>CM074544.1:15325122-15822394 GCA_037305995.1 Sclerodermus sp. 'alternatusi' | reverse complement strand
ATTATTTATTATAGTCATAGCACATTTTTGTTTATTTCTTATATTTTGGTTTCACAAATCAACAATATACAGGGTGTCCCAAGGAACTGGGCCGAGCTGTATCTCTGAAAGTATTGGAGATGGAGAAAAATGTATTACATCAAAATTAAATAACATTAAGCGCTACATATTTCTATGAAACTTTTATGCATTTTTGTGCATCGGTGCAGTCGCAAGGTGAAATTGCACTTTTTTTTTTTAATAGAAAACTCTAATTTTGAATACATTAATCGATGCAGTTTTTCACCCTCTACAAAACATACTAATAATGTTATGTCCAAAAATTGTTAATTTCGGTATTATTTTAACTTTAAATATTCTAAATATTAAATTCAAACACGTATAACATTAGAAATATCACAAATTACAGAAAGATAAATACAGAAAATGATAAAAAGCATGCAGAAAAGAATAGAGAAATATTTAGAGTGCGGTGGAGGGCCATTTGAACATCTCCTGTAGGGTAAGTAGTGTGAAATGATATGTGATATCTTATCGATATCATATCATAATAATACCGAAATTAACTATTTTTCGACATAACATTATTAGTATGTTTTGTAGAGGGTGAAAAATTGCATCTATTAATGTATTCAAAATTAGTTTTACATTAAAAAAAAAATCAATTGCACCTTACAATTGCATCGTTGCACAAAAATGCATAAAAATTTCATAGGAACGTGTAGCGTTTAATGCCATTTAATTTTGACCTAATACATTTTATTCCATCTCCAATACTTTTAGAGATATAGCTCAGCCCAGTTCCCTGGGACACCCTGTATACTTGAATAAGTGTCTTAAAATATGGTTTATGGAATTTCTCGATATTGCTGTGATTGTGTAAATGACAGACGCACAGTTGGTTGCTGTTCTCACGTAGCAGCGATAATTTATCTATCGGATGCTCGATATTTGCTAAAAATTGCAAAACCAGCAGAAATTTTGAATTGTATTTTTAATAATACAGGAAAGTGTGCAGTTATTAATGAGGATAGTGATAATAATTAATACAATTTGATTTCTTTGGCATATTTCCTAATCTTATTGGCATCTCTGTAACATAATACGCATTTATTATAAAAAAAAGTAATTATTTATAAAGTTTTTTACTAGTAAAAAAGTATTAATTTGTTTAAATATTAAGTTTTCTAAAGAAAACCAAGTTTTTTAATTTTTTTTTACAATGTTCCACCAAACCGAATAAACTGAAAAAATTCCTGAATATAAAAAAGGATAAAAGACATTTGCTGTTAAAATTTGATGATTGCATGTCTAAAGAAACACGCTAGGACAACAATTGGTCCGTCTCCGCATGCTAGCTAATAATGCTCTTTCTCGATAGCAATAGTGTTGTCAAGGTTCTATTTAGGCTTTTCTAGATAGAACTAAAAACCACCCCGTTTCCTTCAAACCGAGAAGACTAAAAGGACATTTTCTAGTCTTGCTTGTTATTGCGAGGTCACCTGGGGTAACAAATTCATAATACATTCCTTAGGTTATTCTGGCCAGCAGAAGAGACTATCGTTATAATAGGTAATTCTGGACACCAGCAATTACTTTACTCCTAAACCGGTTTATTTTGTTTATGTAAGTGCGAATTAATAGTTTAATAAAAATCTTGATAGTTAATCTGTTATCTATTCATTTCACCCTGCTACTGCTTCGTTCGATTGGAGAAACTTGCACACATGAGCTTTTGCAGTAGCTACCGGACATTAAATTATCTGTGAGAAAGAGGGAAGACCGTCTCCACCCCAATTTCTCATTTTACTTGATATTATCTGTTAATAACTCTTTTCGAAAGATAAATAAATTATCTAACCAAATGTTAAATAATTTATTTGGATTAAATTAACTCTGTTTATAAATTTTACGTCACTTTATTTACAGAATCTGTTAGTTTGTTACTCAAATTGTAATAGGCGATT
Organism: Sclerodermus sp. 'alternatusi'; assembly: GCA_037305995.1. Lineage (NCBI taxonomy): Eukaryota > Metazoa > Arthropoda > Insecta > Hymenoptera > Bethylidae > Sclerodermus > Sclerodermus sp. 'alternatusi'. Next base: position 15,820,427 of record CM074544.1, on the reverse strand, counting down.
ACGATTGTAAAGGGAATGGCCTTGTTTATATAAATCCTGACTTTCCTCACATCTTGCGAGAAGGGGAAGATTCAGTTCGTAATATAGATCGATTTCAAAGGTTCGATAATATTGACGATCTGTTAGATATCAGCTAATTATGTTAACAAAAATGTGAGGAGAGTTGGAGGATTTTAAATCGGTCCAGAGCATTTAAATCACCCAAACAACGCTCGAAATCTTACGCAATGCCGACGCTTTTATGCTAGAATTTATAACATTCCGCCCGTCTCGGTGTCGTTTATAATCACCGACCATATCGCAGTTGAGTAGAGGTCGTCGACCGGACCCTACTCAAGGTTTAATTTGCTACCTTAAAAAAAATTATAAATTATAAATTAAAGATCGACGCTTGCTTCAACGTAACGAATAAGTTTTGAGTTGACAAGCCTTTTGGCAATTTATTACAATATTTTACCGTAATGATAAAGTATAAATTCATTTAGCTTTTAATCGACAGACAAGACGCATAATTAGACTATGAGACATTTTAATACAGACTTAGCTGTCTTTACAGTAACCACACTTATTAACCCATTATTACCGGGGTGTACTTGAGTGACTCGGACTAAGAGCCACTTTGAGGTAGGACATTGTTCATCGCTGATCAGAACCGATGAGCCAATCCTTATTTGGTTAGTTTTCTGTTGCTATTTTGAAACAGATTGCAGTTGGTGCAAGTATCCTCGTGACCATCTTAGCCATATTTTCTCAAGGAATTGTAATTGCTGTTTCCAACGGTTTAATCTGCTGGTCGGTATTTGTTCAACTGACCTTTCTGGTAATGTTAAGATAGCTTTTCCGGTTAAAAAATGACCGGGAGTAAGCGCTTCAAGATCATTAGGGTCATCGCTCAATTCGCATAAGGGTCGAAAATTTAATATGGCCTTAATTTGTATAATCAAGATTTAAATTCTTCGTACGTCATGATAACCTGCCCGACAAAAAGTGGGATGCACCAGGAAGGTTATACAGGGTGTCCGGAAAAAAGGAGACATTTTTTGAGAGGTAGTTCCTGACGCAATTCTAAAAACTTTTTTCTCTTGGCATTTTTTTATTTGAAGCTTCATTTTTGAGATATTCAACAATAAAGATACCATTAGTTAGAAAGAGACAGATAGATAGTTGAAGCGGGACAGAGTGGCGCCACCTCACTTCAACTATAGGAGTGTCTCTGTCTAACTAGTGGAATGTTTATTGTTGAATATCTTAGAAACAAAAAATGCCAAAAGAAAAAAGTTCTTAGAATTGCGCCAGGAACTAACTCTGAAAAAATGTCTCCTTTCTTTCGGACACCCTGTATCTCCATTCGTTTCCCTTAGATGCTAGAGCGTTAATAATTTTGGACGATTCCGGTAATCGAGAATTAAAAACCTGTTTTAATTGATTGTCCGCACCGACCAAATTCGAACCACAATCGCTGTACATCAACGAACATAAGCCTCGACGGCCGATAATACGATCAGAAAACCCCCTTATAAATGCGATCCTTTCGGCCTTGTCAAGTTGTGATGATGAAAAGACCGGCATAATCTACTCTTACTATAGAAAAAGGACTGCTTGGAGCTATCCTGGATCTGGGCAATTGACTCAGTAAGGCTCTATATCGTGCACAACGTACGCAACGACTTATTATGGACTTCATCGAATTCCGACTCCCTAAGATCCAATATTTTTGACGAATTATGGATATCATTAATTATACTCTACCATGTAAGGTGCTTTCGTGTACATCCGAGATGATTAAGGTCAATAATTCACAGTTTCGGGGAAGCAAGATTGAATGTTTGACATCAAAATCTAATGAGGCATTTTCCAATCTACCTCCGATTCGTAAGATTTCTTCATGATCAATAAACGAAGTTAAATGGATGAATTGTAGGCAATCAGATTTTTTTGTTAACTAGTTCTAATTCTTTGATAAGGTGTTCATAATGTCAACTACTATGATGTCCAAGGCCTTAACTGGAATCTTACGCATCCTATTGATGGCTCTAAATAGCCAGCTAGTAATGCGACATAATTTAACAAAAGAGGAGTAACTTGAAATTAAATCCCACAAAATCAGTGGCTCTTTGGATCGAGCAACAATTACCTTCGACGGTCGACTTTCGATTTGAGCAATTGTGACAGCAATATTCATTTTACATATTTTGATATAATTAGTTTTCTAGTTATTCAATATACAAAGTAATGTTAAATATCAACAATAACAATAATAAACTTATTAAAGTAAAATAATAACATTGGTTTAGTGTAACTAACCGACTATCTCTTTTTATCTAATAGTTACTTTATCAAAGAAAGTCTTGAAAATTATGCTTCAGATTATAAAGTGATAAGTGAGAAATCATTTTAGAATCATTCCCTTTATAACCCCCCTTGAAAGTTCATTTCATGACATTGTCATATTTATTACATCGTTACATGCATACATTTCAATATATGCATTTAATAAAATTATTTAATGTAATCTTTTTCTTTTAGTTTTTGTACCAATTGTTGCTCCTTTCTTTGCACCAGAAATGATATTTAAAAATTTTCCTGCATTTTTCTTCTTTTTCCTAAATAAAAAGTTATAAATTTAGTTTTATAAAAATAGTTAAATTTTACAAAATTACTACCTTTTATTTAATGCAGATCGTGTAAGTGGCAAATAGGCGTAAGGATCTGGTTTATTATTTTTCTTAATATCTCCTTTAGCCCTTTTAGATCGATATTCCGAACCCGGTAGAGCGTCCTTTTTATTTATTTTTACAGGTCTATGAATTCCCGAACCACCAGCTGAAATGAGAGAAAACAATATATTATAAAAAAAAAAAAAAAAAAAAAAAAACAAATTTATATTTGTATATTTATAAATAATGCAGATGTTCATACGTTGATACTTTGAAGTGGCTTGACTTTTTACACTCCTAGCATCGGAGCATTCACTGTGCTTTCGTTTCCTTTTAACTGGATTTAAAAATTGTTTCTTATCTCCAGCTACACATACAAATATATAATATAAAATATAATATATTTTTCATTTATACTAAAAATAATTATTTGAATTACCATCAACATTATTTTCTAAATCATAATTATCATCACTGTCATCGTTATCATCAATATCATTGATCTTGTCATAGTCATCTTTATCATTTTTCTCTTCGGTTATAATTAAACGCCCATCGGGCGCTATTTTGAAATCGGCATCCTTTTTTTTCTCCAAAGGTGTTTTCTGATCCTTTTGTGAGTTTGATATGATCGGATTCGTGGCTAAAATAATTATTTTTTAATCGAATCATTAAAAAATAATATACAAGGTGTAATGATACATGAAACTTTAAGGAATTATAAAAGGCATGATTCTATAATGTTTGTTCATTTATCATATTTTGATTGGAAGCTTAGTTTTAAAGATATTCAATGATAAAAATTATTAGTTAGACAGAGAAAGTTAATTAGTTGAAGTGAGATGTCATTCTCTTTGTTTCGCTTCAACTCTCTGTCTGATTTTAACTAATAGTATCTTTATAATTAAATATTACTAAAACTAAACTTCAAACAAAAATGCGGTAAATGAGTTGTTTTAGAATCACTCCCTCTACAACCCCTTTAAATTTCCCATAACAATATTACGTGTTCCAAAAGGGGGTTACTTTTAAGAGTAAACCGAGTCGAAAAGTGCCTTATAAATTTTCAAGATATACAATGGCATTATTAACCACTTGCGCTACGATTTAACTTTCGGTAGCCGTGCCGCGCTCTATAATATAATATGTGGCAAATGCCTATCGACGTGGTATACATGTTGCTGGCGGTTTTGCAATAAAAGTATCTCGACGCGCGTGGTACATCTTTATATCGCAAGTGGTTAATTAGACAGATGACAGAATAGTCTTATTTCACTTCTACGAACGGTTTGTCTTTGTCTAACTAGCACTCTATCTTTAGTTTCAAATATTTTTACAATCAAGCTCTTAGTTAAACAGTGGTAAGGAATTTTTTATTTCGGTTTACCCTCAAAAGTATGTAAGTTAAAATATTTATATTTAGTTTACAAGTTATTTTTCTTGTTGCTGCAGGGTCAATAAAATCCACAATATCTTCATTTTTTTCTTGAATCCAAGCTTCTTTTTTCGATTTTCTATTGTAAGTTTTCTTTTGTTCTTCATCTTCATCATCGAATTCGTTTTCACTGTCAGTTATTAAATCGTCTAAACTGTAGATAAAATTTATGTAGTTTTAGTATAATATAATAAATTTATATAAATTATATTCAAAAATATAATCATAAAATTAATATATATTACGTTCTTGGACGTAGTTTTGGATCAAATTCATGATCCTGGTCTTCTTGTTTCTGCTTCTTTAATTCTCTGAGTTTTTTCTTTCTTTCTTCTACTTTATGTATATTTTTTAAACGTTTTTGTAGCATAGCATCTGAATTTGAAACCATGCTTGCTATTGTTTGAAAACCATATTTTCTTATAAATTTTGTTATAATATCCCGAATTTTTTGTCTACAATGTCTTTTACAGTCATCATTCATACCAGAAAACGTTTCAAACTAAAAATTAAATTAATAAAATAAGTTTAATAAAATTCTAAGTATAATTTAATACTTTATTAATTAATTAGTACTTACCATTAATGGTAGCATTGGTGCAACAATAACAGTAGGCATTACAAAACTAAAAACTTTTATATATGACAAAGCTGCTTCTGTTATTTGTTTTGTAGGAGATTTTGCAAGTATGCAAGCATTTTGTAATATTTCCTTAATGGTTTCTATACCTAGTGTTCCTAAAATTTTTAATATAAAAAAAATTATTAATAATAAACCCGTTTCTATAACAAAAACTTTTTATCTTTAATATTTACCATTGAAATTATATGTAACAGAAGTAAGAGCTAATAAACTACAAGTGCAATATTTTGAATCACCACTTAAACCAGTCATTAACATTTTTATATAATCCTGTAAGTGTTCTTCATTGCTTATTAATTTTTCAGCAATTATGTTTAAAAGTTGATAAGCAGTAGTCCGACACCTTTCATTTATATCCTTTATACATAAAACAGCTTCAGGAACAATGGCTTCTAAGAACTTTGTTTTCTCAAGCCGGGGATGCAATTTTACTAAATGTATTAAGCATTTGAGTCTTGCTGTTCTACTAGATGTAATTACAGTAGTTGCTGTAGAAATTAACATTTTTTGTATATCTTTGCGATGTTCTAGGATATAATTTTTACAAATGTCTTTATCATTTGATAAAATTTCTTCTATGAATCTATAAGCCTTCTTCTGAGATTTTGGATGCTTCATATCTTTTAGAAAAGGTACACAACTATCATATAATATTTGTAATTTACTACTCTCGGTGTACCCACATAATAACCTTATTAAATCATTTACACTTTCTTTAAAATAGTCTTCTTTTGTAGAATCTTTTAACATTTCAAAAGCACGATCGAATAATTCATCTGCTAGATCTTTACTTGTGATTGTTAAATATGCTTTTATTGTATTGAATGCAGCGAGACGTTGACCTTCTTCGTCTGTTCCACTTGCTTTTTTTGTGTATAAATTAAATAATAACGGCAAATAATTCTTTGAAAATCTTGAAAGTACCGCTATATCATCTTTATTATTATTTTCTGTAGCTTTGGAAATTAGTTTTCTCAAAGCAGCCATGGCAGTCACTTTTAAATCTTTATTATCAGTTAAAATACCACCCATTATTTTAGCGATACTCGCAAAATTAGTCTTAACATCATTTGCATTATTACAAATACTAGGAAGGATAGACCATATTTGTGGTAAACAAATTTCATATTTTTTTCCATGTTCTAAATCCTTTGATTTCTGTTCGCAAATAATTGCGAGTGGTAATAAATTTTCAATGAAAAATGAAAGTGATCCACCAGAAATACATTCTTTCAATAATGGTAACATCCAAGTTTTATGTAAATTTATAGATCCGTCTTCTAATTTTATTGGAAGAATTCTTAATACAGTTTCTGGACCCATATATTTGATAGCTGCACCAATTGCATATTCTACATCTGATACATATGTGATGTTATGCATAGTTCGTAAATTTGGCAGAATTTGTAAAAGTTCAGTAAGACGTTTATGATTAGTTTTACCAATTACTTGGAAAAGCACTGCTATTATTTGTAAAATATGATACCAGGCTGCTAAATACTGATAACTTATAGCTTTTTGTATAATTTCAATTACTTGACCTAATATGAAACTATAATTTTTTGCTAATTCTTCAGTTTCACAAAGAGGTCCAATGCAATCTTCTAAAATTACTTTAACAGTATGTGAAGTTCCTGAAATCACTTCTTGTTTATCCGATAACCATAACTCAGCACATTTTTCTAATATTTTTGGTATGGTTGACGCACATAAATTTAAAGATGTATAAGCTAAATTGCAATGAGCTTCTTTCATCACAGTTAGCCATGCAAGTATGGGTTGAGTATCATTTAAAGAAGGTTGGTAATCGTAAAGAGCTGTAATAATTTGTGCATTCCTTTCTGCTGGTAAAATTGCTTCTGACGGCCTTGACACAAATAAACCATGTAATGTTTGAAGGCAACACGATGTTATCAAAACATTTTTCAGAACCATTATTCTTAATAATTCTTCACATATAGTTTTTACATATGACTTTGGCAGTTGATGGAAAATATCTTTTAACAAAGTTAAAGTATGAAGAATAGTTGTTATACCACCTGAATCACCAATGACTTTTAACTGTGTCAAGCAATGCTTTGCTACTTGAGAAGCAGCAGGATGATAAGCAGGTGAATTGTCACTTTTCATAATATCACTACCTTTAAGTATGGCACATATGCCATGCTGAGCCGTCTTTCTCACTTTTGGTTTTGCATGAACACACAATGATAGTACAACATCCAATATTTGCAATGTAGAAGAATCTAACCATATTGCAGTCTCTTGCACTCTTAATATTATACAAAGACAATGTACACACTAAAATTTAAAAACTTATTAAATAAAAATTGTATAATATAGTTATTTAGTCAAATTGAATCAACTTACATGACGAACTATTAAATAATTTTCCAATGTTATATACTTTGTAAGAATTTGAAGGATAATTTGACTAGTAGTTCCAAATTTGGTATTTAAAACACTTTTAGGAACGCTCTTTAAATTCATACTCAGTAAAGAAAGTACAGCTGCTGCAGAAGTATCATCTTCTACTGCTTCTAACGTACTCATCTAAAAAAAGTTATAATTTCATTCAATTTTAGTTAAAAGTAAAAAAGAAGATAATTAATTTATAAAATAATAAAAATTATATTCTAAGTTTACCAATGCAGCAAAATATTCAGTGGATGTTTCAGTTCCCCCATTCTGCTTAATTACTTCTGTTACAGCTGCTAATACAGCAAGCATTTCTTTATGAATTAAAGAAGACGATTGAAAATGATTCAAAAACCTGTAATATAATAATAATATAATTGAAGAATGAAATAACTATAATGAAAGAACTTAAAAGGGCGTTCTGTTATTATTGAAAATACTGCAAGTATACTTAAAAGCTGTTCCAAAATAACATACAGTACACTTAGAGTAAACTGCAAAAATTCTAGAAAATATTTGACATTATTTCTTACTGCAATTATTGCAATTAGTCACATAAAATAAAGTCAATAATCCTTATAGTAATCAGCAATGGCTGCAAGAATACACTTGCAATAACTAAAAGTAAAATAGAACACTGCTCACAACATACTTCAATGAATTAACACTTTGATGGCTAATTTTTGACCTTCGACAAAAAGCTTAGAACTTGCCATTGGCAATTTTTACAAAGATTACTTAAATTGTATGATGAAGCAGAAATAATATTTATTTAAAAAGTGATTCTATTCGATTCTATTCGACAGTTAATTCCAGCCGAAAACCACCAACAAATGGAAGTCACAGTACTTTCAGTAATAATAGAATGCACCCTTAAACTCTTATTTGAATTTACCGATTAAATGACACGTTACTACAATTACTATACTCAGTAGCAAATGTATCAGAGGTATACATGGAGCCACTGGCTACACTTTCATCGTTGTCATCATTAAGATCAAGTTTTTCAAATTTAAATGGTACTCCTTGAATAGCATCATGTTTCTGTAAATCAGTTGTAGTAAGACCAGGTGTTCCTATAATAAATTAATACACAAAATATTAGTAAAAATTTATAAATTCTTGAAATTAACATAAAAAGAAACATAAATAATAATTAAGTATTATTAATTTAATTATCTACCACATACCAAAGCCATTAAAAACCATGCATGATGTTTTTTCACGATGCTTAGTAGTTTCAGGATTTGAGCTAGCACTTTGTCCTTTTTGCCAACGTTTCGCTTTTTTGCGACTACATAAACGTGGACCCAGTTTACCCATTGTATTTTTTTAGTCACACAATTTAGGTAATAATTATATTTATATTACTTAAATATTAATTTCTCTATTTCTTGCATAAAATTCTCTACTGCACGTTTACACAAAACACGTGGTACCTAGGACTACACTCGAATCAGAACACCATAGGTCTGTTCTTCGTTGATGCACTACCTACACTGACTGACAATAATGCCGTACAAACTAATAGTCTGTGCCTGACTTCCCTCATCTTCCCTCTCACTTGCACTTAGTAGCAAATATCCCTGTGTCTGGCAGGCGGAGAAGTGTCATGAGTATAGAGAGTATTGCAACGATATAGGTAATGCTTCCCCTTATTCAGCTCTCTCACGCTCTCTCTCTCTCTCAGATGAGTGCTTTTTTCATTTGTTTTGCTTTTCCATCCAATATCCCTGTGTAGGAAGTGGGGATGAGTGGTGGGAGGCATTTTGGATTTCATCCTTGTTTTCTACTATGAGTGAGACAAGGATCCTAAATAGGGGAAATTCAGATTTTCGGACAGAATTGGCGTCACTATCGTCGTCTTTGTCTGACAGCCTCCAGTAGGCATGCTTTCTTCTCTTTCTTTCTTGTTGGGTGACGGCGGAGAAATGCTACTAGATCGAGACAGGCAGAGAGCATCGCGGAAATATAGACGATGTTTATTAGGCTATGTCTCATAATAATTATAATGTAACTAATTAATTAAGAGAAATTATAAATAAAATTGATTAATGCAATTAATTATAAATAATTAATAATTAAATTGTAATTATTAAATTATGAATGAAACGAATTAATATAATACCGAGCCATTGGTCGGAAACTCCCCTCTACCTAGAATTGGGTGCTTGCCCGCAGCGACATCTGAGCAAAATCGGTTTTACAACAGAACTAATTTTCATACCAGGGTGAGATTTTTAACTAGGAACGTCGAAATATCTTGAAAAATAAGTACTTTAAAGGAAAATCTTTCAGATAAAAGTTGGTTGTTTCCAAGGTGGGCATAAGATGGTTTTATTGGTTTAATCTTGAAAAATTTTTCCTACTTAAAAATCTCACCTAAGCATTACCTATATCGTTGCAATACTCTCTATACTCATGACACTTCTCCGCCTGCCAGACACAGGGATATTTGCTACTAAGTGCAAGTGAGAGGGAAGATGAGGGAAGTCAGGCACAGACTATTAGTTTGTACGGCATTATTGTCAGTCAGTGTAGGTAGTGCATCAACGAAGAACAGACCTATGGTGTTCTGATTCGAGTGTAGTCCTAGGTACCACGTGTTTTGTGTAAACGTGCAGTAGAGAATTTTATGCAAGAAATAGAGAAATTAATATTTAAGTAATATAAATATAATTATTACCTAAATTGTGTGACTAAAAAAATACAATGGGTAAACTGGGTCCACGTTTATGTAGTCGCAAAAAAGCGAAACGTTGGCAAAAAGGACAAAGTGCTAGCTCAAATCCTGAAACTACTAAGCATCGTGAAAAAACATCATGCATGGTTTTTAATGGCTTTGGTATGTGGTAGATAATTAAATTAATAATACTTAATTATTATTTATGTTTCTTTTTATGTTAATTTCAAGAATTTATAAATTTTTACTAATATTTTGTGTATTAATTTATTATAGGAACACCTGGTCTTACTACAACTGATTTACAGAAACATGATGCTATATATTCAAGGAGTACCATTTAAATTTGAAAAACTTGATCTTAATGATGACAACGATGAAAGTGTAGCCAGTGGCTCCATGTATACCTCTGATACATTTGCTACTGAGTATAGTAATTGTAGTAACGTGTCATTTAATCGGTAAATTCAAATAAGAGTTTAAGGGTGCATTCTATTATTACTGAAAGTACTGTGACTTCCATTTGTTGGTGGTTTTCGGCTGGAATTAACTGTCGAATAGAATCGAATAGAATCACTTTTTAAATAAATATTATTTCTGCTTCATCATACAATTTAAGTAATCTTTGTAAAAATTGCCAATGGCAAGTTCTAAGCTTTTTGTCGAAGGTCAAAAATTAGCCATCAAAGTGTTAATTCATTGAAGTATGTTGTGAGCAGTGTTCTATTTTACTTTTAGTTATTGCAAGTGTATTCTTGCAGCCATTGCTGATTACTATAAGGATTATTGACTTTATTTTATGTGACTAATTGCAATAATTGCAGTAAGAAATAATGTCAAATATTTTCTAGAATTTTTGCAGTTTACTCTAAGTGTACTGTATGTTATTTTGGAACAGCTTTTAAGTATACTTGCAGTATTTTCAATAATAACAGAACGCCCTTTTAAGTTCTTTCATTATAGTTATTTCATTCTTCAATTATATTATTATTATATTACAGGTTTTTGAATCATTTTCAATCGTCTTCTTTAATTCATAAAGAAATGCTTGCTGTATTAGCAGCTGTAACAGAAGTAATTAAGCAGAATGGGGGAACTGAAACATCCACTGAATATTTTGCTGCATTGGTAAACTTAGAATATAATTTTTATTATTTTATAAATTAATTATCTTCTTTTACTTTTAACTAAAATTGAATGAAATTATAACTTTTTTTAGATGAGTACGTTAGAAGCAGTAGAAGATGATACTTCTGCAGCAGCTGTACTTTCTTTACTGAGTATGAATTTAAAGAGCGTTCCTAAAAGTGTTTTAAATACCAAATTTGGAACTACTAGTCAAATTATCCTTCAAATTCTTACAAAGTATATAACATTGGAAAATTATTTAATAGTTCGTCATGTAAGTTGATTCAATTTGACTAAATAACTATATTATACAATTTTTATTTAATAAGTTTTTAAATTTTAGTGTGTACATTGTCTTTGTATAATATTAAGAGTGCAAGAGACTGCAATATGGTTAGATTCTTCTACATTGCAAATATTGGATGTTGTACTATCATTGTGTGTTCATGCAAAACCAAAAGTGAGAAAGACGGCTCAGCATGGCATATGTGCCATACTTAAAGGTAGTGATATTATGAAAAGTGACAATTCACCTGCTTATCATCCTGCTGCTTCTCAAGTAGCAAAGCATTGCTTGACACAGTTAAAAGTCATTGGTGATTCAGGTGGTATAACAACTATTCTTCATACTTTAACTTTGTTAAAAGATATTTTCCATCAACTGCCAAAGTCATATGTAAAAACTATATGTGAAGAATTATTAAGAATAATGGTTCTGAAAAATGTTTTGATAACATCGTGTTGCCTTCAAACATTACATGGTTTATTTGTGTCAAGGCCGTCAGAAGCAATTTTACCAGCAGAAAGGAATGCACAAATTATTACAGCTCTTTACGATTACCAACCTTCTTTAAATGATACTCAACCCATACTTGCATGGCTAACTGTGATGAAAGAAGCTCATTGCAATTTAGCTTATACATCTTTAAATTTATGTGCGTCAACCATACCAAAAATATTAGAAAAATGTGCTGAGTTATGGTTATCGGATAAACAAGAAGTGATTTCAGGAACTTCACATACTGTTAAAGTAATTTTAGAAGATTGCATTGGACCTCTTTGTGAAACTGAAGAATTAGCAAAAAATTATAGTTTCACATTAGGTCAAGTAATTGAAATTATACAAAAAGCTATAAGTTATCAGTATTTAGCAGCCTGGTATCATATTTTACAAATAATAGCTGTGCTTTTCCAAGTAATTGGTAAAACTAATCATAAACGTCTTACTGAACTTTTACAAATTCTGCCAAATTTACGAACTATGCATAACATCATATATGTATCAGATGTAGAATATGCAATTGGTGCAGCTATCAAATATATGGGTCCAGAAACTGTATTAAGAATTCTTCCAATAAAATTAGAAGACGGATCTATAAATTTACATAAAACTTGGATGTTACCATTATTGAAAGAATGTATTTCTGGTAGATCACTTTCATTTTTCATTGAAAATTTATTACCACTCGCAATTATTTGCGAACAGAAATTAAAGGATTTAGAACATGGAAAAAAATATGAAATTTGTTTACCACAAATATGGCCTATCCTTCCTAGTATTTGTAATAATGTAAATGATGTTAAGACTAATTTTGCGAGTATCGCTAAAATAATGGGTGGTATTTTAACTGATAATAAAGATTTAAGAGTGACTGTGATGGCTGCTTTGAGAAAACTAATTTCCAAAGCTACAGAAAATAATAATAAAGATGATATAGCGGTACTTTCAAGATTTTCAAAGAATTATTTGCCGTTATTATTTAATTTATACACAAAAAAAGCAAATGGAACAGACGAAGAAGGTCAACGCCTTGCTGCATTCAATACAATAAAAGCATATTTAACAATAACAAGTAAAGATCTAGCAGATGAATTATTCGATCGTGCTTTTGAAATGTTAAAAGATTCTACAAAAGAAGACTATTTTAAAGAAAGTGTAAATGATTTAATAAGGTTATTATGTGGGTACACTGAGAGTAGTAAATTACAAATATTATATGATAGTTGTGTACCTTTTCTAAAAGATATGAAGCATCCAAAATCTCAGAAGAAGGCTTATAGATTCATAGAAGAAATTTTATCAAATGATAAAGTCATTTGTAAAAATTATATCCTAGAACATCGCAAAGATATACAAAAAATGTTAATTTCTACAGCAACTACTGTAATTACATCTAGTAGAACAGCAAGACTCAAATGCTTAATACATTTAGTAAAATTGCATCCCCGGCTTGAGAAAACAAAGTTCTTAGAAGCCATTGTTCCTGAAGCTGTTTTATGTATAAAGGATATAAATGAAAGGTGTCGGACTACTGCTTATCAACTTTTAAACATAATTGCTGAAAAATTAATAAGCAATGAAGAACACTTACAGGATTATATAAAAATGTTAATGACTGGTTTAAGTGGTGATTCAAAATATTGCACTTGTAGTTTATTAGCTCTTACTTCTGTTACATATAATTTCAATGGTAAATATTAAAGATAAAAAGTTTTTGTTATAGAAACGGGTTTATTATTAATAATTTTTTTTATATTAAAAATTTTAGGAACACTAGGTATAGAAACCATTAAGGAAATATTACAAAATGCTTGCATACTTGCAAAATCTCCTACAAAACAAATAACAGAAGCAGCTTTGTCATATATAAAAGTTTTTAGTTTTGTAATGCCTACTGTTATTGTTGCACCAATGCTACCTTTAATGGTAAGTACTAATTAATTAATAAAGTATTAAATTATACTTCGAATTTTATTAAACTTATTTTATTAATTTAATTTTTAGTTTGAAACGTTTTCTGGTATGAATGATGACTGTAAAAGACATTGTAGACAAAAAATTCGGGATATTATAACAAAATTTATAAGAAAATATGGTTTTCAAACAATAGCAAGCATGGTTTCAAATTCAGATGCTATGCTACAAAAACGTTTAAAAAATATACATAAAGTAGAAGAAAGAAAGAAAAAACTCAGAGAATTAAAGAAGCAAAAACAAGAAGACCAGGATCATGAATTTGATCCAAAACTACGTCCAAGAACGTAATATATATTAATTTTATGATTATATTTGAATATAATTTATATAAATTTATTATATTATACTAAAACTACATAAATTTTATCTACAGTTTAGACGATTTAATAACTGACAGTGAAAACGAATTCGATGATGAAGATGAAGAACAAAAGAAAACTTACAATAGAAAATCGAAAAAAGAAGCTTGGATTCAAGAAAAAAATGAAGATATTGTGGATTTTATTGACCCTGCAGCAACAAGAAAAATAACTTGTAAACTAAATATAAATATTTTAACTTACATACTTTTGAGGGTAAACCGAAATAAAAAATTCCTTACCACTGTTTAACTAAGAGCTTGATTGTAAAAATATTTGAAACTAAAGATAGAGTGCTAGTTAGACAAAGACAAACCGTTCGTAGAAGTGAAATAAGACTACTCTGTCATTTGTCTATCTCATTTCAGATGTCTGTTTCTGTCTAATTAACCACTTGCGCTATAAAGATGTACCACGCACGTCGAGATACTTTTGTTGCAAAACCGCCAGCAACATGTATACCACGTCGATAGGCATTTGCCACATATTATATTATAGAGCGCGGCACGGCTACCGAAAGTTAAATCGTAGCGCAAGTGGTTAATAATGCCATTGTATATCTTGAAAATTTATAAGGCACTTTTCGACTCGGTTTACTCTTAAAAGTAACCCCCTTTTGGAACACGTAATAATGTTATGGGAAATTTAAAGGGGTTGTAGAGGGAGTGATTCTAAAACAACTCATTTACCGCATTTTTGTCTGAAGTTTAGTTTTAGTAATATTTAATTATAAAGATACTATTAGTTAAAATCAGACAGAGAGTTGAAGCGAAACAAAGAGAATGACATCTCACTTCAACTAATTAACTTTCTCTGTCTAACTAATAATTTTTATCATTGAATATCTTTAAAACTAAGCTTCCAATCAAAATATAATAAATGAACAAACATTATAGAATCATGCCTTTTATAATTCCTTAAAGTTTCATGTATCATCATTACACCTTGTATATTATTTTTTAATGATTCGATTAAAAAATAATTATTTTAGCCACGAATCCGATCATATCAAACTCACAAAAGGATCAGAAAACACCTTTGGAGAAAAAAAAGGATGCCGATTTCAAAATAGCGCCCGATGGGCGTTTAATTATAACCGAAGAGAAAAATGATAAAGATGACTATTCCAAGATCAATGATATTGATGATAACGATGACAGTGATGATAATTATGATTTAGAAAATAATGTTGATGGTAATTCAAATAATTATTTTTAGTATAAATGAAAAATATATTATATTTTATATTATATATTTGTATGTGTAGCTGGTGATAAGAGGCAATTTTTAAATCCAGTTAAAAGGAAACGAAAGCACAGTGAATGCTCCGATGCTAGGAGTGCAAAAAGTCAAGCCACTTCAAAGTATCAACGTATGAACATCTGCATTATTTATAAATATACAAATATAAATTTGTTTTTTTTTTTTTATAATATATTGTTTTCTCTCATTTTAGCTGGTGGTTCGGGAATTCATAGACCTGTAAAAATAAATAAAAAGGACGCTCTACCGGGTTCGGAATATCGATCTAAAAAGGCTAAAGGAGATATTAAGAAAAATAATAAACCAGATCCTTACGCCTATTTGCCACTTACACGATCTGCATTAAATAAAAGGTAGTAATTTTGTAAAATTTAACTATTTTTATAAAACTAAATTTATAACTTTTTATTTAGGAAAAAGAAGAAAAATGCAGGAAAATTTTTAAATATCATTTCTGGTGCAAAGAAAGGAGCAACAATTGGTACAAAAACTAAAAGAAAAAGATTACATTAAATAATTTTATTAAATGAATAGATTGAAATGTATGCATGTAACGATGTAATAAATATGTTTTGTTAAATTATGTCGCATTACTAGCTGGTTATTTAGAGCCATCAATAGGATGCGTAAGATTCCAGTTAAGGCCTTGGACATCATAGTAGTTGACATTATGAACACGGAGAAGTTATGGGTAAGGCAGACTCAAAGAGCTCACCTTATCAAAGAATTAGAACTAGTTAACAAAAAAATCTGATTGCCTACAATTCATCCATTTAACTTCGTTTATTGACCATGAAGAAATCTTACGAATCGGAGGTAGATTGAAAAATGCCTCATTAGATTTTGATGTCAAACATCCAATCTTGCTTCCCCGAAACTGTGAATTATCGACCTTAATCATCTCGGATGTACACGAAAGCACCTTACATGGTAGAGTATAATTAATGATATCCATAATTCGTCAAAAATATTGGATCTTAGGGAGTCGGAATTCGATGAAGTCCATAATAAGTCGTTGCGTACGTTGTGCACGATATAGAGCCTTACTGAGTCAATTGCCCAGATCCAGGATAGCTCCAAGCAGTCCTTTTTCTATAGTAAGAGTAGATTATGCCGGTCTTTTCATCATCACAACTTGACAAGGCCGAAAGGATCGCATTTATAAGAGGGTTTTCTGATCGTATTATCGGCCGTCGAGGCTTATGTTCGTTGATGTACAGCGATTGTGGTTCGAATTTGGTCGGTGCGGACAATCAATTAAAACAGGTTTTTAATTCTCGATTACCGGAATCGTCCAAAATTATTAACGCTCTAGCATCTAAGGGAAACGAATGGAGATACAGGGTGTCCGAAAAAAAGGAGACATTTTTTGAGAGTTAGTTCCTGGCGCAATTCTAAGAACTTTTTTCTTTTAACATTTTTTGATTTAAAGTTTTATTTCTAAGATATTCAACAATAAACATTCCACTAGTTAGACAGAGACACTCCTATAGTTGAAGTGAGGTGGCGCCGCTCTGTCCCGCTTCAACTATCTATCTGTCTCTTTCTAACTAATGGTATCTTTATTGTTGAATATCTCAAAAATGAAGCTTCAAATAAAAAAATGCCAAGAGAAAAAAGTTTTTAGAATTGCGTCAGGAACTACCTCTCAAAAAATGTCTCCTTTTTTCCGAACACCCTGTATAACCTTCCTGGTGCATCCCACTTTTTGCCGGGCAGGTTATCATGACGTACGAAGAATTTAAATCTTGATTATACAAATTAAGGCCATATTAAATTTTCGACCCCTATGCGAATTGAGCGATGACCCTAATGATCTTGAAGCGCTTACTCCCGATCATTTTTTAACCGGAAAAGCTATCTTAACATTACCAGAAAGGTCAGTTGAACAAATACCGACCAGCAGATTAAACCGTTGGAAACAGCAATTACAATTCCTTGAGAAAATATGGCTAAGATGGTCACGAGGATACTTGCACCAACTGCAATCTGTTTCAAAATAGCAACAGAGAACTAACCAAATAAGGATTGGCTCATCGGTTCTGATCAGCGATGAACAATATCCTACCTCAAAGTGACTCTTAGTTCGAGTCACTCCAAGTACACCCCGGTAATAATGGGTTAATAAGTGTGGTTACTGTAAAGACAGTTAAGTCTGTATTGAAACGTCCCATAGTCTAATTATGCGTCTTATCTGTCGATTAAAAGCTAAATGAATTTATACTTTATCATTGCGGTAAAATATTGTAATAAATTGCCAAAAGGCTTGTCAACTCAAAACTTATTCGTTACGTTAAAGCAAGCGTCGATCTTTAATTTATAATTTATAATTTTTTTTTAAGGTAGCAAATTAAACCTTCAGCGTTCCATGTAAAGGGTCCGGTCGACGACCCCTACTCAACTTCGATATGGTCGGTGATTATAAACGACACCGAGACGGGCGGAATGTTATGAATTCTAGCATAAAAGCGTCGGCATTGCGTAAGATTTCGAGCGTTGTTTGGGTGATTTAAATGCCCTGGACCGATTTAAAATCCTCCAACTCTCCTCACATTTTTGTCAACATGACTAGCTGATATCTAACAGATCGTCAATATTATCGAACCTTTTAAATCGATCTATATTACGAACTGAATCTTCCCCTTCTCGCAAGATGTGAGGAAAGTCAGGATTTATATAAACAAGGCCATTTCTTTTGTAATCGTAATCGCCTATTACGATTCGAGTAACAAACTAACAGATTCTGTAAATAAAGTGACGTAAAATTTATAAACAGAGTTAATTTAATCCAAATAAATTATTTAACATTTGGTTAGATAATTTATTTATCTTTCGAAAAGAGTTATTAACAGATAATATCAAGTAAAATGAGAGATTGGGGTGGAGACGGTCTTCCCTCTTTCTCACAGATAATTTAATGTCCGGTAGCTACTGCAAAAACTCATGTGTGCAAGTTTCTCCAATCGAACGAAGCAGTAGCAGGGTGAAATGAATAGATAACAGATTAACTATCAAGATTTTTATTAAACAATTAATTCGCACTTACATAAACAAAATAAACCGGTTTAGGAGTAAAGTAATTGCTGGTGTCCAGAATTACCTATTATAACGATAGTCGCTTCTGCTGGCCAGAATAACCTAAGGAATGTATTATGAATTTGTTACCCCAGGTGACCTCGCAATAACAAGCAAGACTAGAAAATGTCCTTTTAGTCTTCTCGGTTTGAAGGAAACGGGGTGGTTTTTAGTTCTATCTAGGAAAGCCTAAATAGAACCTTGACAACACTATTGCTATCGAGAAAGAGCATTATTAACTAGCATGCGGAGACGGACCAATTGTTGTCCTAGCGTGTTTCTTTAGACATGCAATCATCAAATTTTAACAGCAAATGTCTTTTATCCTTTTTTATATTCAGGAATTTTTTCAGTTTATTCGGTTTGGTGGAACACATTGTAAAAAAAAATTAAAAAACTTGGTTTTCTTTAGAAAACTTAATATTTAAACAAATTAATACTTTTTTACTAGTAAAAAACTTTATAAATAATTACTTTTTTTATAATAAATGCGTATTATGTTACAGAGATGCCAATAAGATTAGGAAATATGCCAAAGAAATCAAATTGTATTAATTATTATCACTATCCTCATTAATAACTGCACACTTTCCTGTATTATTAAAAATACAATTCAAAATTTCTGCTGGTTTTGCAATTTTTAACAAATATCGAGCATCCGATAGATAAATTATCGCTGCTACGTGAGAACAGCAACCAACTGTGCGTCTGTCATTTACACAATCACAGCAATATCGAGAAATTCCATAAACCATATTTAAGACACTTATTCAAGTATACAGGGTGTCCCAGGGAACTGGGCCGAGCTATATCTCTAAAAGTATTGGAGATGGAAAAAAATGTATTAGGTCAAAATTAAATGGCATTAAACGCTACACGTTCCTATGAAATTTTTATGCATTTTTGTGCATCGGTGCAGTTGTAAGGTGCAATTGATTTTTTTTTTAATGGAAAACTAATTTTGAATACATTAATAGATGCAAATTTTTCATCCTTTACAAAACATACTAATAATGTTATGTCGAAAAATAGTTAATTTCGGTATTATTATGACATGATATCGATAAGATATCATATCATTTCACACTACTTACCCTACAGGAGATGTTCAAATGGCCCTCCACCGCACTCTAAATATTTCTTTATTCTTTTCTGCATGCTTTTTATCATTTTCTGTATTTGTCTTTCTGTAATTTGTGATATTTCTAATGTTATACGTGTTTGAATTTAATATTTAGAATATTTAAAGTTAAAATAATACCGAAATTAACAATTTTTCGACATAACATTATTAGTATGTTTTGTAGAGGGTGAAAAACTGCATCGATTAATGTATTCAAAATTAGAGTTTTCTATTAAAAAAAAAGTGCAATTTCACCTTGCAACTACACCGATGCACAAAAATGCATAAAAGTTTCATAGGAATATGTAGCGCTTAATGCCATTTAATTTTGATGTAATACATTTTTCTCCATCTCCAATACTTTCAGAGATACAGCTCGGCCCAGTTCCCTGGGACACACTGTATATTGTTGATTTGTGAAACCAAAATATAAGAAATAAACAAAAATGTGCTATGACTATAATAAATAATATATATAATATTAATTATAAATAGTGAAGACCGATAATTTTAAACTAAACTATTTAATTTCCAAAAGAATGATACACTTTAACCTCGATGAGATGATAATAGTGATTTTATAACTATAAAGTGAATCAAAATCAGATGGAAAGAATATATAAGAATATTAAATAATTGAAATAAGAAAGGGATATTTGCAAGAGAAAGGGAATAATTAACGAATAAAATTTTGTGAAATCTTCAACTCTTCTTTATCTAAAACTTGAATACTATAAATACTCATATTTAGTAGTCGCGAAAACTGTTAGGATGTTTATGTTTACTGATTCGATTAGTTATACTAATGGAAGGAAAATCCTTGCAACAGTAATTAATTTGATTATTGAAATATTATTCAAATAAATAGATTTTTAATGTACACAATAATTTAGAAATACGTAAAATGATATTAATTACGATATTTTTGTTGTTGTCTCTCTTTTGTTCAGAATACATTCAACCATTTCTTACATAAAAATTTTGAGCCATATTTTTAATAATTCAGAAAAGAGTGTAGTTATTAACACTTTCATGACCGCATGTTTGCGCAGTAACATAACATTATAAATAAATAAAGTTATTTATATAATAAATAAAATAAACTTATTCAGCAAATAACGACTGGCCTGTCAGTGGCACCACGTGAGTATCACCGGCAATTAATGAGTGGCCTATCAATTGCACCATGTGAGTGTTATCGACAAACAACGACTGGTCGTCTGCCTATGACACGACGTTGATGTCACCGGTCGTAAAAGTGTTAATGAGGGTAGTGACAATGATTAATCCAATTTGATTTCCTTGACATATTTTCTAATCTTATTAGCATCTTCGTAACATAATACGCATTTATTATAAAAAATGTAATGATTTATAAAAAGTTTTACTAATAAAAAAGTATTAATATGTTTAAATATCAAGTTTTCTAAAGAAAACCAAGTTTTTTAATTTTTTTCACAATATTCCACCAAACCGAATAAACTGAAAAGATTCCTGAGTATAAAAAAGTATGCAAGACGTTTACTGTTAAAATTTGATAATTGCATTGTAACACGTTTCCCTGCACTCCTGCCTGAATGCAGTGAGAGGGTGTCACCTTCGGCCTGTCTTCCCTTGCGGTAACTTCCTTCAGGGCGCCAACTGGTTAGATCGGGCAACCAGCAGCTCGCTCTCCTGAAACCTCCTTTCCTCCGGGAATCAGGCAGGATTCCTGGAGACCAGACATCCATAGCATTACTCCTCTCAGGCTCGCCAGAGAGACAAGACGGCATATACCGGCCGCAAAGTCCTATCTCAAGGCTGGCTTCGCCGCTCCTTGGAGTTTTTGGGGCTCTTTTCCAGCCCCACGTCCAACGGCACCACAGGGATGGTTCTCCCTCATGGCTCTTCAGTCCCCGCTTTCTCTCCGAGCTGGCCAACCCTCTTCCCGGTATCTCGGCCTTGGACCAGGGTACCTAAGTAATCTCCTGGCTCCGTACCAATTCCTAGGGGAGTCGGACTATCCCTACGGACTCCTCCGAACTCCCTACCTGGACGTCGGCGGGCCTTATCTCTCGGTGTTGTCGGGCCGACGACTCAACATTATCAGGATATTCTCTCGTGTTATCCTGTCCTATGAATTATCCCTATAGACCGTCTCTCCCGTCTTAGAATATCCCGAAGGAATCCAACGACTTCCTGGGAGCGCCGGAACTTGCATTCGGACTTCCACAAGTCCTATAGGGAGTCTCATAGCCTCCGTTTCTCCTGAGACACACAACTCTGGCAGCTGGTTGTTGTATCCCGATTCCACTTGACCACACAGAGCATTATTTTCGGGTCGAAACCCCGATCTTGTAATTCCTTTTCATGCAATTCCCTAAAAGATCGCGATCCATTGTGATTCCTACGAATCCCAACAGATGTCGCCACTCACACCTTTGTAAGTAGATATCAATCCTTTCACTAGACTAGATTGCGATATCGAATGTAACAAGAATTCTTGTTACATTCGATATCGTCAAGAGAAGAAATTTAGAATTAAAATCAAGATACAAAAAAAAATGCGTTAAGTAGTTTTCTTCTTCCAAAAAAACTCCTTCATACAAAAAAACCTTTATATTAATTGAATTCTCTTAATAAATAGTATACCAATAAAAAAGAATTAATTGTTGCATTTCCTTAAAAAAAAATATATATATATATATTTATTGAAAAATATTACTCATTACAAAACCTACTTTATTATTACTTAAATTCTGTTAAAAAGGATTGAAATCAAATGTTAAATAAAGTTAAGTGTGTAATCTTGATTCTCAGCACATAGTTTCTCAGCAACACGCTTACAATTTTGTTTAGATAATTTTCAATCAATATGCTAATAATTATATTATAGATAATTTATAAACAATTTGTTTATAACTTTTTTATAGAGAACTTGGAGAGCCTTCATGCTTTTTTAAATAACATATTCCAACATCAACTATAGAATCAACAATCAACTAGTATTGATGTAGTGGAACAAAGACATTGTTCCAACATCAACTATAGAACTTGATGTATTATCACCAATGTATTCTGTTTGATGAAATTTCTAGACAACTTTGATGATTATTTGTCGGCCAGAGTAGCATTTTTCTCTACCAGCAGCTAGAAATTCATGTTGACAAATTTTCTGTTCTCTTCAAATAGTAGCTGCGAATTCATACCATATTCATATATTTTAAGGAGTATGAAATTTTAAATTAAAATGATTATTATTTTGTGTTATTTTAAAGATCATGGAGGCTCGCCAAGTCAAAAATTGTAAGCATGCTGCTGAGAAACTATATGCTGAGAATAAAGATTACACACTTAATTTTATTTTACATTTAATTTCAATCCTTTTTAATAGAATTTAAGTAAAATAAAGAATTTTTTGTAATAAGTAACATTTTTTAATAAATATATTATTTTAAGAAAATATAACAATTAATTCCTTTCTATTGGTATATTTTTTATTAAGAGAGTTCAATTAATAAAAAAGTTTTTTTGTATAAAGGACTTCTTTTGGAAGAGGATAACTACTTGGCGTATTTTTTTTGCATCTTGATATTTTTTAGAAGATTTCGCTAATTTTTGTAAGTTTAAACAATTAAAAATTTAATTTTAAACAATTAAATTTAACTTATCTTAATTTACATTGCTACATTTATCGATTAATTGTTTATGCATTATATAGAAATGTTAAATAACCATCTTTAGTTAGCCCTTTTCAATTATTGCTTTTTTCGATCAAAATAAACAAAAACACCCCAGATTCTGCGGTGCCGAGTGTGTTCAACTTATTCTCAATTTTCCTCTTAGCAATCGAGAATCGGTCGAGATGCAATAACGATGTAACTGCATCGTTACAAAAGATTCTCAACGAAGGTCCGAAGTGGCCTCCTTCTCGCTTGTCTCCTTCTCCATGTATTTTAGTTAATATTTAAATCTATTCTATTCTGTATTAGAATTTTTGATAGTAATCTTTCTAAGTTCGATTATTGCAACTCTTAGCCAACAGTGACTCTACTGGACAATTTAAGTACAACTGACTCGACTTCTACAATTCTTCAACTGAACTGATTCTACGATTCTATGCAACTGAAGAATAACTGTACGACTGACTTCTATTAATTGACTCTTCGCTTCAGCAGTTTTGTTCGCTTTTTTGTAAATTCACTTACCTCATTTTCAAATTTTTCGGGCCTGGGATCGGTAAAGGTGGGGTTTCGTTGAGTCAAAGATAACTACAAAATTGTTTTAAAATAATATGACTTTATTATGGGCGTTGAAAAACCCCACATGCGTGGTAGGGAAAAACGCCCCCTACGCCGGCTTAGAGTACAGCTCTAGCCCTTAATCGTTCCTATAAAATCGTTAGCGATTTACCTTATTTGTGGAACAAAGACTTTGAAATGGTACCTTGGGAACAGCCGAGAATATCATATTTGGAATTGAACCCTATCCTCGTTTCAAAATAATCCAGCTGAGGATTCAGCCCTTTTCCTTGCTCACAAGTTATTAACCTCACGCTCAATCGAGCGCTCTTAAAACTAAGAACGCACGCAAAAGATGTTTCTTCTTATCTTCTTCATTCTTTCTTCAGAAACGCCAAATACTGTATCGCCTACAAGCTTCTACCAAACACATTGCTGCCACTTACTGCTCTCTTCATTGTTCACTTTCATTTCCCCTTTTATTCGCATAACCCCACTCTAATCCTTCGTCCCTCCACTCACTCGTATCGCTCGCTGAGAGTCTTCGTATCTACAGGGTGTTTCAGTGAAGTACGGCCAAATTTTAAGGGATTGTAAAGGGGGTGATTCTAAGACGATTTTTCATTTACCACATTTTGATTCGAAGCTTAGTTTTTGAGATATTTAATGATAAAGGTATACTATATATTAGTTAGACAGAGAGAGAGAAAGAGAGAGAGAGAGAGTCAATTGGTTGAAGTGAGATAGCGCCACTCTGTCTCGCTTCAACTATCTATCTGTCTCCGTCTAGCTAATAGTATCCTTATCATTAAATATCTCGAAAATTAAGCTTCAGATCAAAATGTGGTAAATGAAAAATCGTCTTAGAATCACTCCCTCTACAACCCTTGAAAATTTGGCCATACCTCACTGAAACACCCTGTATAAGAACACCCCACCCTAATCACATATACATTACCGTCCAAAAGTTTGCAAGCATATAAGTTTTTATATAATTTCGTATTAAAGTTTATTTGTCGACTATTTTTCAATTTTTCCAATTTTCATTTCAAGATTCCTGTTATTTTTTATAATATCTTTCTTGTATTTCTACATTGTTTTTAAAACATCAAGAAAAGTTTATTTCTGTTTAAAACTTTTTTTCTCCTAAATTTGTAAGTGCTTCCAAACTTTTGGACGGTAATGCTATGCACATTGCAATATGAACCTAAAATCTCCGAAATAAATTTTCTTTTTTAATATCGTCTATGCAATGTTATTCCCTCTTAAGTTAGCTATACGATTCTCATTGGTTAATTACTCTTTAAGATGAGATACTTTTATCTATTCCTTAGACGGTCATGCACGTGGTGCAAAATGGTTTTGTTTCTTAAGGAGATTTAAGTTACTCCAGAATAGTCTCCAATCTCTTCTCTTCTGTTTAAAAGAAATGGTAATTTATGTCTAAAAGTCATATTGGACGATTCAAGAAAGGTTTTAATTTACAATAATCTAGTTTTGGGTTCTTCTATCAAACTTATTTGACATTTCTCTCATTTACTCTGAGATTTCTTTTCCTATAAGATTAATTATTTCAGAATAGCGATTTAGTTACATGAGAACGTAACAGAGAATTTTGTGGTTATGACAAAATTAATAGGACTTGATCGTATTAACTTTAGTTTATTAATAATATTTCGTAATTATATAATTACAATTATATAGATACCTTTAATTATTAATTTTTAATAATTTAACTTTTACATCAAGTGTGCCAGCGAATTAAGAATTGTATATGAATTAGCACCTTTGTAACAGAGCCTAAATTTATTGTCCATAGGGTAATCCACTGTACTGGGCACGAGGCAGCTTTATTTTACGCATTTGTTTCATTTGGCGGAGTTTATTTGAACTAAATCATAAGCTACTTATTTTAATATTGCCTGCATTTTGTGAATATAAAACAATCAATATAAATGCACATATTGTAGTGTCTGCCAGAACTATACGTGACTATTGTTACACAGTATTTAACAACAGTATTTAAACAATTGTATGTGTACCACTGATAGATAAATGTGCCACCGCTGGTTCAGTCCATTGTGAACATGTTAAATATAATCGAGTATTCGAAAATTTAGGAATATCCTAATTGAACATGTAGAATTTTTCTTTTTAGCAACAAAAATTATTTTGTTAATCGTAGAGTTAAAAAATTCCTTGATGAACTGCAGATTCACCATATTATAGTCTTTCCATATATCATGGCGATTTCAGTTGAGCATGGAAACCATGTTATCACGACAATGATAGTTGACGTTTGCTAGTCACAATCATTGCGAATAGGATACGCTTCTGCATAGGTTTCGACTCGTAATCTAAATAAACAAAAAGATATATAGAAAACGAACTATTACATGTAAACAATTTAAGAAAAATACTGTATTTCTATATTAATAGATTTAGCACTAAAAGAAAAATATAATTTTTGATAAGGGAGGGGCTCGTTTCGACATGGACCACTTCGACACATGTGTTTTCGACGCGTTCACTTTCGACATGAGTTTTTCGATGCGACATTTATCGACACTGAAACTTTCGATGTATTTGATGGGTTTTGTTTCGTTTCTTCCGATGTAACATATTAGTGACAGAATAATTTTCAACGTAAACTAAACTATGATAGTTGATTATGATTTTGCTTGGGATGTGCATATTCATAATAAATGTGTTTTGTATATTTTAACCTTTAAATGCAAATAAATTCATTTTAATTTTTTAATGTTTTATTAAAGAATAATATTTATGTAAATTTAGTGCTATAAATATTTGTGTTAATTATTTATTTTCAATTTATCTCTAAATTTCCGAGTATATAACTCTTATGACAACAGTATTAAATTAATCTTATTTATACGTGATTTTCTTAGATATCTTTTATTGAAATGTTATTTTATTATTATTATTATTATGTTATTTTAAAACGTCATATGAAGAGAAGTTGATATGATATACAGGGTGTTACAAAATGACTACACTTCCTTAAAGGAGGTAGTTCATGAGGCTATTTTAAGAACTTTTTCATCTTGGCATTTTTTGATTTGAAGCTTAATTTTCGAGATATTCAATGATAAAGATACCATTAGTAAGACAGAGACACTCCGATAGCTGAAGTGAGGTGGCGCCGTCTAACTAATTGCAACTTTAACGTTGAATATTTTAGAAATGAAGCCTCGATTCAAAAAATATCAACAGAAAAAAGTTCTTAGAATAGTCTCAGAAACCACTTCTCAAATAATGTCTCCTTTATTTCCGGTCACCCTTTAGATAGTAAGAGAAAAGCAGAATAGCATCATCTGACATCAAATATTTATCTGCCTATTTATCTATTTATTTGTTTATATATCTATTATTTATAAAATAGTATTTTTATTATGGAATAAATCGAAAATTTTAGCTGATGGACAAGTAGCAAGGGATTCCGTTTTTAAAATGTGATTTAAAGAATGTGTGTAAGTTCTATGATATCCGGTATGTGTATAAGAATAGCATATTGAATTTACAAATTTAATATGAACGAAAATTATAATTCGGTTACTTTATCTCAAACTTATTTTTCAGATTTATTATAATATTTTTAGGACATATTATTACAATTATTTAATAAATAATTATTTATAAACTTTAGAATTACCAAATTATGATTATTGAGCTACAAGTTCTGATTATTTAGTTAACGTTTACGAAAACTGTCTTAATATACAAGATTATGTGTCGCCTATCCTACCTAAACATATATAAAATGTCGTTAAATGTACCTTAATATGTACTCTAAAAAACATCCCGATGTAAAAAAATACGCCAAGTAGATATACCCTTTCAAAAATACACTTTATGTACAAAAAAATATTTATGATTTATACCCTTATATAATTATATAATTTAATATATTATATAGTATAATTTAATGCATTTTCTTTATAAGAGATATAATAATAATAAAATAAAAATAATTACTTGCATTTAAATACAAAAATTCATTTATTTAAAAATTGTACTTATTACAAAAAATACTTTATTTTGTTTATTCTTTTAAAAAGTATTGAAATCATATATAAAATAAAGCCAAGCAAAAATTACAATTTTTTTATATATAGTTTATATTAAACAATATGCATATAATATAATATAATTAATTTATAAACAATATGCATAAAAGTTTTTTACAGATAGTTTATAAACAATTTTTTTATAATTTTTTTATAAAGAACTTGGCGAGCCTCCATTCTTTTTTAAATAACATTTGATTTGTAAATATTTCTTATAACACATTGTACCTCCAATACTAAATATATGTAAGAATTGATGCATTATCACCAATGGAATGTGTTTGCCTGATGATGTTTCTAGTCCTGTTAAAATCCAACAGCATTGATGTTTATTTTTTGGAATAATTTGGTTTCAATAATCTTTTCGAATAGCAGCTACGGATTCATGTATAGAAATATGTAAATTGGCTTCTAGAATAGTGGAGATGAAATCCTGTAGATAATTTTTGTAATCTTTTCAGATACCAATGGCGAGGAACTGCAAAAGAAATATTATTAGAAATAAATTATATAATAACTACGTATTCTTTTCGACGAGTTTTATACTTTATTTTTCATGCAGGAATTACGCATTTATGTCGGCGAATTTTTTGTATTTGTCATGTAGCAGCTACGAATTCATGTCAGCGAATTTTATGTATATTGGTCATCTAGCAGCTACGAATTTATGCTGACGAATTTTTCATTCTTGTCATGTAACTGCTACGCATTTCTATCACTGAATTTTATCTTCTTTTAATGTAGTAATTACGAATACTTGTCGACGAATTATCTGTTCTTGTCCTGTAGCAACTACGAATTCCTGTCAATGAATTTTTTCTTCTTTTAATGTAGTAATTACGAATACTTGTCGACGAATTCTATGTTCTTGTCCTGTAGCTGCTACGAATCCTTGTCGATGAATTCTCTGTTCTTATCATGTAACTGCTACGCATTTCTATCACTGAATTTTATCTTGTTTTCCTGTAGCAGTTAAGAATCATTGTCGTAAAATTTTTATTCTTGGTTTTTGTCATGTAACTATTACGCATTTATGTTGACGAATTTTCTCTTATTTTAATGTAGATGCTACAAATTCATGTGAATGAATTTTTTATTCTTTTAATGTAGTAATTATGAATCATTGTCGATAAATTATCTGTTCTTGTCATGTAGCTGCTAAGAATTATTTTCGACGAATTCTCTGTTCTTGTCCTGTAGCAACTACGAATTCCTGTTAACGAGTTTTCTATCTATTCTTATTCTGTAGCAGTTAGGAATAATTGTCGACGAATTCTCTATTCTTATCCTGTAGCAACTACGAATTCCTGTTAATGAGTTTTTTTTATTATCATGTAGCTGCTAAGAATTCTTGTCGACGAATTATATGTTTCTATGTTCTTGTCCTATAACAAATAGGAATTTATGCCAACAAATTTTATCTTATTTTCATGTAACAATTATGAATGCATGTTGAAACATTTTCAGATGTTTCCATGTAGCAATTATGAATTTATAATACTTTTCTATATATTATAAGGAGTGCGAAATTTTTAAATAACATGTTTATTGTGTGTCATTTAAAAAAGAATGGAGGCTCGCCAAGTTCTTTATAAAAAAATTATAAAAAAATTGTTTATAAACTATCTGTAAAAAACTTTTATGCATATTGTTTATAAATTAATTATATTATATTATATGCATATTGTTTAATATAAACTGTATATAAAAAAATTGTAATTTTTGCTTATAAACTTATAAGTTATATACTTGGCTTTATTTTATATATGATTTCAATACTTTTTAAAAGAATAAACAAAATAAAGTATTTTTTGTAATAAGTACAATTTTTAAATAAATGAATTTTTGTATTTAAATGCAAGTAATTATTTTTTATTTTATTATTATTATATCTCTTATAAAGAAAATGCATTAAATTATACTATATAATATATTAAATTATATAATTATATAAGGGTATAAATCATAAATATTTTTTTGTACAGTAAAGTGTATTTTTGAAAGGGTATATCTACTTGGCGTATTTTTTTACATCGTGATGTTTTTTAGAGGGGATTTCACTCATTTTTGTTAGTTTAGACAATATGCAAAATAAAATTTTATGCAGTAAAGGTATTATCTAATATTTAACTTACATGTAAATTTAAATTGATGCATTTATTCAATCGTATATTATTTATTCACTATGCAGAAATAGTAAATATACATCTTTGTCACCTCTGGGCCATTGCTTCTTTTGAACAAGAGTATCATTGACGTGAAGCCATGATTTGTTCTTTTCTCTCAAGTATGAAATATAGTGTCCTGCTTTTACGGATCCACCATGATGCAAAATAGCACTTTGAACAGTATAATCATTATCTGCAATACGTAGCTTAGTAGTTGGTATTGCTTTGATACTGTGATTCGTTATTTTCGATAATATACCGTTTTCGACAGAAAACAAGAGCAATTGTATTATCAAAAATTTTCCAGCCCTGGTAATGTATGTCTTTTCAGTTCGTGTATTTAATCCACAATTGACGCAAGCTCCTTCAACATCATGCCATTTTGTAAAAGCTTTTTCAATAAGTGATTGCATTTCAGTAGATTTTCCTCTCTTATCGCGAGGAAGTGGAACTGAAAGGATAATGTTCCTTTGTTCAGTAACTGCATTGTAATTGCATGATCTGCAATGAATTGTAAATGTTAATTGATGTTGGAAAATATTTTGAATATCTTCTGAATTTTCCAACAATTTGATTAGAAATTCAGAAGTATCTTGTTGTTGGGGTTGAATAAATATATCTCCTAAAAATTGTCTAATACCAAGAGAACTCAAATGTCTATCAATATTATTATTATAATGGTTAATAATATTCTTACCCATATATGCCTCTGTCAAAATTCTCAAATCGTCGTTTTCATTGCGACGAAGCCATGTTCTTCTGACAATATCGCAATGAAGTAAACATTGCAAACTTGCATTCGCATAGCACGAAACATTGTCAGAATTAACAAAGCCTTTAATTTTTTCGTAATCGACAACAACATCATTATTAGTATTTTCTTGTTCCAATATTTGTTGATTTGTGGTATGTTTCGGAATTGCCCAAACTAAATCGTGAATTTTCCTTATTCCACTGTTTCTCTTCGATTGAATATCAATCATTGTAAGATCTGGTCTGTACGTAAGCCTTAAACGATTGTATTCGATTATTGCCGGCTTACTAGATTTTATGGAGACTGGATCAAAATTAATTAAATGTAATCCCTCCAATGAAGTTATTCGTGAAAGTGCAACGTAAACTTGTCCACAGGAAAATATGGAATTTCCCGCGTCGACGACTGCCGACTTCAAAGTCAAACCTTGACTTTTGTGTATTGTAACACCATAACTGAGAGAAAGTGGAAATTGATGACGTACAACATATGATTTTTCCATTATCTCAAATTTCGTCGAAACTCTTTCGATACTGTGCTCTGCACTATTTTCCAGGACAATCTTAATTTTGTCAATATCATCATTATTCTCATTATTTCCTATGGATCTAGAAATATAAATTATTTTTCCTATTGTTCCATTAACAAGGCCGAGCGTTACGTCAATATTACGTCTCAGCATAACTTTTGCACCTACTTTAACAATGATAACTCTATTTAAGCCTGCCGTACGAGAGTTATCTTCTTCGTATTTGTTCAAAAGTTTATTGACTTGTTTCTTAAAATATGGCGGACAATCGACTACGTCACGCGCAATCAAAGCAACCTCTTCGTTATCTATTTCCTTCAACATTGCCGTATTAAGTACATCACATAAGTATTGTATCGGTGGACAAATTATTTATATAATCGCACAATTCGTTCAATCTTGTACTGATATTCGACGAAACGAATTTTATCCTTCTTGATTCCAATAGGCTCACATCTTCTTTAGTCGTGACACCTAAGCGAATTCTCGATAATAAATTTCGATAAGTATTATCACCACTTTGGCGCATATTTATCGTCAGTTCGTCGTAAGTGAACAAGTTGACCCATAGATTCGTCACTGCCAGTGAACCTAAACACTTGTCGCGTTTGTCCTGGCGTATTTTGATAAAAGCTGGATCTTCGTGAACTGGTGGCAACTGCAGAAAATCACCGAATAGAAGAACATGCTTTTTGCCGAACCAGCCATCATCGGTTTCACTCGTATCGAATATCTCTGTTAATCGCAAATTGATGTACATGAGCGTTATATTCGAAACCATAGATACCTCGTCAATGACGAAAAGAATCGTATTCTTTAATTCGTCTCGCAGAGTTTTTAAAACTACGTCGGACAAAGGTCTATACTTTGGCGTACATCCATGCTCCACTGGCAATTGAAATAGCCTGTGCAACGTCAAACCATCTATGTTGAATGCAGCTATACCGGTTGGTGCAGTAACAGCCGTGTCTTTGTTCATAATTTGTTTAGTCCAACACCGTAAAGTTTTAATAAGAAAGCTCTTGCCTGTTCCGCCTTCACCACTCACGTATAACCGAAGTGGAGTTTTGTGATAATCATAATCGGTTATACAGGGTGTCCGGAAAAAAGGGAGACATATTTTAAGGGGTTGTTTCTGAGGCTATTTTAAAAACTTTTTCCTGTTGGTATTTTTTAATTTAAAGCTTTATTTTTGAGATGTTCATCGATAACGATACCACTAGTTAGACAGAGACACTCCTATAGTTGAAGTGAGGTGGCGCCACTCTGTCTCGCTTCAACTATCGGAGTGTCTCTGTCTAACTAGTGGTATCTTTATCGTTGAATATCTCAAAAATGAAGCTACAAATCAAAAAATACCAAGACAAAAAAAGTTCTTAGAATTGCGTCAGAAACCACCCCTCAAAATATGTCTCCTTTTTTTCCGGACACCTTGTAGTATTTGTCACGTGATCGTATATTCTACGTTGATCGACGTTTAATTCAGCAATCATCTGCGTTAAATTTAAATCCGCTATTTTGTTTCCAGCATCTCTGAACTCTTGCATCGCACCTTCCGCCTCAATAGGATTGCATTGCAATAAAGCATCGTCCGAAGTGTTTGTGCATTTACCATTATTACCGAACTTTCCTTCTTCAACATTCAAATATTGTTTTATTAAATCATTGACATGTTCAAGACCTTTGCTAATTTCTTCTATGCGTTCGTGGTACCTTAAACAATCGAGAAGTTCGTCCTTTAATGCTGCAAACGCATCGGCATAGGTATCGTAGCCCATCTTCAGCTCATTCGTATCTCTCCATGGCTTAAATAACAGCAATAGAGCATAGAAATACTTTTCTGGTTGAATGTGCATATTGTACGTATAATGGTTAATCAAGTAACCATTTTGTCGTTTTTTCAAATAAAGTTTTGCACCTTCTGCAGTAAATTCTAAACACGTGTCATTATTCTTAGGTTTAACCCTAACAATATCGTACCATTTTGCATAATCATACAGATTTAAAGAGTCTAGTTCTGTCGGTCTGTTCGGATAACAATTATCTATCAAATTTGGACAGAATAAATCTGTTGATTCCGAGTCGAGCTTCTCTATTTCAATTCGCGTCTTAATTTTTTTACTCCTTATTTGATTGACATCCAACCATCTGATGGTGGTATCTCTATCAGTGCTATGGAGTGGAATTCCTAATAGGATATCAGCGGCTTCCAGTGCTCCGCATTCCCTATTTGTTATTGTAGTTATAGAGTTCGAGATCTGCAAGGAAATGTGATGGAATACCTTCAATAAAACAACGTGATTTGGCGATCGTAGAACAATAATGGTAGATTGTATTTTAGGCATAAAAAACCTCCACTGGTCAGGTGGAGGAAAAAGCCGCATTAAAAGACAATTCTATTACAATAATTAGTACAATTGTTAGTACAATCCACCATAGGACGTTAGTCTGGACAAATAAGTGCTGTTAACTTACGGTGAAGATTCGCAATCTCGAGGGCCTCACAAGGGCCAGTCCAAACTAGGGCCTCACAAGGGCCAGTCCACGCCTCACAAGGACTGGAATCGATGCCACACAAGGGCTGAATCTGTGGCTCACACGCTAGTCACCTCTCTATGATACCAAATATGAACTGCACACGCCTGATGCGAACAACTCGAGGCTTAGGTTTTTACTACACTATCTTGCGCTGTTCGATTCTTGACCACGCGCTCCCCACCCCACATATCAAATTTCTTAGCACCCATTGTCCAGACTACTTAAGCGCGCATTTCCAAAATGATACATTCGGCGCTAACCATTCCGCCCGCATTCGTCAATTTGACGAACTCCGTTCATGCGTCAATAATTAACTCCTAGCTAAGCATCCGAGTCCAAATATAAGGGACACAAGCGCCTTATATGGCGACGCAAAGTATTGGTAGCGGTCTTTACTTGTACCACACGCACGCGTCCGTCGGAGCCAGGAAACACGTCCGTGACGCGACCCAACGGCCACTTTGTAGGAGGATATCGTTCATCCATAAGCAGGACCATT
This sequence comes from Sclerodermus sp. 'alternatusi', assembly GCA_037305995.1. NCBI lineage: Eukaryota > Metazoa > Arthropoda > Insecta > Hymenoptera > Bethylidae > Sclerodermus > Sclerodermus sp. 'alternatusi'. The sequence goes on along the minus strand of CM074544.1, from coordinate 15,786,089 downwards.
TGTCCAATTGCCAAATTGACTTTCGAATCTCTCCACTTGCTTCGGCATTGCATTTGTTGCATGTATTCCTTGGACCAGCGAGCCCAGAAATAATTCCGAATGCGTTCCATTAGTTGATGTCTGCATAAGCGGTTCTCCGGAATATTCGGTGGTTTCTCATCAGAGATCAAGGCCGATGCACTGCCCGTCAAGAGAAGGAACGGCGTCAAGCAATTTAAGTCTTCCACGTCTGAGGTCAACGGGGAGATCGGGCGAGAATTAAGACAAGCCTCTATCTCGCAGAGTATAGTACTGAACTCCTCAAATGTCAATACGTGTTCACCCATCGCTCGCTTCAAATGGTGTTTGGTTGACTTGATGCCGGCCTCCCACAAACCTCCATAATGCGGAGTGGCCGGGGGGATGAAGTTCCAGGTTACACCATCGGTAGCCAATACGTTAGACACTTCCTGGTAAAAATTGGATGCTGCAGAGAACATTGCTCGCAGCTCGGCATCCGCTCCTTTGAAGGTGGACGCATTGTCACTGTATAGTTTCTTGCATTTTCCTCGTCTGCTTAGGAACCTCCGTAAGGCTGCCAAGAATTTCTCAGTGGTGAGGTCCCCTACAGCTTCCAGATGAATAGCCTTGGTCGCGAAGCATATAAACAAAGCGATGTAGCCCTTGAAGCTGCGGATGCCGCGGCCTGAATTCGATCGCAGTTGGAAGGGGCCTGCGTAGTCTAGGCCTGTAACGGTGAACGGTCGAGATGGTGTGACACGATCAGCGGGAAGATCGCCCATCAGTTGATATGCAGTTTGAGGTTTGACCCTCTGACACACTACACACTTCTGGATGACTGATTTCGCTATTGTTCTACATCCAATAATCCACGCCAATTGACACGCAAAACTTGTGGTCAATGTAATTCCTCCATGCAGAGTCGCCTTGTGGGCATATCTTACAAACAGTTTACTAAGAGCGAAACCTTTCGGTAAAATTACGGGATGTTTCTGATTTTCGTATAACGGCGCGTTAGACAGGCGTCCGCCAACACGCAGCAGACCGTCCGACTCACTCACAAATGGATTTAATTTACACAAAGGATGACGTTTCGCTAACGGCAACCCTTTTCGCAAAGCATCGATCTCAGCTCGATAAGCGTAGTCTTGCGCTAATCTAATCACTCGAATTTTCGCAACCTCTAACTCTGACACACTCAAGTTCGAGAACTCTAGGGATTTCCCCAATCGTCGCTGTCGAATGACCATAGGTAAGCGGAGAGCACGTGCCACCGCATGAATGAGTCGAGTCAACGTGGAAAATATAGTCAAAGGATGGGGTTCACTAGCCTCCATCCTGACGTGTTGAGTCACAATCGTTTTCGCAGGTGGTTCGCAAGGTAACTCAGAAGATAGCCACTGCGGGCCCTCCCACCACAATCTCATATGCTTTAACGATTCCGGGGATACACCACGAGTGGCGATGTCAGCAGGGTTTTCGCTGGTCGATACATGTGACCAAGTTGCACCAGGCAATTCAGTCTGAATCTGGGAGACGCGATTTGCCACAAACGTTTTCCATCGGCTTGGGTGGTTGTTTATCCATTGCAAAACAATCTGACTATCAGTCCATAAATAAACCTTGGATTCCTTAAGGAATTCCAAAGCCCTCAATTGACAAACTAGCCTTACCAATAGAGTGGCGCCGCAGAGCTCCAAATTCGGTATACTAATTACCTTGACCGGGGCCACTTTAGTCTTAGAAGCCAATAATGCAACACGGTAAACATTCTCCCGAAGGTGATGACGAACGTATACAACGGCGGCGAATGCGCGGGAAGAGGCGTCCGAAAATCCATGGATCTCCAAAGCTGAATCAGGGGAGCTACCTAACCATCGCGGAATTGATAAATCCGTAATGTTTTGTAAGGACCTGCAATAATTTTCCCATCTCTCAGATATTTCACTGGGTATCTCCACATCCCAGTCACATCGCGCAATCCACAAATCCTGCATAATAATCTTAGCCACTATAATGATCGGGGACACCCATCCCAAAGGGTCAAATAATTGAGCTAACTCAGAAAGTATTAATCGTTTGGTAACAGGTCGATCTGGCTCGTCATTCCCGTTGACTCGAAACCCGAAACGATCCCGAGCCGGATCCCAATGAATGCCTAAGGTTTTGACCATCTCATTTTCCGAAATGAGCTTGGCACAGTCGTTGTTGTTAGATTCAATCGGAAACGGCAACAAATCAAAATGATTTGTAGCCCACTTGTCCAGATAAACGCCAGCAGAGGAAAGAATCGCGATCAATTCGTCTCTGATGCGAATTGCCTGTGGGATATTATCAGCACCCGCAAATATGTCATCTACGTATGTATGTGTTTCTAAGCATTTCGAACCCAGCGGCAACAAATCCCGATTGTTATTAGCGATTTCCAGAAGAGTCCGAATTGCCAAATATGGTGCACAATTAGTACCATAAGTCACCGTGTTGAGTTCGTAGTCTACGGGCTCGTCACCCGCATTGGGCGCCCAAAGAATGCGTTGCAAATCGCGATCTGAATGATTCACCTCTATTTGTCGAAATATTTTTATAATATCCGAGGTGAAGACAAATCGGTATTGACGCCACTGCGTCAAGATCATTGTCAGATCGCGTTGAAGGGCTGGCCCGGTCATCAAAAAATCGTTTAAACAAACCCGTTGTCGAGTTCTTCTTGAAGCATCAAAAACAACCCTAATCTTTGTCCCTTTTTGCCCCACCTGTCCTACTGCATGATGAGGTAAGTACCATGCCTTGGGATTCTTTATTTCGTTCTTGTCGACTCGAGACATATGACCCAGAGACTCATACATAGCCATGAAACTTCGATAGGAAAAGGCTAGATTCGCATCTCGATCGAAACGGCGATACATATGACTCAAAGAGCTCAAAGCCATATTTCGTGTCTCCGAAGCAATTTCGGGTAATTTGGCTTTGACCGGTAAACAGACCACGAAGCGACCTTCAACTGTACGCGAATGGGATTCCAAAAATAATTGCTCGCAAATCTCCTCCTCAGGGCTTAAAGACTGTTTCGACATAGGGACTTCTTCCACATTCCAAAACCTCTGCAAAGCCAATTCCAAATCAGGACTCGCCATTGCATGCATTGACATCAATGAACTTTCCCCAATGAAGTCCACCCGCCATGGTTCCTCCCCGTTCGGATGACCCGATACAATCCAGCCAAACACGGTGTTTTGCGCCGTCAACCTCGATGAGGGGTAGTGTCGGACACCCGGGCGAAGCAATTGTCCGTATACATTTCCTCCTAGCATCACATCGACTTTCATCGGCTGATCAAAGTGCGGATCCGCTAATGACAGCCCATCGAAAATCTCAGGATTCAGTTCAATCAGTCTTTTTTCCGGTAATAACGAGGTGATCCGCGGGATTACTAACATTCTTACACAGTTTGTGAATTCCGGATCCATTGGTGACAATAAGTGTAGGCATACATATGACTCGGACTTTCCAATGGAGTGGCCCCCAAGACCAGAGATGGAAATTGGCCGATCGATCTCACGCTTGCTAAGCCCCAGCAATTGAGCGACCGACTCAGAAACGAATGATCCCTGCGAACCCTGATCTAGGAAGGCTCGAACCTTCGTGACAGCACCAGAAGGGCTACGTATTAAGATATAGGCAGTGGGCATGACGATCATTTCGCAGAGAGAAGAAACTGCTACTGTGTTCACATTGAGTGCCGGCCCATTTTTAGGCGCTGTCTCTGACCCACTCGGCACGGACGGGACAACCGGAGGCAGCAATGAGCTCAGCGGAGATGACGACACCGGTGCCGAGGTCGAGGACGTTGACGTCGACGAGGCTGAAACACTTCGTATATCCCTTGAAGATTCGAAATGAGGGAGTAAAGGGTGGTGCCTGCCACGGCAATTTCTACACCGGCCTGTTCGTTTGCAATCGCGGAGAAAATGTGAATCGAGGCAGTGGTAACACCTGCGAAGATGGCGAATCAGTGTCCTCCGTTCTATCGGGTTCTTCTTTCGAAACTCGCTGCAACTCGCAAGTGGATGCGACTCGGAACACACGGGACATTTTCCCTTATTTTCCTTCACTTGGTCTCGAGCGCTAACGTGGAATACGCGCCGCGAGCTAGCTGATGGATGACTCGACGCAGGGACTCCACGTCTTGAACCTGGCTCGATATCCAACATCCTTAACATCTGAGCGCGATCTTCTAAGAATTCAATAAATTCCGCGAATTTAGGGAAACGTAGCAGGGGATCTTCCTCGTCTGCCCAAACTCCCGAACGTAGCAGTCGTCGCCGATCTCTACCGCTTAGCTCAGCCTCCCATAATCTCCTAGTTTCCGGATCCACACGACCACTTAAATGGAACACAAGCCAAATATCCCAATGATCGGTAGGTAACTTGAGATTGGTCAACGCTCGTACTATCCCACCAGCCCTATCCGTAAAGCTACGCAACTCTGATGTAGACTCCCTTTTCACCGGAGCGATATTCATCAATGAAGAGAGGTGGTGGTAAACGGAAAAATGCGGATTGTGATATCTATTAATTACCGCCTGCCATGTTGACGCGTAATTAGCGCTGGTCGAAGCTACGTCTCTAACTAAATCTGCAGCTGGTCCACGGAGACAACTTTTCAGATATTGCATTTTAGTTGCAGGGTCCACTCCTGACGCATCATGAACCAGACTCACAAACAGATCGCGAAATCCCTCCCATTCCTCTTGTTTCCCTGAGAACGTGGGTAAATCTACCTTAGGTAATTTAGCTTGTCGCGACCCTGTGTCACCAGATGAGGCATCGGCCGAGCAGCTCGCATTGCTTCCGTTCCCCGAATCCTCGAAATCGCGAAGTAATCCTAAGCACAGATCAAGTCCCTCCTTAAACGCAACCTGCATTTCGGCAAACATATCCTCAACATGATATGGATCTTCAGTTGCCTCTTCTCTGGACATGATTTCCATGTGCGAACTTCTAATCTCCTCCCAGATTTTAGTCATCAAATCTTTCCTGGAACCTATTATCGATCGACTCAACGAGGAACGCGACCTCTCCCGCAGTCACACCCCCATAAGTCGCAATTCTTTTAATCGCAACTTCTGTCCGGCGACAAGTTTCTTTAGAGGAACCGGTGCCATAACGAAAGCAGATGCTCGATCGAGGATTTTTTTTCTCCAAACCCAACAGCAACAACTGTTGTTCGGATTTCGTTTACGATTAGGCGCACTACCCGTCAGACGGTGAGACCGGACACTCCCAGAGACCCGACTTCAAAGAACAACGCGCGCCGCTTACACGTGTCGAACGCTATCGCTCTCCGCTAACCACGCAACCCGGCTTGGTAACAACAGTTTTCGCAATGAACAAAGAAAATGAACTTAGACTAACACGCAATAATTATTCATCTTAACTATGTACAGCTCGAGGTTAACAATAAAAAAACCAAAGGGTGATCACCATCACAATCTCCTCACCCGGGGCACCTTTTGTTATTGTAGTTATAGAGTTCGAGATCTGCAAGGAAATGTGATGGAACACCTTCAATAAAACAACGTGATTTGGCGATCGTAGAACAATAATGGTAGATTGTATTTTAGGCATAAAAAACCTCCACTGGTCAGGTGGAGGAAAAAGCCGCATTAAAAGACAATTCTATTACAATAATTAGTACAATTGTTAGTACAATCCACCATAGGACGTTAGTCTGGACAAATAAGTGCTGTTAACTTACGGTGAAGATTCGCAATCTCGAGGGCCTCACAAGGGCCAGTCCAAACTAGGGCCTCACAAGGGCCAGTCCACGCCTCACAAGGACTGGAATCGATGCCACACAAGGGCTGAATCTGTGGCTCACACGCTAGTCACCTCTCTATGATACCAAATATGAACTGCACACGCCTGATGCGAACAACTCGAGGCTTAGGTTTTTACTACACTATCTTGCGCTGTTCGATTCTTGACCACGCGCTCCCCACCCCACATATCAAATTTCTTAGCACCCATTGTCCAGACTACTTAAGCGCGCATTTCCAAAATGATACATTCGGCGCTAACCACTATTGTTTAAACTTCTTAAAGCAATATTCCATAAGATACTTCTTAATGATTTGGTTGAATTTACAATGTCGAAAGTATCAACTTCATAACTCATCTCAGTCTTAGTCGTATACTTGGTACAGTACCAGTTGAGCAACGTTGATCTCTCACCGATAAATTGAATATCCATGTTTCCTTCCCATGCAGTAAGGATGGGTGGATTATAATCATTAATATTTTTCTCGCGTACTGTACGTGGTAAATCGTATAACCGACTTTTCGATTTCAATTTCCTTCTATTAGCGACAGAAACGGCTACATCTCGTAAGATCATTTCATCCGTTACTGGCCTTGGAAATCCAAATCTGCATTTTCTAATAAAGCCTTTTTTAGTCTTCCTATTCCTCAAGCAGTAATTATTGTGATGGTGCTCCTGGTGCTTGGTAACTCGAATATGCAACGTAGGTGATACATTTGCATTTGGTTCTCTGCATGTTACATATTTTAGGATAAATTGAAGAACCTCTTCATTTGATGAGACACCCATGATTGGAGCATCCTCGATCCAAATTAGCATATGACAATGCGGCATGCCTCTGCTTTGGTACTCTCGTCGAACAAAGTAATGCTTTACTTTACCGATAGGATTGTCCGATGAGCATATAAAATCAATCATTGCAAGAAATTTATTCTGTAAAAATCTAGCTGCAGATACTGGATCAGCAGCTATAAGTTCATTGACAGAATTAATTGAAGAGAGACTGGGACTTACCTCTTTTACGTATTCTGCCAAATCTGGCCATAACCATTCTGCTGGACTCAATGTTAGAAACCATATGGCTGGCCCATAATCACGAGTCATCGCGTTAATATTGCTCCTGACTCTATTCCAATATTGTCATGTATTGGGTAGCTTTCCAAATATAGTTTCTAGATTTCCTTCCAGCTTTTTTTCCGACATCAAATTTAGGAATTCATTCGCAGTGTATTTTTCCTTCACATTGGTGGTCATTAATTTATGATAGATACCACTATTTATCTGCCGTATATTCCCATTGTTCAGTAAGAAGAACAAGTACTGTACATTTAAGCGAAATTGCGAGTGCTTAGACATTATTCTTGATTTGACAAAGTCAAATTCCCTTATGTGGAAATTTCTTTCCTCGTATATACCATTTTTACCATAACAGTATATACCGGGAAAGCACATAAGATCCAATTGTTTTTGACGATTGTCGAAAGGCTGAGCCTCGACTCTCAGCATTTGATACAGATTCGTTGACTTGTCATTCACTCTTTTCTCATACATTGGATATACCGTGTATTGCTCATAGTACGATGACTCTGGGTCTGTAATTTGCGTCAGCATTGCCGTCGCCTCTTTATCATTATCAATAATACCACCATTATTATTCATATTGTTATTGTTTATTTCATTATTATTATTATCAATATTGTTATCCATATTGTTATCATCATTATCAACATTATCAACATTTTCTTCATCCATATCTTCAACGGTAAATTCTGTATCATTGAGATTATTGTCTTGTAATAACTCTTCGGGATAATAAGGCAAATTGATTCTAGCGTAAAGGGGATTGTTTTCCTTTAGCCATTGAAGAACGTTAAAGACTTTTTTAACGTCTACCAAATTCTCCCAAACTAATTTGGATCTCGTAGGAATTCCACGCACCAGGATGTATAATTCGTGATGGTTATTAATGGATCTCGTTGCCGGACATATTTTTTTTAAACTCTCTTCCATCGGTAACGGCAAATGAAATATTCTTCCTTTCAACTTTTGTACCATTTGTTTATGCGGTACCTTTTTATTCGCTACTGTGCCCATTCGTTGAATACATTGAAATGCCTTTGCTCTCTGAATTAATATTTTCTCATAATCGTTGAGAGTAGAAAATATTGTAGGCATTTTACCGACGTAAAGATTGTTAAGAACACACATTGGTGGTAGAGAATTTTTTCGAAAATATTGTAAGCAATAATGATATATGTTGTCAGGTTCGATATTCTCCTTTCTCAGGTATATTAATAAATTATCCCAGTGTATGCCACTCAAAGGTTTTCTCATTCTATTGAAGCATGTAACATCTTTTTTAAAATGCAACTTTTCGCAAGACACACATGCAATTCTAGGTGTATCCAACGATCTCTTTGTAAAAGCCTGAAAGGCTTTCTTAAACGTTGCTATAATTCTATCTTCGTTTAAGTCTATTTCAGAAACTTTAACATTTTCCAATATATTTTTCTTTTGCAGATCGTCCACGATCTTTTCTAATGTGGCAACATCGCCAATTTCTAAATATTCATCAATCTCCATAATTTTTTTATATTTGAAAATTAATGAATTTATTAGTTTCTGTACATTTTTCACTTGTGGATAATGCGGACATAAGAAATTCACAGCGAGTAAGAGTGATTTACAAACATTCGGATTTATGTAGCATCCTTGAGAATGTCCTTTTTTAACAATCGAATGTTTTACTGTACAGCGTCCTATGCGTTTAATGAGAATGGGTACATTTCTCAATAATTTGCAATCAAATATAACTTTGAGCAATCGGTAATACCGTCTGATGATTTCAGTATTTATAATGCAACAGTTACTGCATTTCCAAACTTTCTTCGGATCATTGTTATTAGTAACGTCATCCACCAGGGGTAAAATATTCACAACTTGGCCGTTTTTATTAAGAATAAATGTTTCTTCAAACGTTGTAAAATTGTATGTCGTCTCAAAGAAATATGCTTCTGTCGATGCAGAGTGCTTAGATGTACCACACAATACATCGCGCGCATCATCATTTATATTCGAACCCAAGTCTGCAGTTTCAAAATATTGCAGAGATAATTGTAATAGATTAATTTCTGCATTCTTCCGTAGTAATAGCAAGATTTGTTTCATATTTTGTATGTATTTATTTCTCAAATAGAAAGTCCACTTAAATAATCTTTCTGCTTCCATTCTATGCTCCGCAGCAGTGCCTTTAACAATATTTTTTTCTATAGATTTGATATAAATTTCCTTATTGTATTTCATATTAATATTGTTGCAGCATCTGCAGTATTTGTCATATTTTTTGCGTATCTCCTGTGTCACACTCATTTTTCTTTTAATACGCAAAATGTCCTTGTGTTTAGCATAATACGCTTGATTTTGCAATCTCTTTTGTTCTGTATGAGTTTTATTATAATTGATTTTTCTTTTTAATTCAGACTGTCGATTTATTTTGTAATGAAATCTTTTTCTTTCTCTATTTATAATTACGTTTTTTAAATAATTATTTTGCTTTTTTGCTCGATTATTATGTAAATTTTTTATATACCTTGAGCGCATTTGCCTTCGATATTTCTCCAAATTTGATGCATATTTAGCACGTTTTTGTTTTCGATATTCTTCTAAATTCGATGCATATTTTGCACGCTTTTGTTCTCGATTTTCATCTACGTTAGATAAATATCTTTTACGTTTTTCACTTCGATATTTGTCCAAATTTAGTAAGTATTTAAGACGCTTTTTACTTCTATTTTCTTCTAAATTTAATATATAACGGTTACGTCTTTTTTAATTGATTTACAATTAAATTTGCAGCATACCGTATGCGTCTTAATCTTTGATTATGAATAATATTTTTTATATATCTTCTTTGTTTTTGTATACGATTTTTTTCATTATTGATTTTATATCTAAAACATTTTTATAATCTAATTTCCTGTAAATTATCATGATATCTGTGGTATCTATGCTTGTTAATAGTATGTTTATTTTGAAAATAATATAAACGATTTTGAAGACATTTCTTTATAAAAAATTTTTTATAATCATCACGTTTACGGGTGCATAAGTTTTTTCTATTTAATAAATAATAAAACTTATTTTTTATGCGACTCCGTATAATATCATTATTATAAATTTCCCTTCTTTTATCACAAATTTTTAGTTTACGATTTAAATAATAAAATGTTTGTTTCAATAATTTGTCATTCTTATACCTAATATTATAGGCTAAACGTCTTTGTGAATTAGCATTTTCTTTTCTTTTATGCCAACGGTCTTTTCCTTTTTCTTTTTTTAATATATTTGTAATATAAATAGTATTCCTATCGATCAACGAATTGTTTTCACTCATGCCAATTGATGGATTGTTCTTATCGATCAACGGAATGTTTTTTCTCATGCCAATCGATGGATTGTTCCTATCAATTAACGTATTTTTTTCGCTCATGTCGATCGATGGATTGTTCATATCGATCAACGGAATATTATTGCTCATGCCAATCGATGGATTGTTCATATCGATTAACGGATTATTTTTGCTCATGCCGATCGATGGATTATTCATATCGATCAACGGATTTTTTTTATTCATGTCGATCGATGGATTGTTTATATCGTTTAACGGATTATTTTTGCTCATGCCGATCGATGGATTATTCATATCGATCAACGGATTTTTTTTATTCATGCTGATCGATGGATTGTTCATATCGATTAACGGATTATTTTTACTCATGCCGATCAATGGATTGTTTTTGGGAAGAATCGATGAATTTTTTATTTTATTACGCTGTCTTCGTATTCGTTCTTTGTGTTACATGCGCGAGTCTTTGTAACGCTCTTAGTTGTTGCATCGGCACATAGACCAGCTGACGTATGCAGGCAACCCAAATGTTTTATAACAGATACTGATAATTTTAAGTACAAACACGGAAAACTGTAAGGAACCGGAAGATACAAACTGACCCTTTGGAGGATTATCCTTAGGCCATAAAATACCCTTATGCAAACTTTTCACGGGTGGTCGTGCATATGTCGGCAGATTAACAAAAATTAGAGAACAGCCGAATATCCCCTCCCAAGAATCATTAGCCAATGCGAAACAGACATCTAACCAAAAGGGAAGAGCCTAAATGTTTAAACATTTAGGAATCGTCACGTAGGCCCTTTTGGGAAACATATAAGAAGGCAGGTCCAGCCTACACTACTCAGATCACTACACGACACACGACACACGACACACGACACACTTCTAACACGACACACTACTCAGATCACTCCATCACTACCAGACATTCACTCACAGATCACTTCATACCTCACTTCATACACAGACTCCGGCCAACACTCACTTCGAACTCACAGCACAGACTACAGACTCAGACACAGACCAGACGACTCGCATCACTACTAGACACAACACGACCAGACACAACACACACCACACACGACACACGACACACGACACACGACACACGACACACAACGCACAACTCAGACTACTCACAACTCAGATTCAGATTCAGACTCAGACTCAGATCAAACTTCGATATTATAATATTTGTAAGACAACTAGTCAGTTCGGTTAGACTTGTAAAAGTATCTCAATTCAAAAGGTTGAACAGTTCATTAAATAAGTGTCAGTAAATTAAAATCATTTTCATTCATTTGTTATCAAACCCAGTCACTATTGCCAGTACAACTAATAACCAGGTAAGTGCACAGATTCAATACTAAAACCATCTCAGATCTCATTTCCATTACACGAGTTAAATAGAGCATTTAGGCCTATCCTAGGAATAAAGCATTAAGTTGCAACCTAAAAAGGCCATCGGTTAAGATTATTTTAGAGGAAACAGGTAAAGCATTAAATTGTTGACCATATTCTTCTGAAAACGCGCAAGCACTCTTAACCACACTTAAGATTCATCTACCATTATTATAAGCCACGGCTTTTGATAGGGTGGGGGTCGTAACAATTGGGGGCTCGTCCGGGATTAAAAATGCTCTTTTTTAAGTCGTGTCATGGAAACTAGGTCTAGATCGAAGAACAGAACTCTGAAAGAAAAACCGGCAAACGAAGAACTTACATCGGAAAATCCTTTTGTATCTAAACCAAAAATACCTCGTGAATCATCTACAGTACATAATCAAAATTTAAATACACAAAAATCCGCTTCTACACAAGAAGAGTCTCAAAATACATCTGAAAAAGACATACACGCGTTAGAAACATCATTAAATAAAAGTCTCACTAATATTTTATTTACTCTTGAGAATACTCCAACAAATAATAATAATTCAAATATGAATACCGAAAACATGAGACCTAATAGTAACGATATGAGTTTCTTGAAACCAAAGGATGTATTAGGATTTATAACAGAATTTAATGGTAATAGTTCAAGTATATATCAATTTGTTTCCGAATGTGACCAGGCCAGACAATCAATATCGCCTTTAGCAGAAAGAGGATTAGTTAATCTTATTATAGGAAATAAACTGAAAGGAATAGCACTAGAAATGGCTAGGGACAATAATTTTGCAACAATAGCCGAATTAACCATATATTTAAAAAAATTATTTCCACCGGTAAAAACTAATTTTGAGTTATTGGGAGAACTGGCAACATTAAACCAAAGACCTGGAGAAGACGTAATGTCATTTGTAGGTAGGATAAAAAGAATAAGCCGCGAAATATTTGAAGCTTCAAAATTTTTAAATACCAATTTAGATCCTGTATTAATTAATAAAATAGAATCAGATACTTTAGAACAATTTTTAAGAGGACTGAGATGGGAGATAGGAGCATTAATAACTAGTAGAAATGATTTACAAAGTGCCATTCAAGAAGCTTTGAAATTAGAAAGTAGAATGAGGGATAAGAACAAATTGGAATTTTTAGACTATAGAACAATAGGAAACAGACCTCAAAATCCCGAAAACAAAATTTGTCAATATTGCAAACGTCAGGGACATACTGCAGATACATGCAGATCTATATCTCAAAAACCAAAATCTCCTACTATAACGTGCTTCAAATGCAATAAAATAGGTCATTACGCTAAAGATTGTCGAAGTCCTAACGAAAAATCATGTTTAATTTGTAAAACTTCGAACCACACCACAAAAGACTGTCGCTTCCTCAGAAGAGAATTAGAATCCAATAGTACAAAACCCCAAAGAATAAACACGCTTAGACAAAACGTTGGCAGTACTCAGGAAATTTGTCAAATATGTGGAAAACCGAATCACACAGCCAAAAATTGTTTTTTCCGAATTCCTGGTAATAAACCATCCGAAATCCAAACAACCACACCAGAACTTAAAAAGACAAAAAGAAATGATAGTGACGAAAACCAACAATCTACAACCCCTAATGGCGTAGCAACTTACAAAATATATAGTGTTCACCTAGGAACTAGCCTTCCTAGACTCGAATATGACAATTCAATTAAAAAAACTAAAGAAACTAAAGAGGCTGAAGAGACTAGAAAATTTGAAGAATCGGAAAATGAAGATACAGAATTTGAATTAAAAAGAATAGTAGAAAAACAAGAAGCTAAAGAAACTGAAGAAGCTAAGGAGACTGAAGAATTTGAAGAACCACTCACTATCATTTATAAAGACGAACCCAAAAACAAATTAGAAGGAAGTAAATCTGCGGAGCAAGAAGGAATGAGTGTAGATGCTATAGATACACCCCAAAAAGAACTAGAAATAGAAAAGTCAGACTTGTCTGATGACACACCACAAATTTTATCAGAAGAAGGAAGAGTTTTATTAAAAGAAGACGAAAAAATGGATGAACAACAATACTCTGTACCTATTATCGAAAAAGATGAAAGTCAAAATCATGGAAACCTTTCACCAGAAAATAGTCTAGAGTCTTCCAACATTCTAAACCAAGAAATACCCATTATTCCCATTGATGCGAAACAAAGTAGATTTCTCCTGATTAATAAAGAAGAAATAGGCAACCAGATAAAAGCATTATTAAAACAAGGAATGATGAAACCTTCTCAATCTCCGTATAAATCACCTATTTGGATACTACCCAAAAACTCGGATTCACAAGGAAACAGGGGATGGAGACCAATCATAGATTTTCGGGAATGCGGTAGAAAAAAACCTCCGCCGGACGAAGGGATCTTATAGAAGCCATCCCTTTAAAAAAAAAAAAAAAAAAAAAACCCTTTTTGACGGAAGCCTCGAAACCATAAAAAGCCATAAACTGTGACTGAACCTAACTTGAAGAAACGAAAATCAACATAAAAAAACTATACACCTAATCGGATCCATCTGGGATTCGATAACACATTTACTCATATTATTGGGGAAAAACAATCAAGAATACTCAGGCCAACAGAGCAATAATGAAAACAACAGCGAGCAACCAGCAAGAGAAAACCCTACACCGATTATAAACCAGCCCTGTGAAGACCAGCTTCACCCGAAGAATTTACAAGAAGAACAACTACATGAAAACCATAATCATCAAAATCAGTCTACCCCTCAAAACAGAAGACATCCGGAGGATTGTAATCATTCAACGGAACTACAACCAACAGCTCCAGGACCCTACAACCATCTATTATCACCAAGGATAATTAATTTTACTCGTAATTCATAAAAAATATATAATAAAAATAAAAAAAAAATAATAAAAAAATATACAAAAAAAATACAAAAGAACAAAAACCAAAAAAAAAAAATGTGTGTGTGTAATCAAAATATTGTAAATTGCATGATTTAGATTATTTAGTTTATATTATATTCTTTTTAATATTGTTTATGCTATCAGGATTGAGATACTTAGGGAACCATCGAATAAGACAAAGAAAGAGTATTTAACAAATGGATAAAGTATTGACGGAAAATAAGGAATCCGTAAAATTAACAAACTAGTAAATTTAATCTAAAATTGATAATTGTCTAAAATTGATCAAAGTAAAATATAAAACGACATTGAATAATTATAAAACCTTTGAAGAGATCATACCACTAATAAATGGAGAAATTAAACTAATAAAAGGTTAAAAAGAAGGAAGAAGAATGTATACGAAGATCCAAGATGTACTAAAAACCCAAAAAGGACAATAAGTAATTGTAGAACCTTTGGGACCTAAAAACAATTGGAACGAACGAAGACTTCATACCATTAATAGGGTGAAGGAGTTAACCTAATAAAAGGGTTAAAAAGAAGGAAGAAGAATGTATACGAAGATCCAAGACGTACTAAAAACCCAAAAAGGACATTGAATAATTGAAGAGCCTTTGGGACCGAAAAACGATTGGAAGAAATGAAGATGAAGAAATTAACCTAATAAAATATTAAAAATAAAACAAAAAGGAAAACGTATAAGAAATATTTATACGAATACTCAGAAGATCAGAAACAAATATTTATACAAATATAACAAAGAAATTGTACGCATCACAATGTTAGTGAGCGAAGTAGAAACTTTTACTAAAAGATCAATGACAATTGAGTTTGAAACAATTTATAATGAGTTATTAATTAACAAATATTTAAATATTTAATACAATTCAGGATACCTTATTTTTTGAACAGTGCTTTAACCATAATTGTTGAGGACAACAATGATTTTTAGGAGGGAGATGTTACATGCGCGAGTCTTTGTAACGCTCTTAGTTGTTGCATCGGCACATAGACCAGCTGACGTATGCAGGCAACCCAAATGTTTTATAACAGATACTGATAATTTTAAGTACAAACACGGAAAACTGTAAGGAACCGGAAGATACAAACTGACCCTTTGGAGGATTATCCTTAGGCCATAAAATACCCTTATGCAAACTTTTCACGGGTGGTCGTGCATATGTCGGCAGATTAACAAAAATTAGAGAACAGCCGAATATCCCCTCCCAAGAATCATTAGCCAATGCGAAACAGACATCTAACCAAAAGGGAAGAGCCTAAATGTTTAAACATTTAGGAATCGTCACGTAGGCCCTTTTGGGAAACATATAAGAAGGCAGGTCCAGCCTACACTACTCAGATCACTACACGACACACGACACACGACACACGACACACTTCTAACACGACACACTACTCAGATCACTCCATCACTACCAGACATTCACTCACAGATCACTTCATACCTCACTTCATACACAGACTCCGGCCAACACTCACTTCGAACTCACAGCACAGACTACAGACTCAGACACAGACCAGACGACTCGCATCACTACTAGACACAACACGACCAGACACAACACACACCACACACGACACACGACACACGACACACGACACACGACACACAACGCACAACTCAGACTACTCACAACTCAGATTCAGATTCAGACTCAGACTCAGATCAAACTTCGATATTATAATATTTGTAAGACAACTAGTCAGTTCGGTTAGACTTGTAAAAGTATCTCAATTCAAAAGGTTGAACAGTTCATTAAATAAGTGTCAGTAAATTAAAATCATTTTCATTCATTTGTTATCAAACCCAGTCACTATTGCCAGTACAACTAATAACCAGGTAAGTGCACAGATTCAATACTAAAACCATCTCAGATCTCATTTCCATTACACGAGTTAAATAGAGCATTTAGGCCTATCCTAGGAATAAAGCATTAAGTTGCAACCTAAAAAGGCCATCGGTTAAGATTATTTTAGAGGAAACAGGTAAAGCATTAAATTGTTGACCATATTCTTCTGAAAACGCGCAAGCACTCTTAACCACACTTAAGATTCATCTACCATTATTATAAGCCACGGCTTTTGATAGGGTGGGGGTCGTAACATTTGTGTTTCTTTAATCTTCTACTTTCTGCAACTTGCAAAGTAGGAATTTTATAAGTAGGAAATGATTTATCTATTGGAAAATGCCTTAAATCTTTATTCAAAAGTAAATGTAATAAATGTTCCGTGGAACTGCGTTCCTTCGGACTTATTTTTACTTATCGTTTGATGTTCTTTATGTTCTTTATGTTGGCGGCTGATTACGAACAATCGCAGTAGTGATCCTTGGAAGTCAGCCGCTAACTTTATCAAAAGGGAGTACCGCCGACCATTGTCTAAAATGGGAGGTTTTCTCCATGGTCCGTCGCGAAGGATTTTAAGAGATCGCGAATATCTCTGAGTCGATTAGTCTGGTAGTCGATTATTCAGTTAGTCACTTAGTGTGAAATATCGAATCAAAGTGTAATTCGGGATAATTAATCTAGACAATATTATAAGACAATTAAACATTATAAGTGAATATTGTAAAACGCGAGAGGTGGTTTTTATGCCGAAATTTTTCCACCTATGAGCAATAAAGGACATCCGCTGAGCTCAAATTATAGTGTTTGAATTTATTACCTAATATCGAAAACTTCGTCGAGCATCCGACGTTTGGACCTCGGCGTGTTGTTGCGGTGCAAAATCATTTTGGTGCCTCCTGTGAGGTCTGACGGCGTTTGGGATTCATCCACGATTAGGATAAACAAGCATTGGATCAACCCATCATAAAGCTAAGTCATTCACAATTAAAATAGTTGAAATCATGGAGGAACATAGCATTACGCAGTTCAATAAAAAACGAAGGGTCATTCGGGGTCAAATTACCCATCTACAAAATCTTGTAGACCAGGGTGGTCTTAGCTTGACTAATGTGCAATTACGGTTGGAAAAATTGAATTCCAGATTCAATTTATTCGAACAACTTTACAATGAGCTAGCATTAGAAATCGAAGCCGAACAATGTACGATAGAATTCACTGAGGTAGAGGACTCGTTTTATGCTTTGAGTACGGCTGTTAAAGAATTAGCGCTTGCGGAAGAGGTACGGGAACCTAGTATTAGTAACAAACAAGATTCAGAATCCGGTACGTCTAACACAAAGAGAGTCAAGTTACCCATTGCAAATTTGCCCAAATTCGACGGTAATTACGAAAAATGGATGTCTTTTAAAAATACCTTTAAGGCCATGATAGATCATCGCGATGACTTAAATAATGTAGAAAAATTGATTTACCTACGCTCGGGTCTAGTAGGAAAGGCGGCTAAAAAGATCGATATATACGATGATAGTTCCGAGAATTATAAACGGGCCTGGGAATTTCTTCAAGAATCCTATGAAATAAAAAGGATTATAGTGACACGACATTTGAGGGCGATATGCGAATTGCCGAAAATAAAACGGGAAACTCATGACAGTCTTATAGCATTATCCGATGCAGCGCAGCAGCATGTCAGTGCTCTAGAGTCATTGGGTGCTTCAGTGGGATCGGATATGTTAGTATATTTAATGGAACAAAAACTTCCCGAAGAAACCGCGAAAAAATGGGAAGCTGAACTTAACAATGACGAGTCGCCATCCTTTAAAAAATTGTGCACATTCATAGCACAGACGGCCATTCGCGCGTCGAAAAGGGAAGTTCCCGAATCGGGATCAGACGAGCGCAATTCAAAAAGAGAATTACAGTTCAATAAAAGGGCAAGATATCATAGTCCAGGAGCGCATGCATTGATGACAAGCGCATTGAATTGTATAATGTGCAAAAAGCCACACACACTATATCAATGTGATAAATTTTTAAAGTTAGCGATACCGCGTCGGATCGATGTAATTAAAAGGGCGTCCCTTTGTTTTAATTGCCTGCGGAGGCATCCCGGTCAGTGTACGCGTAGTTTTCGCAAAATATGCAATAAAAGACACAACACCTTGTTGCATTTACCGAAAACAAACGAGCCAGTCGCGGTCGCTAGCAGGTCCGAAAATTTAGAAGCGGAAAAGGATACCGCATGACTAAAACCAAGACACACCGTGTTGTCATCGATTTCGCGGTCACCGTCTATACAGCAATTAATGATAACGGCAATGATCGAAGCACGAGATCGTCAAGGAAGATGGATAAAATGCAGAACACTATTAGACACATGTTCAACGGCTAATTTCGTTAATATGAAGTTCGCGGAAACTTTACGACTTCCGATGAAATCGTGTAAAGTTCCAATCGACACGATGTGTTCAACAGCAGGCTCGTCAAGCCATATTGTGCAAATTAATTTTAAATCAATCCATTCCGACTATCAAAGAACCTTTAATAATTTTTTAACAGTTCCATGCGTTTCGGATTTAGTTCCCAAAGAAGTATTTCCGCGAAAGGACATAGATATTCCATCACGATTGAAACTAGCAGATCCGGAATTCCATAAACCGAGACCAGTGGACATGTTAATAAGCGCAGGAACAACATTATCTATGTTCTCAGTAGGGCAAATAGATCTATCGAAAGATCATAATGATCTGATATTACAAAAAACAAGATTGGGATGGGTGCTAGCAGGGGGATCGTTGGATACTCCGTCGGCTTTGAAAGCATCCTGTCATAAAACAACTCTATCGGCACAAATAGAGAAATTTTGGCATATCGAAGAAGTCGAGTCAGACGATTCTTTAAATGTAAGTAATAACGCTTGCGAGACTCATTTTCGGCAAACCACTCAGCGACTAGAAGACGGTCGGTATATGTTAAAATTGCCATTTAAAACAGATAAATTACAATTAGGCGAATCTCGAATAATGGCAATACGTCGGTTACGCGCGTTAGAAAGAAGACTAGAACGGGATGAGGATCTTAAAAAGGAATATCAAAAAATATTATCGGAATATTTAGAACTGGGTCATATGACGCAAGTATTCGATATAAATAACGATGGTTATTATTTACCGCATCACGCAATAATAAAGGAGAATAATGAAACGACAAAGGTTCGGGTTGTCTTTGACGCGTCGGCTAAGTCAAGTAATGGCCAGCAGTCTCCAATATTGTGCGATACCGTGTTTATTAACTCCTGCGACGTGTCAATACTCAGAATTTGGCTTTCTCTGTGTACATACTTCTTACACCTTCGATCGAGTTGAGGGAAAGAGGGAAAAAACTGATCTCTTCAAAACCAGCTTCAGGAAGTACTTCTGAGTACAGGAGTCTTCCAAATCTCACCAACATGGATCTAACTACAGAAAGTAACTCAGATAACACCCCTGCGCGGAGTAACGTGGCTCCTCTCTCATATGCCAAAATCATCCAAAAAGACTGTTTTCCAAAGAAAGAACAGGGCATTATCATTGACGCTTTCAATGATATACCCATAAAGGAGTACATTAAAACCTTAGGAACAATTATTGCTCCTACAAATATAAGGTTCGCATCAAAAATATCCAATAATAGAGTATGTGTGTATCTGTCAGACAAACTTCTAGTAGACAAACTACACAATGAAAAAGTTTCTATTTCCATTAACGGACGAAATCTTCCAATTAGACCATTGATCACCAAGTCCGTACGTGTCATTCTATCAAATGTCTGTCCCTCTCTTCCTCATGACAAACTTGTAAACCATCTCAGAAATATAAATATTAGAACAACGTCTCAAATGTCATTTATTAGAGCTGGATTTAGTGAGGCAGGTTTTTCCCATATTTTAAGCTTTAGACGACAAGTCTATATTCATCCTGACGACATTGACAAAATTCCGGACAATATTTTAATTGAATATGAAAAGACGGCATACAGAATATTTATCTCTACAGACAATTTGGCCTGTTTTCTCTGTAAACAGGAAGGCCACTTAGCCAAACTGTGCCCTTCTCAAAATAACATAATTGGTGCTTCCACTCAAGAAAATAGCAAAAAATTAGTAGAAGGCACCCCCAATATTTCCTCAACACAGCCACATGGCGACTTACAACCATCTTCTAGTACAACTCCACTTAAAAGACCGCTATCTACTGATTCTTCAGTCTCTTCAAAAACCAATTCTAAAGACTCAGTCTCATTGTCTTCTATTCTTCCTCCAACTACAGCTCCTCCAGCTGCTAAATCTACTGCAGACATTATCCCACCCACTACTCAGGCAACCTTCGCTACTCCCAAAATTACTCCTACTAAAAAACGAATCAAGGGTGACACATCTATCACCACTAAACAGACGGAATCACCAGAGGAAGTCATGGAACTAGTACTTTCTCCTATCAAGCATATTCTCATCCAACATCCAAATGCATACATTCTGGACTACCCCAAACTAAAAGAATTTCTTATAAGAGCCAAAGGCAATAGTAATCTCACCAAGCTCGCCTTAGAATACACTAAAGACATTAGTAAAATATGCCTTATGCTTAGAGAAATCTACCCCAGCCTAAACGACAGGGCAACTAAAAGTAGATTCTCGAAAATTATTAAAAAACTAGAAGTTTACACGTCCTGGAATGAGGACGATAGTTCTTCCAACGCCTCAGCATCTTACAACAGTGAAATGGAGATAGAATTCGACTTGGATCCACCTACAAAAGACCAGCTAAGCCCAAATCTAACGGTTAATCCCTTGACCACTCTTCAACAGGAAGACACCTAATCAACAAACACAACTACATCTCGATGAGCACAGAAAATCTGCCTTCTCTTTCTCCCCACAACATCAGAATCACCTTCTGGAACACAAGAGGCATCAGGAACAAAAAGGATGAATTGACCCAGAATCTCTCAGAAACGGATATATTTATTGGTGTAGAGTCTTGGCTCTCTGATAACAGTAAACTTAACTTCCCAGGTTTCAATGTGCTTAGATTTGACAGAAAAAATAGGCCGGGGGGTGGTATAGTTCTCCTTCTCAGAAAATCCCTAACTTTCCAACTCATCCCCAGCCTCTGCTCTATGGAGACGGGATTGGAAGTGTGTACCATTGTGATCACCAATATTATTCCCAACTTATCGATCATGGCTTGCTATAGAGTTCCTGACTATTTTACTCCAGAAACTGTGTGGAATTCACTGTTCAGCTTCTTGCTGGATCACGGATCATGCATGGTCATTGGCGATTTCAACGCTCACAACACCGCTTGGGGTTGTGCTGATAGTGACCGGAATGGAGTATCCTTGTATAATTCCGTTCTACATTCTGATCTCATACTTTTAAATGTTTCCTCTAAAACTCACATTGATTTCTATCGCAACAAAACGTCTAATCTTGACCTCATTTTCACTTCTAGTGACATCCTTGGCCTTACCTCCTTCTCAATCAATGAAGACCCTTGGGGGTCAGATCACTTTCCCCTCAAAATCCAGTTCTCCTCAAAAAAATCGCTTTGCCTGAACAAAAAGAAACGCAGACTCTCTTCCAAAAAGACCAACTGGAACCTCTACTCCGCTAAGTTAACTGCAGTTAGTAATTCGTTCCGCTCTTCAGACTTCCTAGTCCTCAACCCTATAGAAAAGTATAATCTTCTGTGCGAACATATGATTAGTACAATCAAGCAATGTACCCCTTCCCCGAAGCAAAATATACCCATACTCAATCCCTCACACAATCCTGTCCCATGGTGGGATATTGAATGTGATAAGTTAATTCGACTGAGAAAAGCAGCCCTCAAAAAATGGCGCTACACGCAAAATACCACTGATTACATAGAATACAAAAGAAGTATAGCTGTGGCTAAAAAATACATAAAAAAGAGAAAAACAGATTGCTTCAGAGAATTTGCTAAGTCTATTAATTTTTCCAGTAATGTTTCTTATGTATGGGGCAAATGTAAAATCCTTAAGAACAGCTTTACCTCCATCAAACCTAACACTAATACCATCCCTATGGAACTGAGAGAAACTAAGATTCTTGAACAAATTGATAAACTGGCTCCTTCGTGGGTTTCTCTTCAACCACTCTCAGAGATACAACCGAGCTCTATCAACAATGCCTGTGACTTCTTGGATGGTCCATTTGAAGAACAGGAGTTCAACGTGGCACTTAAGGGATGCAGCACTGGCGCCTCTCCCGGTCCTGACGAAATCGAATACTCCCTCATTACGGAACTTCCACATCCTCTCAAAATACTGCTCCTGGAACTTTTTAACCATTTTTATACTAACAACACGTATCCTCCCTCATGGAAAAATTCCTTCACCTTTTTCATTAGCAAAAGAGACAGCAACAATCTCAGACCAATCTCTCTCACTTCTTGCATATGCAAAATATTCGAAAAAATGATAAAAAGAAGACTACAATGGTATGTTGAATCCAAAGAACTAATTCCTCCTTCCCAGGCCGGATTTCGAAGCGGAAGATCATGTTCCGATAATATTGCACTCCTTACTCTAACTATTGAAGAGGCTTTTTCCAGAGGCAAAGATGTTTTAGCATGCTTCCTGGATGTCAAAGGAGCTTTCGACGGTGTAAACAACCACATTCTCATAGCCAAACTCCTTAAGTTGGGCTGTCCAATTAACATTATCAGATTCGTCAATTTCTTAACTCTCGAACGTCATGTCACATTCGCCCTCGATAATCACAAAACAATCACAAGGAGTGTCTTCAGAGGTCTTCCTCAGGGTGGCGTTTTGAGCCCTCTCCTATATTTGTTATATGTCTCTGACTTGCTCAGGAACACTGATGAAAGGGTCTTTGTCTCCCAATTCGCCGATGATATTGCTATTTTCCTCCCTGTTACTAATCCAGCATCCAGTAAATCCATTATGCAGGACTCCATCTCCATCATAGGCTCCAACTTACGCGATCTGGGGCTAACTCTTTCACCAGAAAAGACCAGGTTAATTCATTTTAACAAGAAATATATTCCTCCAGGAGTATGCTCTATTTCTATTCAAGGTCATAAAATTAAATCGGTTCCTTCTGCTAAATTTTTAGGCATTATTTTTGATTATCAATTTAAATTCAAAGTCCACATTGATTATATTAGAAAGAAATGCTTCGATAGAATTAACATCCTAAAATTCGTCAGTGGCATTAAATGGGGTGCTGACCCTCTTACCCTTTTGATTCTCTACAAAAGCCTTATTAGATCTATTATAGATTACAATAGTTTCCTGTACCTTCCCTCTATCCAACACAAAATTTTGCCATTAGAAAGAATTCAATTTGCAGCAATTAGAATTGCCTTAGGCTATAGAATCAGCACTCCTACCAATATTCTCCTCGGAGAATCAAATATCCTATCCATTCAACAGCGCTCAACCCTTCTTTCAAATAAATTCTTAGCCCGTTGTCTTTCCAATAGCGGTTCTATTCTTCTCAAGACCATAGTCAGACTCACCTCCTCTACCTCTTGGGATGTTTTACTTAATAAAGCATACACTGCCTTTCCACTACACATTAACGAAATCCTTCCACTTAAAAAAATAATTAGAGAAGACTCTAACTTCCCTCCTTATACACATGGCTTTAGGACTCTCAACCTTGCAACTTCCATCTATACTGACTTGGGATCCCGCCTTAAAAAGTCTCCATCACCAAATACAGAATTCAAATTGCACTGGTTTAATCGTTCATCAGGATCCATTTCATTTTTCACAGACGGCAGTAGGTTGAATGACTCTAAGGGAGTGGGCTCCGCATGTTATTCTCCTGACATTGACAAAATCTTCTCGGTTGGTCTAGATTGCCACATGTCCTCCTTCACTGCTGAATGCATAGCAATTCTTCTAGCCCTTAGACATGCCGTCACCCTTACTCATAAAGACACATACATTTACACTGATTGTTTAAGTCTTCT
The DNA here is from genome assembly GCA_037305995.1 of Sclerodermus sp. 'alternatusi'. Taxonomy (NCBI): domain Eukaryota; kingdom Metazoa; phylum Arthropoda; class Insecta; order Hymenoptera; family Bethylidae; genus Sclerodermus; species Sclerodermus sp. 'alternatusi'. The sequence continues at coordinate 15,761,690 of CM074544.1, read as the reverse complement.
CTTATCCCTGGCAAAAGTCTCTATTGAAGCAAAAATTAACCCTTACTTGCTGGACATTAAAAATATTATAGGACAAGAATTCACAAATGACCGTAACCTCCACCTTATATGGATCCCAGCCCACGTGGGCATCGAGTTCAATGAAAAGGTGGATTTAATTGCCAAAAGTGCAGCTGCTTCTCTCCCATCGTCCGACTATCTTGTTCCTTTCACTGACCTATCAACAATCTTCAAGACGCAAACAAGAAAGGACAACCGGAATTTCCTCTTTGAGGAATCTTCCTATAAAGGCACCAAATTTTTTGAACAATTTTTTCCACCTGCTAATACTCCTTGGTTTGCCTCCAAATCACTACCTAGAGACTTTATTACCTGGGTTAACAGATCTCGCTCAAATCACTACCACCTAGCTTCTTCTTTAGCCAGAATTCATTTCATCTCCGATCCTCAATGTTCCTGTGGCCATCCTGAGGAGGACCTTGACCATGTCATATGGCACTGTCCGTTATATAGTGAATACAGAGTCAGTCTTTTCCAACCCTTAAGAAGAATGGGTCTATCCCCTCCACTTTTTATAGACGAATTTCTACGTAAGCCAAGCATAGAGCCTTTAATGATTATACATAAGTTCCTCAAAAGAATCAATGTGCACCCGTAAAGATAAGAACAAACATTAATGTAATGTAATGTAAACAAACATGTATTTGTTAGTGTTTCCAATCAAGGATTCACTGCTAATAACCTCGTATGAGGTTCCATAGCTTTTAATAAAAAAAAAAAAAAAAAAAAAAAAGTAATGGCCAATCCTTGAATGACGCATTAATGGTTGGTCCGACTATCCAGGATAAATTGATCGAACACTTACTACGATTTCGAGTTCACCGATACATTATCACCGCCGATGTTGAAAAAATGTACCGACAGATTTGGGCGCATCCCAATCATCGAATGTATCAGCGAATTGTATGGCGGGATGAACAAGAAATCAAGACGTTCGAATTAAACTCGGTTACATTCGTTGTAGCTTCAGCCCCGTTCATGGCAATACGAACCATACAACAACTCGCGGATGACGAATCATCAACATATCCTAGAGCAGCAAGTATCCTCAAACGCGATTTATACGTGGACGATTTGATAACAGGAATAGAGAACGAAAATGAAATCGAGAACATTAAAACCGAAATCACGAATTTATTAAAAACAGGAGGTTTTCACATTAGAAAGTGGGCGTCAAATTCTTCTACGGCCTTTAAAACAGATTGCGAAATTGACAATGACGGTAAATATCTGATAGATAAGAATTCTCTACATAATACATTGGGCATTATTTGGAATATAAAGACCGACCAATTATGCTTCAAGGTAAATCCTATTTTAGTGACAAACAAAATTACAAAACGCAACATCTTATCGGCAATTGCCAAAATTTACGATCCACTAGGTCTATTAGGGCCTGTAATACTTTATGCAAAGAGCATAATGCAGAAAATCTGGAAAAACAAACTCGCATGGGATGAATCAGTCCCACATAACTTACATACAGAGTGGTCAACTTTCGCACGACAGTTGAACGAAATAAATGAATTTTCGATAAATCGACGAATTACAATCGATAACCCTGTAGAAATACAATTACACGGATTTTGTGATGCGAGTCGAATTGGGTACGGTGCGTGCTTCTACGTCAGATCAATAAATAAGGAGCAAAAGGTTTATTGTACTTTGTTAGGCGCTAAATCGCGGGTGTCACCCCTTAAGGAAATAACAATTCCGCGCGCAGAACTTTGCGGAGCGGTTCTTTTGGCGAGGTTCTATCACGAGATAGCTCAAGCAATAAATTTAACATTCGATTCAGTACACTTTTGGTGTGATTCAACCATAGTTTTGTGTTGGCTTAAAACATTACCTGGAAATTTAAAAGTTTTTGTTTCTAATAGAGTCAGAGAAATTCAAGGAATTACGACAATTGATAATTGGAACTACGTACCTTCGGAATTGAATCCGGCGGATGCATTGTCCCGTGGACAATTGCCGTACAACTTAATACGCAAAAATAAAGAGTGGTTTACAGGGCCATCCTTTTTATGGGAGCAGGTGTCTTCCTGGCCATCTCAACAACACACGACCAAAGGATTGATTCCGGAGATGCGATCCGCGACATGTTTCATGATAGAAGAAAAGGATAAAGACTTATTTAACAGATTTTCATCTTATTCCACATTGCTAAGAGCTGTTTCACAGTGTTATCGATATCGAAGCAAGGTTAAGGGTCCTCTATCAGTGGCCGAGATTAGCGCGACGGAAACTCGAATATTAAAGTTAATTCAGGTTTGGCAATTTGCTAATATAATAAAGGAAATACACAAACGCGGTGAATGTGCAAAATCGAGTTTTTCTGTGTTAAGCCCATTTATTGATAAATCTGGATTATTAAGAGTAGGGGGACGATTGAGAAACGCACCTATTTCTTTTGACAAAAAACATCCTATCTTGCTACCATCACATCAGCACGTACCTGACTTAATTATTCGGAAGGTACATCTAGAAAACTGTCACGCAGGTATTCAAACGACTTTGGCAACATTACGACAGCGGTTTTGGATTTTCGACGGAAAGAATCAAGTTCGCAGGATCGTTCGTCATTGTACTACATGTCATAAATTTAACGCTAAGTCCGTCGAGTACAAAATGGCCGATTTACCTGCGAACCGTGTTAGGGATGCTCAACCGTTCTTAATTACTGGCATAGACTTTTGCGGTCCATTTTTTATTAAAGAAAGGAAATTTAGAAATCGAAATAAGGTCAAAATTTACGGATGTGTATTTATTTGTATGGTGACACGCGCGGTGCATTTAGAAATTGTCGGCGATTTGACCACTCAATCTTTCCTAGCCGCATTGCGCAGATTCATCGCACGGCGGGGAAGACCAAACGCAATTTATACCGATAACGGTACTAACTTCGTAGGCGCTCGAAATGAGTTGCGCGAATTGTACTACCTATTACAGACCGCACAAAACAAAACCGAAATAACGAATTTCGCTTTAAGCGAAAAAATCAAATGGCACTTCACCCCACCCCTAAGTCCGCATTTCGGGGGTTCGGGGGAAGCTGCTGTAAAAACATTCAAACATCATTTAAAAAGAGTGGTGGACAATCAATTATGCACATATGAGGAGTTCAACACCTTAATTATCGAGATTGAAGCCGTGTTGAATTCTCGGCCACTATGTTCATTATCAACAGACCCGAATGACCCAAGTCCGTTAACACCGGCACATTTTTTCTTTGGGAGACCCATGAATGCTCTTCCAGAGACTGATCAAACGGTTGTTCCACAGAACAGATTATCCTCTTGGCGATTAATTGTCCAAGCACGACAACACTTTTGGAAACGATGGTATCTGGAATATTTGACCGAACTTCAAAGGCGTCAAAAATTGACTACAACGAAGGACAATCTGGAAGTAGGCACAATTGTGCTAATCAAAGATAAGGGATTGCCATGTTTTCAATGGGCGTTAGGACGAGTCATCCAGGAAGTGATGGTGTTGTGCGGACTGCTACAGTAAAAACAGCTAGTACAACTTTGCGACGTTGCGTCAAACTGTTATGTCCATTACCTAGTAATAAAGATATTAAATAAGTTTGAATTACTTGATCATCCATGATCAACGCGGGGGAGTATGTTCCATGGAACTGCGTTCCTTCGGACTTATTTTTACTTATCGTTTGATGTTCTTTATGTTCTTTATGTTAGCGGCTGATTACGAACAATCGCAGTAGTGATCCTTGGAAGTCAGCCGCTAACTTTATCAAAAGGGAGTACCGCCGACCATTGTCTAAAATGGGAGGTTTTCTCCATGGTCTGTCGCGAAGGATTTTAAGAGATCGCGAATATCTCTGAGTCGATTAGTCTGGTAGTCGATTATTCAGTTAGTCACTTAGTGTGAAATATCGAATCAAAGTGTAATTCGGGATAATTAATCTAGACAATATTATAAGACAATTAAACATTATAAGTGAATATTGTAAAACGCGAGAGGTGGTTTTTATGCCGAAAGGCTTTTCCACCTATGAGCAATAAAGGACATCCGCTGAGCTCAAATTATAGTGTTTGAATTTATTACCTAATATCGAAAACTTCGTCGAGCATCCGACGTTTGGACCTTGGCGTGTTGTTGCGGTGCAACAATAAATGATCACGCATTTGTAAATTATCGTACCTAATTTTATCAGGTTTAACCCTTTTAGTGCCGGAGACCGATATATCGGCTCTTGCTGCACTGGCGATAAGTGCCAGAGCCGATATATCGGCCCGCGCCTTGTAGCGCTTTACCATTCGCATTGTGGGAGAACTCTATTTCAAAACAAATTTGTAATACGTTATAAATGATCTAATTTCATTACGAGAAAATTAAAAAAAATAGTTTTTCGTTTTAACTCTTTGTGGACGACGATTTTTTTCTATCGCTTGAAGTTACCGAAATCTAACATAAACACCGATGGTAGCCGCTCAGGCGACATCCGACCTGCGGCGTGAATCGCTTTGGCGTTGGGCCCTTATCAGACCTTGTCGAAATGTAAAGTATATACTTCATAATAATTGGTCCATATAAAATTATGATGAAAAGATGACTTTTTGTATGTGCAAATACGTTTTGTAAGAGAGAACTCAACTTTTACTTTTTTTATTAGCATTTATACCTTTGTTATTTATATAATTTTAAATGAGTAGAGAAAAACTAGTGTCATAGTTTTGTTCTCTATTTCATCCTTAGTATACTGCTTTTCGAATCATGTAAATATTGTTTCTCGTTTTTTTTTTTTATGAGCATTTTCCCAAACCCTAGTAAAACTGTGAAATTCGGCCGGTTATTCTCGCACAGGCACCTTTTTTTCGCCCGGCACTAAAAGGGTTAATACCAAATGCAACAGAGGTCGCAAAAGCTATAGCAAATACACCACAATCATTTCCGTTTGGCTGTTGTTGAACCAAAGGAAATTTTATCTTATCCGAGTTAAAATTATATAAAGGAAATAATTTTGATAAATATAATTTATGATCATTGTGAAGCTATTTTTTTCAAAGAATCATAAATATATATTTTTATTCCATCATAATGTACACAAATCCAATGTCCATCGATATTTGTTGTTCCGCTAAATAAAATTTGAATACATTCTGTATCGTTTGATACAGATTCAATATATTCGGGACATTGTACTTTTATAGGGTCTTGTGAAGAAATTTTTGGACAAAACTTACTTAATATCTCAATGAAGATATTAATGTGGCCATCATGTAACCACTTTCCACTTTTTATAATATCTATATCACTGTCACTCATTAACAACATTTTCAATATATTATCAATTGTGTTATTTATTATTATTTATTATTTATTATTATTTTAATTCACTGAATGAAAAACTGTGTATAAAATTGTAAAAAAAATAAAAATTAAATTTGATATATGTAAATAGTTTCACCGATTAAATTTGGTCGTAACTAAAGTGAGTCCTATTCCTCTAAGAGTTATAGAACCACTAAATCCTTTAATTAAGAGAATCAATACATTCATACATAAATATAATCTATCCTTCTTAGATTAATACCTGTAATGGTTTTCTCCTTCATTTCAAAACACATTGATGGCAATCTCTCTATTACCAATTACACTTGTATTTCTTTCTCTATCTTCCAAATACACACATATTGATTAACATAAGGATTGAGGAATTTTGATTATTCTATGTGTATCCCGGCTACGCCACTCGTTAATATAACTATCATATAACCCTTTTTCTGAGCCACAATCAGAAAAGGGCCACGGTAGCGAGTTACAGGACACTATGCACAATCCGCAATTTTTATTTATTTGATACTTGGCGTATTTTTTTACATCGGGATGTTTTTTAGAGGGGATTTTTTATTTATTTGAGCAGATTTCTGAGATCATTCCATGAGACTCGATAGAATATCCACGCACGCACACATTGATAACGTTGGTGCGACGCTAGCCGACAGCACGTGCGAGAGAGAAGCAAATACATGTATATGCCTTCTCTGCGTATCGCGGCTACGCAACTCGCTATTATAACTATCATTTCACCCTTTTTCCGAATTACAATAAGAAAAGGGCCACGGTAGCGAGTTGCAGGATACTATATCCAATCTGCAATGACCCCTCACGCCCTGGTATTTCTTCTATTTTTTTTATTATAGCAGATTTAGGAAATCATGCCACGCGACTCGATAGTGGCGGCTAGCATCGCACCAACGTTATGCATGTGTGCGTACCTATATGTTATATATCGAGTCTCATAGCATTATCTCAGAAATTTTATGAAATATGTAAAAAAAAATAGGAGGTACAGCGCAGTATGAAGGTTCATTTAAGATTGGGTAGAGTATCTTGCAACTCGCTATCGTGGCCCTTTTCTGATTTTAATTCGGAAAAAGGGTGAAATTCTTGTTATATTAGCGAGTTGCGTAGCCACGATATAAAGAGAAAGCATAGATGTGTATTTGCTCTTCGTAGCGCGTGCTGTCGGCTAGTGTCGCACCAACGTTATGAATGTGTGCGTGCGTGTGTGACATACGTGTCGCACAGCATGATTTTAGACATTTTCTGAAATAAAAAAACATAGGAGTAGCGGGGCGTGAGGGGTCATTGCAGATTGGGCATAGTGTCCGGCAACTCGCTACCATGGCCCTTTACTGATTGTAATTCTGAAAAAGGGTGAAATGATAGTTATAATAATTTTAAAAGATAGAGAAAAAGATATGAGTGTCATTAGTATAAGGAAAATCGGTAATGTGTATTGAAAGAGAGAAGGATATTATTATATTATGAGAAATAATATGAAAAGGATAGATAGAATAATATACAAATGTATTATCTATATTTTCTAGTGACAATTAATTTTTCTCACTTTATAAAACATGATGGTGTACGTATGTAAAGAAATGTATGAGTGTTGTGTGTATATATATATATATATATATAGGAAGGAATTTAAAGTAAAATATAACACAATTAAATATATTTAACGATTATTATTTATTAAAAAATATTAATATATTTATTGCCGTTGCCCTGGCCGTGGGTGCGCCCGCGCCCGCGACCACGACCACGACACAACCACGGCACAACCACGGCTACGGACACGTTGTTGTGCTCCCTCCGCCCATGCGCGGCTTCTAGGAGTCCTGCGTGCTGAAAATATAAAATGTAAATGTTTAATTATATTATTATAAATATATATTTTTATATGTATATAGGATGTAATAACAATAATACCATTCGAAATTTAAAGAGAGATTATAGAAAGGGTGATTCTAAGAGGACTTTTTATTTATCATATTTTGACTTGCAGCTTGATATATAAATATGCAAAATTAAAATACTTTAATTAAAATATTTTAATTATTAATATTAATATTAATATTTGTTCAGTAAATGGTTGTAAGGGTGTTGTTAAGGAAATGGCGATTAACGGGTGACGAGAAAAGGGGTGTAGTGGACGGTTATTATTATTTAATAATAATTTATATATAAATATAATTCAATTAACTAATTTTAATTATTTAAAATAGGTTATAATCATTTAGTAAGTAAATGGACGGAAGGGGGCGGCATAAAGGGGGTGGGGTGAAGGGGTGTCGAGAAAGCGGTGTGAAGGGTGGTTTATATATAAATTTAATTTAATTAACTAATTTTAATGTTTAGAAATGAGTAATAATCATTTAGTAAGTAAATGAGAGAAGGGGATGGCGTAAAAGGGGTGGGGCGAAGGGTCGACGAGAATGGGGTTTATAAGAGTGGTCATTAACATATATGTATATAACATATATGGTATATAACAGTATATGTGAGCTGTGACGTCACCACCACGTTTTCGTGCGGAGCGAAGAATATGATGACGACGACGACGATGACGACGGAACTGAACATGCATTTTTCAAAAATTGAAAAATTAAGAAATTTATGTAGATGCACTTTTTGTGCATTTTGGTGCATTTGAACAAAAAAAATTTTTTTTTTTTTTTTTCGTTTTTTAGCTTCAGGATGTCTCAAAACATACTTTTGCGTTAAAATTTCTTTAAAAAATCGTCCTAAAATTTTTGATGTTTCGGGAAAAAGATACTCGGTGTCTCGCGTACAGTAGCACATGACGTCACTGTGAGGCTATACTACTTGGCGCGAGACCCTACCGAGTCTCCTGATTAAATGTAGTTAAATATGTCATAATGTAAAAAGTGTTACAAACGATTGTATTTACTTTTAGTGGATTATTGTTGACGCTATTCTAATCACTTTTTCGTATTAGTACTTTTATTTTGAAGCTTAATTTTTAAGATATTCAATAATATAAATGCCAATTGTTGGACAGAAATCCTCCGATAAATGAAGAATGGTGCCATTTCATATCTGATATTTTTGTTATTATTATTATTGGATAATATATTATTATTGTTGTTGTTGTTGTTGTTATATTGATATTATTGAATATCTTAACAATTAAGCATCAAATCAAAAAATGTCAAGAGGAACATTCGTTAGAATAGCGCCAAGAATCATCCCTTTTAGGGAATTACTGTATGTTATAGTAATACATTTATTTGCATTTGCATTTTTTAAATTAATTATAGTAAAATATTGTAAGACAGATACGGCTGAACTGATGTACATTTTTACTGTATTTACAGGATGTTTGAAAGAGGTACGACTAAAATTTAAGTGATTGTAGTGGGGGTGATTCTAAAACATTTTTTCTTTTAATACATTTATATTTGAAGTTCAGTTTTAAAGATATTTAATGATAAAAGTACTATTAATTAAACAGAGACAATCAACTAGTTAAAGTAATGTAGTACAACTCCTTTTCATTTCTACAGTCTATTATAACTTTAGATCAAAATATGGTAAATGAGAAATTGTCTTTGAACTATTCCGTGTGTTTTTCATGCTCACAAATATTTATACAAGATTTTTAAGAATCGTACATAAAGACATTTAATAAAATTTGCAATATTTTAGATTTTTAATAGCATATTTGGTAACATTCGATATATTTTAGGGTATGTTTGACGACATTTTATATATATAAGGGTAGATTTGGTGACGCATAATATTAACTAAATAAATAGAGCTTATATTGAGATGGTAATAATATTGTAATTATAATATTTTAGAATCTTCATTTGTTAAATTATAATGAAATTATGCGTGTTATTAATTTTCTAATAATTTATTATTATTAAAATATTCGAATTAAAAATATTCGAATTGTAATATTGCTTTGACTTTCAATTTATGAAAACAATATGCGATTCATGTATATACAGTGTGTAACAATGATCCCTTTAGAAATATTAAAGGATTATAGAGGATTCTAAGACGACTTTTCATTTACCACATTTTAGTCTGAAGCTTAATTTTAAAGATATTTAACAATAAAAGTACTTTTAGCTAGATAAAGGTAGTCAGCTAGTTGAAGTGAGATAACATCACATACAAAACTTTTCAAAAGTCATTTATACCCTCTAAATAATTTAGTCTTCAGAATAAACTTAATCAAAGAATTTTTTACCAATTTTTAATGATATATATACTATATTAGTATATTAAAGGTAGAAAGATAGTGAAGGTAAAAAATAGAAATAAAAAATTGCATTGACTCATTCAACTATCTTTTTTTCTTTGTTTATCTAATACTATTTTGTTAGTTGATATAGTGTCTCAAAATAAACGCTCTTCCAGTTAAAGGGCGATTCCTAAGAGTAAACTAGTTGGAAAAGTCCTTTACCATTTTTGTATTACCAATTATGAAGTTTCATTAGTTAGACAGAGATAATCGGTTGGTTGAATCGACATAGAATATTATTTTCTTTTTAACCAATTAAATATCTCTGTCTAACTAATAGTAAATTTATTTGTGAATATTTCCAAAATTAAGCTATGTATCTAAAAGTGATAAAAGTTTTTTTATTTAGTTTTATATAAAAAATTATCCTTTAACTGAAAATGTGTTTATTTCTTGCAATAAATAAATTTTTCGACTTATATTTCTTTAATAAGTATCCTTCTTAAATTGTGTGCAAGAGTATTAAAATAAGCAGAGTATTTTATTGAAATATGACTAAACTTTAAATGTTCATGATCAAGATATTTCTAAAATGGTTTTTTTTACTAATTTTTTAATTGAATTTTCGTTTTTATGATTTTTAATGTTGGTTAGTCAAAAATAAGCAACTAGTTTAAGTGAAATGACACGATTTTTAGAACTAGATTTAAAGGTTGAATCAATTTAACTTATTTAAAATCTTATTGGCATATACAAGATGTAACAATGACAGATTTCATAAATTTACGGGGTTTGTGAAGGAACTGATTCTAAAACGATTTTTTATTTACTACTTTTGGATCTGAAACTTAACTTTCAAGATATGATAAAAATATTATTAGTTAGATAGAGACAGGTAGATAGTTGAAGTGAGACAGAATGTTGTTATCTCATATCAATCAATTGACTGTCTCTGTCTAAATAATAGTACTTTTATCATTAAATATCTTGAAAAGTAAGTCTTAGTACAAAAAATGGCAAATAAAAAATCATCTTAGAATCACTACTTTTACAACTCCTTAAATTTATGGAATATGTTATTGTTAAATTCTGTACATGAAATACTTAAAATATTATTTTTTCCAACATATATTAATTTTAAGTTTTCTGATAAAAAATATATGTAAGTATTAATTCATTCTCTCAATAAATCTCTTCATTTGACATTGATTCACTCCAATAAAAATAAGTATACTGAGTATATGGAATTCACCGTACTTTCTTTGAAGGGTAGCTTCTTGAGATTAAGTTGAAAGAAAAAATTCTTTTTCACGTCTCTATCCGGAGCTTAGTTTTCAAGATATTTAAAGATAAAAACATAATTGATTAAATACAGGTGATAATAGACAAGTGAAATAGATGAAAGAGAGTAGTGATATTTTTCATCAGCTACTTGCCTGCCTCTATCTAACTAATTGTACCTTTACCATTAAATATCTCAAAAACTAAGTTTTCTATAAAAATGGGCTAAAGAACTTTACGACTCGGTTTAACTTCAGGATGCAATTTTTTAAAGGAAATTCGTCAATTTCCGAAATAATTATAATTCATTGAATCTAAGAGCTTAATTTGTTTTTTTTACATTTAATTTTCTGTTAATTTCAATTGATTTAATCTCTTCAAACAACTTATCTTAGCACTTACTGATCGAGCTACCTGGATAAAAACATTTAATTTGGATAGAATAGGATTTTAAGAAACGTTTCTTAGATACAAATCGAACTAATTACAAAATTAAAAATATTAATTAACTAAAAGTGTAAAAAGCGTTAGTTTTGTTTATTAGACAATTTTCTTCAAAACGCGTTTTTTCGAAAATTACTGCATGAAATTCAAAAAATTTGGAAGCGTTGAAAAGGGAAATCAAAGACCTTTAAAATGAGGTATCACTTGACCCCTTATTCTATTTAAGATTTAAAGGTTGAATTTCACTCCCCCGAGGTGTTGTATATAGCACCGTTGAAAATATGCGAAAAAAACTTCTCCTTTGAAATAAAAATCTATGTGTCGCAGCGATATTTTGTTGTGAACGATACATATGAAAAATCGGCCGTGTTTCGTTTTCATTGGGCCACCCTGTATTGAATGACTTCTGACATAATTTTTCAAAATTCAATATTTAATATAATAAATTCATATAATAATACAGTAAATATAATATAATAAATTTCAATATTAAAAAAGTTGAAACTTTTTTTAGAGAAATCTAATATATTTTAATAAACTTATGAAGAATGCCACCCACACACAAACATACATATGTGCACAACATTTATACCGATAATTATGTAATAATATACCAGAGTTTAACAAAACTGTATTTCCTTAAATGAGGTGATTCCTGACGTTATTCTAAGAACTTTTTCTTTTTGTCATTTTTTAATCTAAAGCTCATTTTTCGAGATATTTAATAATAAATGTACTATTAGTTAGAAAAAAACAGACAGATAGTTGAGGTGAGACAGAGAAACGTTATCTCGCTTCAAGTATTAGAGTGTCTCTATCTAACAAATGGCATCTTTATCATTCAATATCTCGAATACTAAGTTTTAGAATAAAAAAGGTCAAAAGGAAAAAGTTCTTAAAAAAGCGTCAGGAATCACTCTCTTTAAGGAAGTGCAGTTGCTTTGTTACACTCTGTACATAAATTTTTGGATAGTTTAGATAAGAGAACAATTTTTCGCAAATCTGTTATTTTGTTATATATCAAAGATGCCTTAATGAAAAAGGAATGTCGTTAAATCTACCCTAATATAAATAAAATGTCGTCAAATCAACCCTAAAAAGTTAATAATGTTAATAAAAGTTACTAATGTTGTCAAAACTGCCGTTCAATTTTATATGTCGCAAAAACTACGTTTCTAAACTCTTTTTTGATTTACTTACTTAATACTTTATATGTCAAAAAACTGTAAGAAGGAAATCTTCAATACACAATTTTGCGTAAATGTATGCGGTAAAATAACTATGTCGTTAAAACTGCCCTTTGACATATATATATTAATTATTATTTCACTCACAGATATTGAAAATCAAATAGATTTCAGTTTTAACCTAGATAATCCGATCTATTTCTAATTATTGGGAAACGAAACGGAAGAATATATTTTAAATGCTCTTATTAATGAAAAATCAAACTACCGTTTAGTACCAATTACATCTGTCAATATAAGTAAGTATATGTTTATTATTTATAACTTTATTAAATTCATAATTCCTTTCTAATAATGCGCAATTTTGAAGATGACGAATGCAGGATTAGTGAAGATTCTGCTTCATTAATGAATGAAAGTCATCCAGGTTTTACAAATGAACCTATTGCTGGACCATCACAAATTGTTTCAGGTATAATTTGTCAAAATATTTAGTTATGTGTGTTCATATGTAATAATTAATTTTTATCTAAAAATTAAAGAATTTTTGATTATTTAATATATTAAAAATAATAATAAATAGTTACAATTTTTATTCTACAAAATTATGAAAGTATAATACTATAATTAATTAAACATTAAATTATATTATAAAAGCTTTTATTTTTATTGTAGATTCAAATAAAAATTATATAGATGCAAGTAAAAGCTCTTCAGACTATGATCCGAATGTAGAAGTGAGAAACAGCGATACTTTGTTTGAAATTTATAAAGATACTTCAAATATATCAAAAAATAAGAATAATAATTCACAAAATAATAAAAAAAGGAGTTTTAATATTTTTGAAACTATCAATGTAGAGGGATTTAGTGCTTGTGATCCAAAAAATATGATTGTGGAAAAATCTCGTGGACCTAAGGGAGATAAAATTTTCTTTGTTTTTATAGTCATACTAAGCAAGAAAAAATTGCATGACATTTAGAGTTAAAGCACCAGGAAGGAAAGGCTGTTCAGCAAATTATTAATCTTCCTAAGAACTTTAAAGAACGAAAATAAATTATTGCTACTATTCGGAAAAGAGGAAATTTTGCATTTAATACACAAGAAAATTTTAATGATGGCTCTCTTATTGTGACTAGGCGTATTAGAAAAAATATAGAAAAAACGGCTGAAAATTTATCTCTTGCGCTAAACGTAAAGGATTCTATTCTAAAAACACGCTTAGGATACATTTTAAGAAATGTATTAAACGTTGTTCTAAAAATAATAGAAATATAAAAATTATAGGAAGAGCAATTTTTGGGAGGATACATGCACGAGCCTCTAATGTAATTAGAAAATGTCTCTTCCCTGTTCTGAGAGAGAACGAGATAATAAGATTAATTAGATACGACACATTAGTTATTATTTACGCTAATAAAATGTGTGAAATATATAAAAGCAGTGATCATCATGTTAATATGATCAGATCATGTTTACGCTTATTAGGAAGATTTCTAAGAACAATAAAATATCTCTGCAAGGACATATCGGATCTTTCTTTAGTGTACGATCCAAAATATATTGATAATGTAATAGAAACAATAAATATTGAAGCAGATCTCAATGAGTCCAGAACGTCTTATAAGCTAGAACCGCCACAACGACAGACCACAAAAAAAAAATTACATAGCATTTTTGGGCTCTACGAATATGCCAGTCTCGATTTTTTGGCTCTTATAGTTTTCGAAAAACTGTGGCGGTGCTAGCTTAAGTTAAGCTAGCACCGCCACAAAATAGAACGAAGTGAGATATCAAAATGAGACCAAAAGCATAGTTTATGGCTATTGTTGTGCTCTTCAATATGTGGCATTGAAAAAACTAAAAAAAAACCGACCCCACAATGAAAAAAATAAAAAATAAAATATTATGTAATTAAAAAAAGAATACAACCAGATTTTTGGGCTCTTTTTGGGCTCTAAAAAACATTCCTTACAATTTTACAATTCCTTACAAAAACGCAGTTTTACCCCTTAAAAATGATTTTTTATAAAAAAGCCAAGAAACAAACCCTTTCCAGACGGCAAACTACATCGAGAGTGCCATGAAAGTACTCAGGGAGATGCTGGCATTTTTGGGCTCTGTATTAGAACAAAGCCCAAAAATGATAACCACCCCTAAGAGTCAAAAAACTCCAAAAATTTGTTTCAGAAAAACGGTGCCACAGTTTTTCGAAAACTATAAGAGCCAAAAAATCGAGACTGGCATATTCGTAGAGCCCAAAAATGCTAAGTAATTTTTTTTTGTGGTCTGTAGTCGTGGCGGTTTAGCCTTTACACTAGGAACATTATTTAAAAAAATTGGTGTGATCTGAATCATAGAACACATAAAAAATCATGAGCAGGAAAAAAAGAAAAACGTTAAAGTTTTAAAAAAAATATTTTCCCTATAATAGCTATTAAGGTCAATAAGACAATACAAGAAACTCAAGCTAAATAAAAACGGCGAAAAACAGTAAAACTTCCAATAACAAGCGACATTAAAAAATTAAATATATTTTTAATCAATAAAATGAAAAACGCTATTCATAAATTAAAAAAAAGTTTTTCTACAGAAACTTGGGCAGAACTGGTTGAAGCAACCTTAATACCTGTACAACTTTTCAACCGTCGTAGGGCGGGAGAAGTAGAAAGAATCATGATAGAAGATTACAAAAGCTATCAAAAAATAGATGATAAAACTGACAAACAATTATTTAAATCGCTATCTAAACCAAGAAGCAGCGCAAAAATATATAAGATTGACTATCAGAGGAGAATTAGCCAGAACAGTACCAGTTCTATTAAGTGAAAACAAAACGAAGCAATCGATTTAATATTAAAATTTAGAAAACAAGCTAAGATCAAAGATGACAATCCTTTTTTATTTGGATTGCCAGGACAAAATAAAACATACTTCAGAGCCTGCACTTTAATGAGAAAATTTTGCAATTGAATGCGGTGCAGAATACCCAGACCGCTTACGTGGGACAACTTTCCGCAAGCACATTGCTACAAAATGTATAGCTTTAAATTTATTGGAAAATGAAATTGGAGGCTTGGCAAATTTTATGGATCATGCCGAAAATATCCATAAAAATATTTATCGACAACCCATTGTTAATAGGGAAATATTCAGTATGTCAAGACTGTTAGAAAAAACGCAAGGGTAAAGTGGAGGTGAAACAGATGAAACTGACGAAGATGATCCTGATACTATACAATCAACAGTATCTTCATTTAAGCACAAAGAGACAAGTACAATAGAATCTGATAAAGATGATATGGTGGATCCCAGATCATTTACATCAAAAGAACATGTGACTAATAAAAATACGCGTTCCATAAAAAATAGATCCAGTAAGATATATTAATATATAAATAAAAAATTAAAAATAGTTTTTCTAATGCTAAAATAATTATTTTCAGCATCTCCTTATGGAAGAGTATCCAGAAAACGTTGGAGTGATATAGCGAAAAAATTTAATTTTAAATACATTTAAAAAAAAACATACAGTTAGAAAAACTACCAAGTTTAAAAGAAATAGGAAAAGTAATTACTAAAAATCCTACCTTACACAATAGACGAGCACCGCAAATTAAAACGTGGATTCACAATCAATTAAAAAAAAATATAAAGTAATATTTTTAAACATATACACGGTCTTGCAAAGCAAACGCACTTCTTTAAAGGAATTATTCTTGAGGATAAACCAAGTTGAAAATTCCTTAATTACTTTTCTTTTTGGTTTTTAAGTTTTTGATTTGAACAGTTTTTATTCTGAAGAGTAACCACTTTAAAAGAAGTGCGTTTGTTTTGCAACATTCTGTATGTAATATTGTAGACACTTATTTTATTCTATTCAATATATTAATTTTTCTATCCTTATAATTTGTTATGAAAGTATAAATATTTTAATGTTTTAAAGTTTCTGTTGCAGCATGTGCAAACTTAACATTTATTTAAAATACAAGACTTGACATCGTAAGAAGATATGAAAGTTTATAATTATTTTCCATTTATGTAATGCAAAGAAAATTAGCAATTAATAAGTTCGGAAATTATATTGATAAGGAGTAAAATTTGAAAACGAATATATTTTTCAAACTACACATTAGCAAATTTATTTCTATAAGAATCATATCCAGTATACAAGATCTAATAATGATCTCTTTCGAAATTTTCAGGGAATATAGAGATTCACTTACCATTTCTCGATCTAATGCTTAGTTTTTTCAAAATATTAAGAAATACAAATACTATTAATAACTAAGCATAGATAGTTTGTTAGTTGAAGTAATATAATATCACCTTCTCTTCCTTCGACCAATTAAGTGTCCCTGCCAAATTAATGGCACATTTATCATTGATATCTTGAAATCTAAGTCTTAAATCAAGAAGTAATAAATTAAAAATTGTCTTAAAATTACCCTATCTACAACCCTTTAAAATTTCGAAGCAATTCATTATTATATCTTGAATATAAAATATATCATTATTATATCTTTGTAGTATTCCTTTTATATAAAATTATTGTATGTAACTTCAATTTAAATCTGTATTCATATTAGGAATTAGAAAAACTCTTCTCTTTCAGTAGAGAAAAAAAATTTGTTCTTGAATAATTTGAGAATAAATATATTAATGAGATTTTTTATTTATTAATTGTTTTTTACTCCATAATGACATTCCTGAAATATATAATACGTTATTATTATGTTCCAGAAATATATAATCTATAAAATATTCTTAGATACCTAACTGCACCCAATATTTAATTGTATTAACTTATATTATATTATTTCAGTCACCCCTAAGATTATTTATACTACAATTAATTTTATACAGTTTAAGAATTTCTTGCTTAGTTACCTTTTTAATAAAAACCTCTATTTTAATAGTAATAATTTTTCTTATAATAATTGGAGGAATCATAATTTTATTCATATGTTTTATTTATGAAAATGAACCGCTCACAATAAGTAAAAAAAGATTATTATTCTAATCTTTCAAGCTTATTTTATTAATTTTAATTTTAATTATTTATAATAATATAAACACTTGGACATTCCATTTCAATCAAAACAAGATTTTAAATAATTTTATAAATAATTTAAATACATTTAATTCCCGAAATTTATATTATATTTTTAATAGCTACATTACACTTTCTGGATAAGAAATCTATTCATTGTAAATGAATTATTTTATTAAATTAAAAATTATAATCTAAAAGCACTGTCCAGTACTTTTATTTTGTTACGTCTTCTTTCAACTTAATTGAAAAAAACCGATAATTTGTTCATATTATTATTAATAAAATTAAATATTTAGTTTAATTTTTTACTATTAAATCCAATTTAGATTCAAATATTAAATTTAAATTTCAGTAACCTAATTAAAATGTATATTTTGATTCGAATTATTATATATTATTTTAGATCTGAATTATACAACTTTAATATAATTTTAAATAGCAGTACATAAAACCTAATTAGTTATTCCATTCGTGGATTATCAATTAATAAACAAGTTTCTCCAATTAAATTTTCATACCGCCAAATTTAGTAATTTTAAATTCATTAAATTTATTTATTTAATCATTTATTTTGATTTAAATTAATAGGGTATTTAATCCTATTCATTAAATTTAACTTGCCTATATTAATCAATTTAATTTAAATTAAAAAAAATATTACTAATTTCCTTAAAGTATTTCCATAAAAATAAAAATCTTATTTAATATTTAAATATAATCACTTAAATAAATTTTTATTTAATGTATAACTGCATTATGCTGGCACATTATAATATAATGATTAAATAAATAAATATCTAAATATATTTTCATATATTTACTACTATTTTCAATTAATTCTTTATTTAAATATTTATTTAAACATATACAACAACAAGAGTGACAGCAGTCGCAGCAGCAACAACAACAACAAGAATAACAGCAGGAGCAGTAGCAGCTGTAAGCAAATATTGTAGAAGCGGAGCAAGAGCGGCCGTTTTCTTTTGTTAGTATTTAATGAAGTGCAATTCAATTGTTATTTCATAATTTTCTTAACGAAACAATTATATTTAAATAAAATTATTTTTTTAGGAAGGACCCGCTGCTATTACCGAACAGAAATAAGAATGAGGCAAGTAAATTGTTTATTATTTAATTAATTTTATTTTTGAAATGATATTAAAATTAAATAAATTTTATCTATACATAATATTAAGGCATACGTCAATACATAGATGATAGTCGTGTGTGTATACACATAGGTATATGTCAGGTGTATACAAGGTGCGATATCGTTCCAAGCGACCGGAGTCGCCGCTTGGTGGCGGCGGCGTGGCACTAGTTTCTCGCTGTAACAAATATTCCGCGCTTGACATAAAACTGATAGCAGCGCGGTATGAATTACTAGTATAGCCGAGTCTCTTATAGAGGCAACATTTTTGGTAGCAGCTGTTAGGCTGCAATACAAGGTATCGTCTTCTCAGCCTTGTCATTAATAAGTTGCGGTCTACCTTTTTTTTCTGCGGTCTGCCAGCAGCAGCAGCAGAATATATAACCCCTTTGGTTAAGTTTCCCTGCGGATGAGCATCCCTGGGAAACATTTTACACCTTACTTGCTCAATTCGTGACTGTATTGAAATAGGATTTCTACGGTTCCGTATTTCTTTTTCTCCTTATGCATATCTAAGGGGATTACTTCATCTTTGGACGCTCTTCCTCCGAAGACCTTATTTCCACGGAAAAGTGGCCCTCTGTTCTTCTTCGCAGAGAAGCTGGTTTCTCAGTTTTCAAATTATTCAAATGACGGATTGGCATCATATTAGCCTCTCCGCAGTAAAATATTCGCCAAAAAAGAGGGATTAATAAGGTACAATACAATGGTATTACTACCTTGAGAAGTCACAGGGGTGTCATGATAGGGGCAACGATATGCCATATAAGAGACCCTTATGACGTAAACCTAACTGGATACGTGTTTAGCCGGTAGGAGTCCGGCATAACCCCTGGCCTATGATATACCATCTAGGGCCGGAGGTATCCATGATGGATTCACGGACCAGTATAAAAAAAAAAAAAAAAAAAAAAAAAATGTACTATGGTAATACTACGGCGCAGCACCACGGTATTACTACGGTATTACTAACGGTACAGTACTAAGGTATTACTATGGTACAGTACTACGGTAATAATAAATTGTACATTTGAACGAAATTACTGCGGTATTCCTATGGTACAGTACTACGGTATTACTACGGTACAGCACTACGCTGCAGTACTAAGGTATTACTATGGTACAGTACTACGGTATTACTGCGGTATTACCACTGTACTTTCGAACGGTAATAATACTGTGCATTTGAACGATATTACTGCGGTATTCCTACGGTACAGTACCTACGGTATTACTACGGTACAGCACCACGGTATTACTACGGTATTACTACGGTACAGTACTACGGTACAGTACTAAGGTATTACTACGGTATTACTAACGGTGCAGTACTAAGGTATTACTACGGTACAGTACTACGGAATTACTGCGGTATTATTACTGCTGTATTATTACTGCCGTATTACTATTGTACTTTCGAAATGTAATAATACTGCACATTCGAACGATATTACCACTGTACATTTGAACGATAATACTGCGGTATTCCTACGGTACAGTACTAACGGTATTTACTAAGGTACAGCACTACGGTATTACAATGGTTCAGGACTGCAGCCTGTACTACGGTATTACTAAAGTGCAGTACTAAGGTATTGCTAACAGTACAGTACTACGGACTTACTACGGTATTACCACTGTACTTTCGAAAGGTAATAATACTGCGCATTTGAACGATATTACTGCGGCATTCCTACGGTACAGTACCTACGGTATTACTACGGTACAGCACAACGGTATTACTACGGTATTACTACGGTACAGTACTACGGTACGGTACTAAGGTATTACTACGGTATTACTAACGGTGCAGTACTAAGGTATTACTATGGTACAGTACTACGGTATTACTGCGGTAATATTACTGCCGTATTACTATTATACTTTCGAAAGGTAATTAATACTGTGCATTCGAATGATTTTATTGCTGTTTTCCTACGATACAATACTACGGTATTACTACAGTACAGCACCACGGTATTACTACGGTATTACTACGGTACAGTACTTCGGTACAGTACTACGGTATTACTACGGTATTACTAACGGTGCAGTACTAAGGTATTACTATGGTACAGTACTACGGTATTACTGCGGTCTTATTACTGCCGTATTACTACTGTACTTTCGAAAGGTAATATTACTGTACATTCGAACGATATTACCACTGTACATTTGAACGATAATACTGCGGTATTCCTATGGTACAGTACTAACGGTATTACTAAGGTACAGCACTACGGTATTACTACGGTTCAGTACTGCGGTACTGTACTACGGTATTACTACGGTGCAGTGCTAAGGTATTACTAACAGTACAGTACTACGGCAATTACTGCGGTATTACCACTGTACTTTCGAAAGGTAATAATACTGTGCATTTGAACGATATTACTACGGTATTCCTACGGTACAGTACCTACGGTATTACTACGGTACAGCACCACGGTATTACTACGGTATTACTACGGTACAGTACTACGGTACGGTACTAAGGTATTACTACGGTATTACTAACGGTGCAGTACTAAGGTATTATTATGGTACAGTACTACGGTATTACTGCGGTCTTATTACTGCCGTATTACTACTGTACTTTCGAAAGGTAATATTACTGTACATTCGAACGATATTACCACTGTACATTTGAACGATAATACTGCGGTATTCCTATGGTACAGTACTAACGGTATTACTAAGGTACAGCACTACGGTATTACTACGGTTCAGTACTGCGGTACTGTACTACGGTATTACTACGGTGCAGTGCTAAGGTATTACTAACAGTACAGTACTACGGCAATTACTGCGGTATTACCACTGTACTTTCGAAAGGTAATAATACTGTGGATTTGAACGATATTACTGCGGTATTCCTACGGTATAGTACTATGGTATTACTACTGTACTTTCGAAAGGAAATAATACTGTACATTCGAATGATATTACCGCTGTACATTCGAACGATATTACTGTGGTATTCCTACGGTACAGTACTAACGGTATTACTACGGTACAGCACTACGGTATTACTACGGTTCAGTACTGCGGTACTGTACTACGGTATTACTACGGTGTAGTACTAAGGTATTACTAACAGTACAGTACTACGGACTTACTACGGTATTTTCTTCTCCATGAGCCGTGAGACCTTGTTGATGGTGGAGAAGCTTAAGTAACCACAACCTTGAGAGCGTTGCCCGGCTAGAGTCTTAGTAGTGACTCCTACTAAGGCCACCTATGCCGGTAAATGCAATTGAGAGTGGTGAAAACTAAGGACGGCTCAATCAATTCTGAAACTTTGCCAACGATCTTAGGAGCGGATGAGAGCATTTAATGTTCTAACGGCGATAGGGGCGGAAGAGTGTTGCAGAACGATTAGACTAGAATCATCTGCAGGGTAGGAAGCCAGTTAAGGGATGGAAACCCGAACAAATCCAAAACTATAAACGTCTATGATGAGTAGTAGTAGTAGTAAGAAAAATTTGATTACGAAGCAGGGATTCAGAGCCCCAGTTTCGGTCGATGTAATGGGTGAGAACTTGGGGCCCCTCTCGACCGTTAACCAGGGAGCATAATATAATAGAAGAGAAGGTGAAGGCACAGACTGTTGCTCAGCAAAACGAGGTATTTCAACCATTCAAGAGTACTACGCCTCTAAGAGAAAGAGTTTGTCTGAATCGAGATCAGAGAATTATAGCATTAGTGCAGCGTGGTCCTTGCGAGAAAATACTAGACTTATAAAACCGTAAATTTGATAGAGGGAAATCATTTTAAGGACTTCACACAAAAAGGATGCCAGGTCCTTCGGTGGACCAACCATAACCGCATTAACTCCTAACGCGAAAACCGAAAAAGACACCAGAATACAACGCTTGGTATGCGACTAGTCAGCCTCGAAGGTGACGGTGAGGGGCGGGGTGGATAGAAAAGTCCGAGGATTCGTGCTCATGATGAACTCAAACTCAACTTTATTCTCTAAACTACGCGATACTCCTAAAAAACATCCCGATTTAAGAAAATTTGGATTTGGAAGTTGGTGGTGGCTACGTGAGATGTGGGAGGTAGAATGCAGCTATACGGGAGGTGGCAGGTGATAAGAAAGGAGGTGGGAGGTGGTTACACGGGATGGGGAGGTGATTACGCGGGAGATGAGAGTTGGGAGAAGTTACACGAAAGATAGGTGGTGGGAGGTGTGTGGGGGATGGTGGGTATTTTTTGTAACTGGTTTCCCTGCACTCCTGCCTGAATGCAGGGAAGGGGTGTTACCTTCGGCCTGTACCCTCTCGATAGCGTGCTTCAGGGCGCCAGCTGATTGTATCGGGAAACCAGCAACCCTTCCTGAAACTTTCTGTTCTCCGAGAACCCTGCCAAGTCCCCTTAGTGCAGACATCCATCTCTTCCTCCTCTCGCGCTCGCCAAAGGGACAGGGCGGCATATCCCGGCCACTCAGTCTCCTCTCGGACTGGGTATTCCTCCCCCGATATCTTAACCTGGATCCAGGGTCTCTCCATCTCCTCCTGGACTCCTACCACTTCCCAGGGGAATCGGCATATCCCTGCGGACTCCTCCGAATTCCCCTCCCGGACGTCGGCGACCTCGTCCCCGTCGACTCACGTAGACCCACGCCTCACGGTGTTGTCGGTCCGACGGCTCACGCACGACCTCTCGATACCAGGATCCTCTCTCGTAATCCCGTCCTTGTGTATTATCCCTGTAGGCTGACTCTCCCGTCTTAGAATATCCCGACGGATACTCAACGACTTCCTGGGAGCGCCGGAACTTTCATCCGGACTTCCAACAGTCCTACGGGAGTCTCGTAGGTTCCGCTTCCTCAGGGATACACAGCCCTGGCAGTCGGCTGCTGCATCCCGGTTCCGCTTCACCGCATAAGCCAGAGTTCATGGGTCGAAACCCCGTTCCTGCATTTCCTTTCCGAAATGCAGTCCCTTTCGTGATCGCGATCTATCGTGATTCCCTTGAATCACGACAGATGTCGCAAATCAAACCTTTGTGAGGCGATTCCCATTCTTTTTCTAGAATTTCTAATTGCGAGAGCAAATGCAACAGAAATTCCTGTTACACTTTAAAAACAATTATAATTTATTTGCTTAATAATATAAATAATAAATGGAAAAATGCATTAGCGTTGAAGATTTATAAAATTTTTTAACATTATCTTCAACTATTTAGATTTAGAACACGTATTTCCCTATACAAGGTGTCCGGAAAATGATGGACACTTTTCAGGGGTGATTCCTGACACAATTTTAAGAACTTTTTCACTTATGGCATTTTTTGATTTGAAGCTATATTTTCAAGATATTCAATAATAAAGATATCATTAGTAAGACAGAGACATCCGATAGTTGAAGCGAGACAGAGTGGCGCCATCTCACTTCAACTATCGGAGCGTCTCTGTCTAACTAATGGCAACTTTATCGTTGAATATCTCATAAATAAAGCTTCAAATTAAAAAATTCCACGAGAAAAATGTTTTAAGAATAGTCTCAAGAACCACCTCGCAAAAACTGTCTCCTTTATTTCAGGACACCCTGTATACCGGCCGCAAAGTCCTATCTCAAGGCTGGCTTCGCCGCTCCTTGGAGTTTTTGGGGCTCTTTTCCAGCCCCACGATCTTGAAAAAGAAGACCCCCTTCCCACCCCTTCAGGGTGATGGGTAAGGGGTGAGAATAACCGATACCTGGAAGGATTCCCCAACTTTCAGGAGGGAGAGCTTCTCCTGGTAGAGTCTGACGCCCAACGGCACCACAGGGATGGTTCTCCCTCATGGCTCTTCAGTCCCCGCTTTCCTCCGAGCTGGCCAACCCTCTTCCCGGTATCTCGGCCTTGGACCAGGGTACCTAAGTAATCTCCTGGCTCCGTACCAATTCCTAGAGGAGTCGGACTATCCCTACGGACTCATCCGAACTCCCTACCTGGACGTCGGCGGGCCTTGTCTCTCAGTGTTAACATTATCAGAATATTCTCTCGTGTTATCCTATCCTATGAATTATACCTATAGATCGTCTCTCCCGTCTTAGAATATCCCGAAGGAATCCAACGACTTTCTGGGAGCGCCGGAACTTGCATTCGGACTTCCACAAGTCCTATAGGGAGTCTCATAGCCTCCGTTTCTCCTGAGACACACAACTCTGGCAGCTGGTTGTTGTATCCCGATTCCACTTGATCACACAGAGCATTATTGCCGGGTTGAAACCCCGATCTTGTAATTCCTTTTCATGCAATTCCCTAAAAGATCGCGATCCATTGTGATTCCTACGAATCCCAACAGATGTCGCCACTCACACCTTTGGAAGTAGATATCAATCCTTTCACTAGATAGATTGCGATATCGAATGTAACAAGGATTCTTGTTACATTCGATATCGTTAAGAGAAGAAATTTAGAATTAAAATCAAGATACAAAAAAAAATGCGTTAAGTAGTTTTCTTCTTCCAAAAAAACTCCTTCATACAAAAAAACCTTTATATTAATTGAATCCTCTTAATAAATAGTATACTAATAAAAAAGAATTAATTGTTGCATTTCCTTAAAAAAATATATTTATTGAAAAATATTACTCATTACAAAACCTACTTTATTATTACTTAAATTCTGTTAAAAAGGATTGAAATCAAATGTTAAATAAAGTTAAGTGTGTAATCTTGATTCTCAGCACATAGTTTCTCAGCAACACGCTTACAATTTTGTTTAGATAATTTTCAATCAATATGCTAATAATTATATTATAGATAATTTATAAACAATTTGTTTATAACTTTTTTATAGAGAACTTGGCGAGCCTTCATGCTTTTTTAAATAACATATGATTTTAAAAGACATTGTTCCAACATCAACTATAGAACTTGATGTATTATCACCAATGTATTCTGTTTGATGAAATTTCTAGACAACTTTGATGATTATTTGTCGGCCAGAGTAGCATTTTTCTCTACCAGCAGCTAGAAATTCATGTTGACAAATTTTCTGTTCTCTTCAAATAGTAGCTGCGAATTCATACCATATTCATATATTTTAAGGAGTATGAAATTTTAAATTAAAATGATTATTATTTTGTGTTATTTTAAAGATCATGGAGGCTCGCCAAGTCAAAAATTGTAAGCATGCTGCTGAGAAACTAAATGCTGAGAATAAAGATTACACACTTAATTTTATTTTGCATTTAATTTCAATCCTTTTTAATAGAATTTAAGTAAAATAAAGAATTTTTTGTAATAAGTAACATTTTTTAATAAATATATTATTTTAAGAAAATATAGCAATTCATTCCTTTCTATTGGTACATTTTTTATTAAGAGAGTTCAATTAATAAAAAAGTTTTTTTGTATAAAGGATTTCTTTTGGAAGAGGATAACTACTTGGCGTATTTTTTTTGCATCTTGATATTTTTTAGAAGATTTCGCTAATTTTTGTAAGTTTAAACAATTAAATTTAACTTATCTTAATTTACATTGCTACATTTATCGATTAATTGTTTATGCATTATATAGAAATGTTAAATAACCATCTTTAGTTAGCTCTTTTCAATTATTGCTTTTTTCGATCAAAATAAACAAAAACACCCCAGATTTTGCGGTGCCGAGTGTGTTCAACTTATTCTCAATTTTCCTCTTTGAATCGAGAATCGGTCGAGATGCAATAACGATGCAATTGCATCGTTACAAAAGATTCTCAACGAAGGTCCGAAGTGGCCTCCTTCTCGCTTGTCTCCTTCTTCATGTATTTTAGTTAATATTTAAATCTATTCTATTCTGCATTAGAATTTTTGATAGTAATCTTTCTAAGTTCGATTATTGCAACTCTTAGCCAACAGTGACTCTACTGGACAATTTAAGTACAACTGACTCGACTTCTACAATTCTTCAACTGAACTGATTCTACGATTCTATGCAACTGAAGAATAACTGTATGACTGACTTCTATTAATTGACTCTTCGCTTCAGCAGTTTTGTTCGCTTTTTTGTAAATTCACTTGCCTCATTTTCAAATTTTTCGGGCCTGGGATCGGTAAAGGTGGGGTTTCGTTGAGTCAAAGATAACTACAAAATTGTTTTAAAATAATATGACTTTATTATGGGCGTTGAAAAACCCCACGTGCGTGGTAGGGAAAAACGCCCCCTACGCCGGCTTAGAGTACAGCTCTAACCCTTAATCGTTCCTATAAAATCGTTAGCGATTTACCTTATTTGTAGAACGAAGACTTTGAAATAGTACCTTGGGAACAGCCCAGAATATCATATTTGGAATTGAACCCTATCCTCGTTTCAAAACAATCCAGCTGAGGATTCAGCCCTTTTCCTTGCTCACAAGTTATTAACCTCACGCTCAATCGAGCGCTCTTAAAACTAAGAACGCACGCAAAAGATGTTTCTTCTTATCTTCTTCATTCTTTCTTCAGAAACGCCAAATACTGTATCGCCTACAATCTTCTACCAAACACATTGGTGCCACTTACTGCTCTCTTCATTGTTCACTTTCATTTCCCCTTTTATTCGCATAACCCCCAATCTAATCCTTCGTCCCTCCATTCACTCGTATCGCTCGCTGAGAGTCTTCGTATCTACAGGGTGTTTCAGTGAAGTACGGCCAAATTTTAAGAGATTGTAAAGGGGGTGATTCTAAGATGATTTTTCATTTACCACATTTTGATCGAAGCTTAGTTTTTGAGATATTTAATGATAAAGGTACTATATTAAATATCATTAAATATCTCGAAAATTAAGCTTCAGATCAAAATGTGGTAAATGAAAAATCGTCTTAGAATCACTCCCTCTACAACCCTTGAAAATTTGGCCATACCTCACTGAAACACCCTGTATAAAAACACCCCACCCTAATCACATATACATTACCGTCCAAAAGTTTGCAAGCATATAAGTTTTTATATAATTTCGTATTAAAGTTTATTTGTCGACTATTTTTCAATTTTTCCAATTTTCATTTCAAGATTCCTGTTATTTTTTATAATATCTTTCTTGTATTTCTACATTGTTTTTAAAACATCAAGAAAAGTTTATTTCTGTTTAAAACTTTTTTTCTCCTAAATTTGTAAGTGCTTCCAAACTTTTGGACGGTAATGCTATGCACATTGCAATATGAACCTAAAATCTCCGAAATAAATTTTCTTTTTTAATATCGTCTATGCAATGTTATTCCCTCTTAAGTTAGCTATACGATTCTCATTGGTTAATTACTCTTTAAGATGAGATACTTTTATCTATTCCTTAGACGGTCATGCACGTGGTGCAAAATGGTTTTGTTTCTTAAGGAGATTTAAGTTACTCCAGAATAGTCTCCAATCTCTTCTCTTCTGTTTAAAAGAAATGGTAATTTATGTCTAAAAGTCATATTGGACGATTCAAGAAAGGTTTTAATTTACAATAATCTAGTTTTGGGTTCTTCTATCAAACTTATTTGACATTTCTCTCATTTACTCTGAGATTTCTTTTCCTATAAGATTGATTATTTCAGAATAGCGATTTAGTTACATGAGAACGTAACAGAGAATTTTGTGGTTATGACAAAATTAATAGGACTTGATCGTATTAACTTTAGTTTATTAATAATATTTCGTAATTATATAATTACAATTATATAGATACCTTTAATTATTAATTTTTAATAATTTAACTTTTACATCAAGTGTGCCAGCGAATTAAGAATTGTATATGAATTAGCACCTTTGTAACAGAGCCTAAATTTATTGTCCATAGGGTAATCCACTGTACTGGGCACGAGGCAGCTTTATTTTACGCATTTGTTTCATTTGGCGGAGTTTATTTGAACTAAATCATAAGCTACTTATTTTAATATTGCCTGCATTTTGTGAATATAAAACAATCAATATAAATGCACATATTGTAGTGTCTGCCAGAACTATACGTGACTATTGTTACACAGTATTTAAACAATTGTATGTGTACCACTGATAGATAAATGTGCCACCGCTGGTTCAGTCCATTGTGAACATGTTAAATATAATCGAGTATTCGAAAATTTAGGAATATCCTAATTGAACATGTAGAATTTTTCTTTTTAGCAACAAAAATTATTTTGTTAATCGTAGAGTTAAAAAATTCCTTGATGAACTGCAGATTCACCATATTATAGTCTTTCCATATATCATGGCGATTTCAGTTGAGCATGGAAACCATGTTATCAGACAATGATATTGACGTTTGCTAGTCACAATCATTGCGAATAGGATACGCTTCTGCATAGGTTTCGACTCGTAATCTAAATAAACAAAAAGATATATAGAAAACGAACTATTACATGTAAACAATTTAAGAAAAATACTGTATTTCTATATTAATAGATTTAGCACTAAAAGAAAAATATAATTTTTGATAAGGGAGGGGCTCGTTTCGACATGGACCACTTCGACACATGTGTTTTCGACGCGTTCACTTTCGACATGAGTTTTTCGATGCGACATTTATCGACACTGAAACTTTCGATGTATTTGATGGGTTTTGTTTCGTTTCTTCCGATGTAACATATTAGTGACAGAATAATTTTCAACGTAAACTATGATAGTTGATTATGATTTTGCTTGGGATGTGCATATTCATAAT
Organism: Sclerodermus sp. 'alternatusi'; assembly: GCA_037305995.1. Taxonomy (NCBI): domain Eukaryota; kingdom Metazoa; phylum Arthropoda; class Insecta; order Hymenoptera; family Bethylidae; genus Sclerodermus; species Sclerodermus sp. 'alternatusi'. Next base: position 15,732,372 of record CM074544.1, on the reverse strand, counting down.
AAATGTGTTTTGTATATTTTAACCTTTAAATGCAAATAAATTCATTTTAATTTTTTAATGTTTTATTAAAGAATAATATTTATGTAAATTTAGTGCTATAAATATTTGTGTTAATTATTTATTTTCAATTTATCTCTAAATTTCCGAGTATATAACTCTTATGACAACAGTATTAAATTAATCTTATTTATACGTGATTTTCTTAGATATCTTTTATTGAAATGTTATTTTATTATTATTATTATTATGTTATTTTAAAACGTCATATGAAGAGAAGTTGATATGATATACAGGGTGTTACAAAATGACTACACTTCCTTAAAGGAGGTAGTTCATGAGGCTATTTTAAGAACTTTTTCATCTTGGCATTTTTTGATTTGAAGCCTCGATTTCAAGATATTCAATAATAAAGATGCCATTACTAAGACAGAGACACTCCGATAACTGAAGTGAGATGGCGCTACTCTGTCTCGCTTCTACTATCGGAGTGTCTCTGTATTACTAGTAGCATCTTTATCATTGAATATCTCGAAAAGTAAGCTTTAGATTAAAAAATGGCAAAAGGAAAAAGGAATATTTTTAATTTACCATTTTTCCATCTGAAACTTAATTTTCAGGATATTCAAGCGAGTACCCCGTTTCTACACAAGCCCGATTCTACGCAGACCGTTTATTACCGACAAATTATATAATTCAACTTAATTTTCTATTAAATCAGAGAACGCGTTTATATATTTTGAATTTAATACTTCATTTATTTGGACAATGAGTCTTCTATTTACATTCAAAATTAATGCATTTCCATATCTCAATTGTGAAGAATTTATCTATACATTTCCCACCTTACCCATTGAACAATGTACACGAGTAACAACGCACACCATCAGGTGATAACTACTTATAACCTCTCTTATAGTTGAAGACATTCTGATAGTGAAGTGATAGCATCACTCTGTCTCGCTTCAACTATCAGAGTGTCTCTGTCTAACTAATGGTATCTTTATCATTGAATATCTTGAAAACCAAGCTCCGGATTGAAAAGTGGCTAAGGACTTTTCGACTTAGTTTAGTGTCAGGAATCACCCCTTAACAGGAAATGCATTTATTTCGGGATACTCTGTATATCCGTCAGAAGAATACAATGGCCATCATTTTATCCCAATCTAATTTTAACCAAATTTTTTTGGTTTGTTTCTAATGCATTGTTTGATGCTGAACCATTCACTCAATAATTTTTTATTATTAAAATTTAAATTGTGCAGACATTTGGATCCTTAAATATGCAAACAAGACGCTTCTATATTTATTTTAAGTGTATTTTTTATACAATATTATTTATACCTGTACTTCTCTTTTTATTTGAAATTTACAATATCTTAGAAATAAGTAACAAAAAAAGTAAGACATGTTATTCCTATATTGTAAAAAATCAAACAATAAAATATATTGAACTACAATTTATCAAAGTATTTTGAATAATGTTAAGAGTAGTATTTATATATTAAGAATTTTTATTATTTTTACATCATTATTGATTAATTTATTACAAATAATTAAAATAATTTTTGGATACTTACTTATGAAAGTTAAACAAAAATTATTAATCTTTTATATAAAAAAATTACTTATATATATATATATATATATTTAACTTACAATAAAAATACTAACCTTACTTTTCATCATCTGTATATGATAAGTTATTTCTTCCTGAATTTTCAAGCATAATTTCTTCATTTGGGGGTAATTCCTCCTCTACCTCTACATATTTGTAAAACTTTGACATTATTGCAAAAATTAAAATATCCACTGCCATAAGAGATGCAAATAAAAAGAATTCGCTTGCCTAGAAAAAAACAAAATTTTTATTATTATCAGTAAAAATAAGAATTAAAGCAGCATTTAAATAGTAACATTACAATAGTATTTTTGTTCTGTTTTGTAAATTAAAAATTATGCTTTTTTAATTTATTTTATGCATAATATGGGATCATTTTTTAAATAACTTTTTAAAGATAAAATTTTTTGTTTTATGGAACCTTAAATAGGGTTCTAAAAAGCCAAGTTTGAATATTTAAATATGTTCTTAAAAATCATATTTGGCACCAAAAAATTTGCAGTCAGACTTAAATTTTGCGCATTTTTATAATCTTTTGAATGAAACCGGCCGCATAATAAAATATTGATACGGTTAAAAAATATTTAAGAAAAACTAAAAAACAGATTTTTCGCTATAACTCATTTCATAAATAAGACAAAGAACTGTAATTTGGTACACAATCATTAATTTTCATATGCATCCGAACGGAATAACTTCAAAACGAATCCATGAGGGGGGACTTTTCATATTTTTATCTTGCTATACTCTTTGCATTATTAGAGTAATGCCCGTTTATATACAAACCTGATTTCAGGTTCATGAGATATTTTATAATTCAAATTAATTTTATATAAATTTTATGCATTTATGTATTTTGTATTTTATGTATTTTGAGTTAAATAATTCATTTACTTTGGTAATAAGTCTAATCGACGGCCGAGATTTCTGAAGAAAAAATTAGGTGAATCATTCTTTGAATTATAATTATAACGTGAGAATTAGGTTGCAAGTAGTTATCACCTGACAGTGTGTGTTTTGTTACTCGTGTACATTGTTCAATGGATAAGGTGGGAAATGTATAAATAAATTCTTTACAATTGAGATATGGAAATGCACTAATTTTGAATATAAATAGAAGACTCATTATCCAAATAAATGAATTATTAAATTCAAAATATATAAACGCGTTCTCTGATTTAATAGAAAATTAAATTGAATTATATAATTTGTCGGTAAGCATATGTCGGTAAGATACAAATGGTCTGTGTAGAATCGAGCTTGTGTAAAAACGGGGCACTCCCTTCCAGACAACCTTAGTAATTCGGGGTCGGTTGTTGCTGTGGGTTCAGCCGACCCTATTTTACTGACACAGGCGGATTAACCGTACGAACAATTCACCCCGATGCGAGGCATAAGTTTGAAGGCAATGACATATATAACTAGACCAAGCATTCGTGAAGGGAAATGAAGCCGGAAACGGAAAAAGTGAGAAAGCAAATCGGGCTCAGTGCTATCTCACTCTAATCCATAGGCCATAAGTCTTAAAAGAATACGAAGTAAATGTAACAAAATTGTAACGTTTAAAAATCAATAAATAATTTACATAATTAAATGTCTGTATGTTTATTTATATTATCATTTAAACAAATTGCTTATTTTAAGGAATGCACAATTAAAACAGTACAAATAATTATAACAATTTTAATAAGATTCTGAGTTATAAGAAGGATAAGTATTATTTTTTTATTTATTTTTAAATAAATATAATAAAATTATATATACAAAAATTTATTTTCTTAGTGTGTGTCATGTTTCAAACAAATAATATTTATATTTCTAAGTTAATAAAGTCTCGTAATTATAGACATTATATTTGTTAGCCATCTGGTGTTACACTTTAGTGAATTTTTTTCCTATAAATTCTATAAGAGAGAGTGAGATAGCACTGAGCCCGATCTACTTTCTCACTCTTTCCGTTTCCGGCTTCACTCCCCTCGCCTACAAACTTTGGAAATGCTTGGTCTAGTTATATATGTCATTGTTTGCGGGTATATGTACAATGACCGGCAATAAAGCCATACAAACCATATACAAACAATAGTCTATGACTGACTTAGAGTATAGCTGAAAAAGAAGAAGACATATCTTCTTTCTCACTCGCACATGACGTCATATATCCTAAGCGAGAGGAAGGCGAATTGACAAGAGTATAGAGACAGGCGAAAAGTATCGCGAGAACATAGGCGAAACCACCCCTTTTTTATCCTATCTCTCTTAGAACAGCGCTGATTATCTCTTTGCCTTTTTTCTCCAATATCCCTCCATTGATAGACGGGGCCAAAGGAGAAAAGTGGTGGGTGGCGTTTTGATTTTCATCTTTGTTTTTTGCTATTAAAAGGTGCAAAGATGCTTTTGAGAGGAAATAATGATTTTCTGACAAAATTGGCGTCACTATCGTCGTCCTTCTCTGACGAGTGGGTTTTGTTTGCGCATATTTTTGATCGGACACAGCGTGTTCCGTAGATTGGACACACGTTGTATCGGACACACGTTGCATCGGACACACGCTTGGTTGGATTGGACACATGATTTATTGGACACATGTGATGGTAAATTGGACACAAAAAATATGGAACAGATAATAAAATTCGACTTTCGTACCACCGAAACTTATGATTTCTTCTATACCATTGCTTTCTGTCTTGACATGAATTGATACAGGTTGCGCACATTTAACACTCTGGGTGTGTGTTTGATAAATTTCTTTACTAAAACTTAACAGAGACATCTGTTATTAATTTCAATTTCAACAAACTGTTTCAGAAAAATTAATATGTGAGCATAAAATGACCGTTTCAATAATGCGCATAACACTTGCACAAGTTAATTATAACCATGTGTCCAATCCAACCAAGCATGTGTCCGATGTGGCGTGTGTCCGATACAGCGTGTGTCCAATCCACGACACGTTCTGTGTCCGATCAAAAATGTGCGCAATGAGAACGCTCCCTTCTCTGACAACTTCACAGGTATGCTTTTCTTTCTATCCTTTCTGGATAGGGGAAGGCGGAAAAATATTGCGGAAACTAAGGCAATATTTCGATGATCATTATTCGATTTTCTTTCTTATCGACTTATATTCTTATATCACTGCTGATTTATTTAATTATATATTGTTATATTAAGAAAAATTATAATTAAAATGAATTAATAGTATTAATTATAATTAATTTAATATATATTTAAGTGTAAGATTTAATTCCGTTAAATATTATTAGATTATAAAATTTAATCCCTATTATTTATTTATGAATTTTTATATATTTATTTAATATAGGTTTTGTATAGAAAGGAACAATTAAATATTACACTTAAATATTGGAGGAAAAAGACAGAGATAATCAGCGCTAATCTAAGAGAGATAGTATAAAAAGGGGTGGTTTCGCCTATGTTCTCGCAATATTCTCCGCCTGTCTCTATACTAATGACACTTCTCCGCCTTCTCCACACTTAGGATATATGACGTCATGAGCGAGTGAGAAGGAAGATATGCCTTCTTCTTTTATAGCTATTCTCTAAGTGTATACTGACCGACAATGATGCTGTACAAACTCATAGTCTATACCTGACTTCCCTAATCTTCCGTCTCACTCACACATAGCGGCAAATATCCCTAGTGTCTGGCAGGTGGAGAAGTGCCATGATTATAGTCTGCGTGAATTTTCAAAGGGCAGTACAAACGAGCCCTTTAGGGTACAAACAAAATAAATAGCGGTACAAACGGGTACAAACGATTCTCTTTCGAATGGCGTTGGTTAGATTAAAAAATATTAAAGTGGAGTGCTAACTTTACCCTTTATTTTTTACCCTTTGGGGTACAAACGAAATTAATGGTGGTATAAACGAGTACATACAATGCAGGTTTAGATGAGCTAAAAAAAATTTGTTTTGAAAAGCCGGGCGCCAAGTTCAAGTCGGTCAATAACCTGTATGCAAACTATCCGTGGGCAAACGGTCCATGTACATACAGTAGGTCCGTGGTCAAATGGAATCTGCTCAAACGAACTGAGCGCAATCAGCTTTATGTGCAAACGATCTATGTGCAAATGGTACGCTTCCAAAAAGCGTATTGGAAAAAACTATTGGTACTAAATGGCTGGTTTTCGACCTGAGATTGCTTGCCGAGTCTCGCAGTCCAGGTGTTTTAAGACATACAAATTTTTTCTAAACTGCCTAATAAATTCTAATGTAACTACCGTAAACTTATGAATTTCTTGAAGTTGCTTACATCAAATTCAAGCTTTATACCACCAAATTTTTCAATATCATTGTATTTTGGATTCTATAAAACTTTAATTTTTCAAACTGACAGTCTCAGACGCAGAATTTAATGAGCTTTGCATTGCCTTTTTAAACGTCTTCCCAGCACCTCCAGTTATGAAATTACGCGTATTTAAGGCGACGCCTGTTTTCTATGTAATTTTTGAAAATGGTCTCAAACTTATGGCCGATAGTGTACAAAGATATAGGTACTATGAGTTAGACAGAAACAGTCAATTGGTTGAAGTGAGATAGTGCCACTCTATCTCACTTCAACTATTTATCTGTCTCTGTCTAACTAAAAGTACCTTTATCGTAGAATATCTTGAAAATTAAACCTCTGATCAATAAGTGATAAATGAAAAATTATTTTAGAATAACTCCCTCTACAATCTCTTAAATTTATGGAATATATCAATGTTGCACCATGTAATTAGAATTTCATTTACTTCATTAAGGAATTGTAAACTTTTTAGGGAATATGTGAATTTTTTAACATTCCATATTTCACTATAATATAAAAAAAAATAAATTTTAGGTCTAAAATTGTACACTTACCTGTCGATCGAAGAAAGAAATTTCTGTAATTATAACAACAATAAGATTTCCAAATGCTACAGTTAATTGCCAACTTGCTTGTAACAAAGATTTCATATTGCTCGGTGCTTGGGTAAATGCAAATTCCAATCCAGTTACAGAAAACATTACTTCGGCTGTAGTAATAACGATGTACTGAGGTAATAACCAAAGCATATGCATAGAATTTGGTGGAGTTACAATAATTGATTTAATTTTTATACTTTCATCTTGTTTTGAACCAAGGATTGTATAAATACCACCTGATTTTAAATGTAAATTTTTTAAAACTAGTGTTTCATTCAAGTAAACATCATATTTTCCAGCTTTCAATTCTTGTAGTTCACTTTCCTTAAAGTCATTGCTATTAATAGATATAATAGCACTATACGTCTGTCCACGAAATTGCAGTTGCAGTGGATAATTTTGATTATTTAACTTATTATCTGCATATACATAAATTAATCCTCTAACTGCAGGTTTACCAGTTTTTGTTTTTTGTATTGTATCTTTATATCCTCTGATACCTTTTTCAGTTATACCCCATGACCATGACTCGCCTTCTTTAATTAAAAGAGAACCTATAAAAAAAATGAATTCTCAGAAAAATGTTTATAAAAATAAATTACACAAGTACTCCAAAATCCGCTAACTTCCTTTAAGTAGACCCTAACCTGATCGAAAACATACATTTCGCTATTTTCCCCTAAAAATGAACGAATTTGAATACCGTTTGATATAGGTAATTTGGAATGCTTAAGGAGACGCCGTTGATATTTTGTTATTTGCAAATCCCACAAAAGTGTTAAAATTAAAATTTACTGTAATAATTTGTTCTATAACAAAAAAATCACAAGTTCCTTCAAAGAAGACTTGTTTCGTAGAAAAATGACTTCGCAACTTAATGCGAGGCATCTGGAATCAATAAGGAGAGACCGCCAGACTTTATTGTAATTTAAGAGATAACCGCTTTTCCATTGTGTTAAGCCTGGAGTTTCTACATGATCCACCATGAGTAGTTTTTTAAGTATTGGAATTCGGATAGTAGCGTAGTAACAGTTCAGTAGCGGTTTAGTAGTAGTTCAGTAACGGTTCAGTACAGTTCAGTAGCAGTAGCAGTAGCAGTAGCAGTAGCAGTAGCAGTAGCAGTAGCAGTAGCAGTAGCAGTAACAGTACAGTACAGTACAGTTTCAATGTAGTTCAGACTAATCGACTGATTGTGAAAATTAAGTGTACACAAACAATTAACAATAAACGAATTAGTGAATTTTATGCCGACAAGGCTTATCCACCAGAGCATTAGATCAATTTATGACTTATATTTTTATTCACCCTATTTCGAACTCAAAAAAAAAAATCGTAATAGATCGAGCTACTGCAATCGAGCCGTCAATTCGACGGAACAAGACTACATCAACATCGCTACAGAAAAGATCAAGCAATCATTTGAGTACAGTTTTATTCAAAAATTTATATTAATGTAGAAATAATTTATATGAAATGCATAATTTAGGTTAATTTGAATAGCTCAAGAGAGCATCTTTGCCGGTGAAATTAAATTCTGATTAATAGCAAGTCGTTGCCCAAAAGGAATGCATGTCGTCACTAAATCCAATTCTGAGAACGGATAGAAACATTCGGGTAAGGGGGGGGGGGACTGAAGCAAGTACAGCTGTGCAAATTATCGATAGGTTATGCCCACGACCCGTGCATTCATGGAAGAGCTTACCCTTATAGTACAGTGCTTTGGATTGGAATCCGTTAGTGGAAGCAATTATCCATACATGCGTATCGTGTCAAGGGGTCAAATCCCCGGACTGGCGTATCGACTATTGTATGATTTCGCATCAGCCTGTGTTAGCCCCGGACAACCATACACCAACACTGGACTATATTATACCGGGCCGTTACAAATACGAATCAGAAAGGTTTCAGGACATAAGTCGTATAAAGGATACGTAGCATTATTTATCTGCTTTGTCACTAAGCTTTGTCATACATTTAAAAATCGGCGGCAATTTAACTACAGCATCCTTTATTACGGCTTATCACCGTTTCGTCAGTCGTCGAGGTGTATATTGTCAATTGTTTAGTGATAACTCGAGCAGCTTTAATACGTTAACTACTGTGTCATCCATATTCAGGTGACCGCAAAAGTTCTCATTGGGGCGCATCACCCGTATTCGGGTGACGCTTATTTGACTACATACGAAGGATTTTCGTAGGCATTTGAAAGAATATTCCACAAGATGTAATAAAACTATGGAATTATTATAAAAGCAATAAAAACAGGTTTATTAAAAAAAATTATTTAGAATGTAAAATTTTAAAACATTCTCCTTAAAGTTGAATACACCTAACAGAATATGCTTAGTAGAGCGTCGTAGATGGCCTGAAGGAAATTTCGTTGGCAACACGTGTGATAGTCAACGTATTAAAGATGCAGATATCGAGCTTCAGCCAAAGTTCCGGGTAGTGCCCACCTTCTATGGGTGGCGGGTCAACTAGCAAAGAATAGCACAACTTGGATATTCATATCATCTATGACACTTCGCTACGAAGGCATATGGGAAGCTGGAATCAAGTCGGCAAAATTTCACCTCAAACAAGCATTGCGTTGGCGAATACACCCTTACATTTGAGGAGTTCTCAACTGTCCTCATCGATGTGGAGTCCTGCCTCAATTAATGTCTTTTGTATTCCATGTCGACGGACATTGCAGGTCTAAATGAGCTGACCCCCGTATACTTTCTTATCGACGCTTTTTATCGGGTTTTATATGACTACGAGTTATATGCATAAACAAACTACGGCGTGGAAAAATATTGGATGTGTTGAGATGGAATGTTACCGAATTATATACACATCCAGATTGCATATGGCCTGTTTATACACAGCCGAATTGTACATAGATTTTATTGTACTTGAACACAGTTAATTTATCTGGATCTCTTAACTGAGAGTACCTTCTTTTGAGAACCCTGTAGAATAAAAAATAGAATGAAAAAAATCTCACCTTCTTTTTTCTCCGTTCCTCCGCAAGATGAGAAATCTGCTTCATATTGTAGTGACACATTTCCTTTAACATTTTCATATGTATGCATCCACATATTTAAATTTTCTAGTATAATATTCTGTTCATTTGTAATATCTTGATTCTTAAGAGTTACACTAATATTGCAATCCATGGTATTAAATAAACGTAATTGTGCATTGCCATCTGATGGCAATACTGGATATGTTTTCTAAAAAATAAAATAATTAATTAAATAATTCGTTATACAAAATACTTTATTATTAAATTCAACGAGTTATATTGTTAAAATTCATAAATAAAATAGATAAATTTATATGATAAGTATACATAATTTGACTGATAGAATAATAAAATACGAATCAAGTAAGTTAAATGAAATTTAAATAAATATTTTCTATCATAAATACTTATCAAGTTTTTATCAATAATTGTTTTAAATATATAAGATGATCAGAAAGAAATGTACAGTTTGTTAATGGTTGATTTTTTTAACATAAATCTATAACAAAGCATAAAACAAAAAGTCCTTTACCACTTTGTGATCCAAAGCTTAATTTTTAAGTTATAAGGATTTTTAATGTAAGTAATTTTATTGGCTATCGATCGCAAAGTGGTATCATGTGTGACGTCAGACCGGTATGACGCAAGCGTATATTTTAAAAAAATATACTAATCACTCGAGTCGAATAATTAATGGTGAGTCTAATAAATTATTTTATTATTGTTGAAAACTTTATTTAAATGTTAATGTGTACTAAATGAAGAAAAGTAATTTAAATAATTTAAATAATTAATATTAAAAAGACTTAGTACAGATTATGAAAATATTTAGTACACAATTAATAAAAAATTATTTAAATTATTGAGTCTCGAGTGATTAGTATATTTTTTAAACGTGTTACGGTGCTGTCCCACTGGCGTCACACCGGTCTGACGTCACGCATGATACCACTTTGCAATTGATAGCCAATAAAATTATTTACATAAAAACCCTTATAACTTAAAAATTAAGCTTTGGATCACAAAGTGGTAGAGGACTTTTCGTCTTAGATTTGTATAAGGAAGTTACAGTTCAAAGGAAGTGCGCCAATTTCCGGACACCCTATATAATCTGGTCTGAGAACAAAATCAACTTTATTTTTGTTTTATAGTATTAATATAAATTTCTATTTATTTTTTATTAAAGTCTTTTAAATAATTAACATAATGTTGTATTGTTCATATAATTTTGAATGTTTTAAGATCAGGTGAAAAAGAAAATTAATAATCCTTGATAATCAAATATGAAACGGGTGAAATGCAGAGTGTTACAAAACAACCGCACTTCCTTAAGGGGGGTGGTTCATGAGGCTGTTTTAAAAACGTTTTCCTCTCGGCATTTTTTGATTTAAAGCTTCGTTTTCAAGATATTCAAAGGTAAAGATGCTACTAGTAAGACAGAGACACTCCGAAAGTTGAAGTGAAGGTGCGCCACTCTGTCTCGTTTCAACTATCGGAGTGTCTCAGTCTTACTAGTAGCATCTTTACCTTTGAATATCTTGAAAATGATATTCTTAGAATAACCTCATGAACCACTCCCTTTACGCAAATACGGTCGTTTTGTAACATCCTGTATATTGCAGAACAATATACAGGGTCTTACAGAACGATTGCACTTCCTTAGAGGATGTGATTCCTGATGCAATTCTAAAAGATTTTTCTTTTTGGTATTTATTGGTTTGAAGGTTCATTTTCCAGACGCTCACTGATAAAGATGCCATTAATTAGAAACAAAGACACTCTGATGGTGTAACAAAGACTTAGTGGCACCACAATGTTTTTGCCTAACTAATGGCATATTTCTTGGTTTCCGGGTGGACACCGCATTAGGAATTATTATCTAATTGCCGACGCTTCGCAAACACTTCAGCTTGCTTCTTCAGGGCTTTGGCGATCCTGACTGATGGATCCTGTCCTCAGGTCGTCCTTATACAGGGTGTACGGAAAAAAATGAGACATATTTTGAGGGGTGATTCCTGACTTAATTCTAAGAACTTTTTTCTTTTGACATTTTTTGATTTAAAGCTTTATTTTTAAGATATTCAACGATAAAGATGCCATTAGTTAGACTGAGACACTCCGACAGTTGAAGTGAGATGGCGCCATTGTGTCTCGCTTTAACTATCGGAGTGTCTTTGTCTAACCAATGGCATTTTTATCGTTAAATATCTCGAAAATGAAACTTCAAATCAAAAAATACCAAAAGAAAAAAGTTCTTAGAATCTCAATTCTAATCACCCTTCAAAAAATGTCTCCTTTTTTTCCGGATACCCTGTATACCCGAATGCGCTTCACGGTTGACTGCTGATGCTCATGACCAATCATGTTCTAATTATCCAACCAAGGAGTCGTTGCCTCTATAAATATATGGCCTTTCCAAGATCCACCAACCGAACATCCCACTAAGGCCGATAGTCACTAAAATTGACTCACCCACATATGGACTAGCCAAATTCCTTACCAATCAACTGCATCCCCTAACAGGAAAAACATCGCACTTTATAGAGAACACTTTATATTTCATCAATAAGATCCGGAACATCAAAACCAAACATAAAAACATACTGGTAAGCTTCGATGTTGAATCATTGTTCACTAAAGTCCCCATACAGAAGACCATCAATATAATATGCAAAAAATCTGAATTTAATCAAAACCTGAGACCTCTGGTAAAACAATGTCTTAATTCAAACGGTATCAACGGGCATAACTGACATTTTCATAGAAGAATTCGAAGGCCAGGACATCAAAGCAGCATCCTATAAACCATCTCATTGATTCCGTTATGTAGATGATACTTTTGTCATCTTGAATCATGGACGAGCTGCCCTCGATGAGTTTTTGGTTTTCCTAAACTCATTACACTCCAAGATAAGACTCAACATGGAAACAGAGGTTGATGACAAGATTTATTTTCTGGATGTTCTAGTTAAACGAAAAGATGATGACACTGTGGGACAAGAAGGCTATAGGAAGCCCACACATACAGATAGATATTTACATGCTACCTCTCACCATCACCCAGCACAAAAACGGCCAGTCCTGAATTTCTGAATCAACAGAGCAATAGGAGTATGTGAACCTAATCACCTACATCAAGAAATAACACTTAACACAAGTACTGGTCCAAAACGGCTATTCAAAAAGGGATATATACCACACAGTGGAAAAAGCGAAGGATAAAACAGCAACCCAAAGTGATGAAAGAAGGGAAGAAACAGAACAACGCAAGATGGCATTCCTCCCTTATCCTCAAGGTATAACGGATAGAATAGGTAGAATTCTACGGAAACACAATATTCGAACAATATTTAAACCTGCACAAAAAATAGGACAAATTCTACCTAATCCTAAAGACAAAAAACAACCGCTAAGCACATAAAGTGTCTATAAAGTCCCATGTAACTGCTGTAAAGTGTACATTGGAGAGACCGGGAGGAAGATTAGTACACGAATCAAAGAACATACAAGGTGTATCAGATTAAGTTATCATGGCCAATCAGTGCTGGCTGAACATAAAATAGAAACGGGACATGATATCCTTTTCGATAAAGCCACTATGCTATCCAATTCCCATGAATACTTCTCAAAACAGCATAGAGAAGCTCTGGAAATACAGAAACATCCTGATAATCTTAACAGAGATACGGGCTAACAGATCAATTCTATCTGGAGCACCATTCTTTCGGGTTTTTCATTGTCCAGACAATTAAAAAATGAGTGGTCGGTGCAGTCAACCGTGAAGCGCATTCGAGTACATAAGGACGACCTGAGGACAGGATCCGTCAGTCAGGATTACCAAAGCCCTGAAGAAGCAAACTGGAATGTTTCCAAAATGTCGGCAATTAGATAATAATTCCGAACGCGGTGTCCATCTGGAAACCAAGAAATATTATAATAATGATCGCGAAAGCATTAAAACTATAATTAATGGCATCTTTATCATTGAATGTTTTGAAAATGAAACTTCAAGTCAATAAATGCCAAGAAGAAAACTCTTTCAAAATTACGTCAGAAATCACACTCTTTAAGGAAGTATGATCGTTTTTTAACACTCTGTATGCAAAATACTTAATTGACTTATTCCAAACTCAACTGCCCAAGTATTAATTATATTTATCTTATCTATTGTTCTTTTTAGCTCGTTTGCGTTTTTTACTTACTACATTTCAAGTTTCTTGAAAAGTTTTTATAATATTTATAAAAACAGATAAAGGAGATTTATTATACTTTTCTGATAATTTTACTACATTTATCAAAAAAAAAACGATATCTAACTTTTCTTTGATCTTATTACACATTTTTAAAATAGAAATAATATGAAATGAATAAATTGAATAAAATAGTAATACTCTACTTGTAAAAGAGCACACTATGCTATTTCAAACAATAAATTACCTCTAATTCAATAATAAATATTGTATGAATTTTTGAAAATCATCTAAAGATTATTAATTTTCTGTTGCAGCTGAGAACATAACATTATACATATTCAATTTAAAATACTTTCAAAAAATATAAATAAAAATATATATCATTCTATTACAAAAAATAAAGTTGACCTTCATATCTTCAGCACTTTCATCTATAAAGAAGTTATTATTATAAAATTATATATACAGGTGACATTTTATGCTACAAATTTCATATTAAAGATCTTTTTTTAAAATATTCGAAATAAACTGGCTGTTTAAGTAATCTATTTTAATAGCCTTACCTTGTACACTGGGTGCAACAATGATGTTAAGCGAAAATTTAAGGGGTTTTAGAGGGAACGGTTCTAAGACAATCTTTTATTTACAATTTGATCTGGAGTTCAGTTTTCAGGATATTTAATGATAGAGATACTATTTATTACACAAATACAGATATATAGTTGAAGTCAGACAAAGTAACATCTCACTTCAATTAGTCGACTGTCTCTCTCATTGTTAGTACTTGTATCATGGAATATCCTTAAAACTAAGCTTCAGATTAAAATATGGTAAATGAAAAATCGTCTTAGAATCATTCCTTTTACAGCCTCTGAAAGTTTTGTGTAACATCATTGATTTTACACACCTTGTACATATAAAAGGTGTCCGGAAATTGACGCACTTCCTTTGAAGTGTTGCTTCCTGAGGGTAAACTGAGTCAGAAAGTTCTTTACCATTTTTCGATTTAGAGCTTAATTTTTGAGATATTTAATGATAAAGATACTATCAGCTAGACAAAAACACCTGATAGTTGAAGTGGGGCATAGTGGCACCACATCGTTTCAACTTTTGAGGTATCTCTGTTTAATTAATAGCATAACCACGATTGAATATCTTGAGAATTAAAGTTTCAAATCAAAAAATGCGAAGAACAAAACTCTTTTAAAATTAGGTACGTAGTTGAAGCCAGATAGTACTACTTTCTTTTTTATCTGCCTCACTTTATCCAATTATTTGTCTTTGTCTAACTAATAATAACTTCATTATTAAATATCTCGATAATTAAGCTCTAAATCAAAAAAGGATACAGAACTTATCGACTCAGTTTACCCTTAGAAAGCTACCTTTCAAGTGAAGTGTATCTATTTCCGGACACCCTATATATTTAAATAATTTTTAATAAAATGAAATGTAATAATATACATTTGAAAAAAGACATAAAATTTGATCATTCGCATCGCCTACAAAAGTCATTCCTTAAATAAAAAAAATAATAGTTGTTCCTTAAATCATTAGAAAAGAAATAATTATTTTTAGCCTGGAATCTGTGTGTGTATGTGTGTGCAAGTACAGAGGCGTTAATATTTTAAATTTATTATTTTATTTTTTAATGATTTAAGAAATTACTTCTTTTTATTTTGAAAGCGATGTGAATGGTTTCATATTTGTTTTAAAAGGAATATTATTTTTTTCATTTTATTATTCAATCGTTTTAATATACTTGGCGTTCTATTTTACTTTTGTTTAAATGATGGTGTATTAGTATTCATGAGCTAAGTATTTGTACTAATGAACATCACAACGCAGATAACTTTATACATGAATTAAAATATACACATATTGATATATTAAAATTAAAATTTATAATTACCTCTAGCTGCAACTCAACAACTCCAGAAATCACAAATGACAAGACGGCAAGAATACCGCCAAGTGTTAATTTTTTCAAAGGAGTATTTATTAAATGAATTTTCGATAGTAATGGATATACACATGTCTCAAAAAGTGGTATAAATAAAAGAACTAAAAGTGGATTTGCCACTTGCATTTGATCAGCTTCAAGAAGATAGTCTCCAATTTCTCCATCCATTCGAGATGCCTGTATTGTCCATCGTGACCCTTGTTGATCATAAAGTGCCCAAAATACTGGCAACGGAAGAAATAATTTTAAAACTTGCAACGTTGCCTTAATATCTTTAACTAGTTTTGCACCGTATTTTGTATCTGCATAATCCAACCAATGCTCTCGTTTATTTCCTTTAGATTTAATTTTCTCATATATACCACACTGAATATGCAACAAAAAATGTGAAATATTATTCTTTGAATTTTACACATAAATGAAAAGAATAAGTTCAAATTTTAAATATAATTAATAGTCTTTATTAATGGTGCTATGAGAATCTATAGTTTTGCGCTAAATTACAATTTAACTTATTAATTATTAATTAATTATTATTATATTTATTATAAAATGTGACGTTATAAATAATGTGATCTCACGCGTTGAATTGTGCGAGGAACCGAGTATCCGTTTTTTGAAACTTCGAATTATTGTGATTACTTAAAATTTGTAAATCGAATTTTTAAAGAACCTAATAAACCAAATAAAATTGTATTAGGTATACAGGATGTCCGGAAAAAAGGAGAGCGCGGACAGTTATCTGGGCGAGAATCTCGAAGCCAGTGATTTTCCTAGTAAGTGTCAAAACGGGATGACCAACTAGGTCGGGCGTAGACTATGAGGCAGTGGGCGAGATTTCTGGGACGTCGGGTCGAACGGTAGGACGAGGGGGCATAAGGCGAAGTGCCGTGAAGACTGGGCCTGGTTGGCCTAAACCCGACTCTGGAAGGTGACCTGGCTAAAATGAACGCAGTCCGAATGTAGGGAGCCATCGTTAGCTGGACTTAGCTGTATCTACACGACTCAGGGAGTAGATAATAAACGGACCATTGCAAGTGTTCTGGACCTTCTTTTCATTTAGACCCTGCCCATCCCGTTCTGTAAGAGCTAGCTGACCGGAAGTGGTACCGAGATGCACACAGATTTATTGCACACGGCTGGATTGCACACAACCTAACTACACAGACTTTTTTGTACACGACCGATTAGCACATAGTTTTTTTTTGAAAATTGATAACTATTGATATTTAATAGATTATAACCTAAAAGTTAAAATTATAAAACGAAATTTACGTTGTAAGCCGTTATCACCTGGTGGTGTGTGTTTCAACCCCTATGTATTAGACAAATTTTAAGATGTAAAATGTATAAATAAATAATTCACAATTGAAATATGAAAATGTATAATTTCTTTAAGAAAATGAAGACATTTATGATAAAAAAATAATAAAAAATAATTATGTACATTTCGGTCGTGTACAAATATATAAGTGTACAATTCGGCTGTGCGCATTTAGATTGTATTCATCTCGGCTGCTCCCGCTGGTCGAGCAAGGCCGCGTAGCCTCCGCTTTGGATCAACCCTATAAATTTGTTCACCTGGGGATTGGCGCACAGGACTCCACGCAGACGTTAAAAGATCGAACAGACGCGCGGGATGACGTCTGCAACGGCACACAATCTAATGGGAGCTTCCCGTTTGCCCACGGACCGTTTGCGTACAAGGGGAGAGGTTCAATTAGACACGGTACAATTGGACACCCTACGATTGAACGCGGTTTCATTTAGACACAGATAAAAATTTTATGAATATCTGAAAATTAGATCTTTCAGGATTATTTTTAAATATTATTTTTAATTTAATATTTGATAAACCGCATAAAAATACTCTCTGTTCAATTGGACACCGTTCAATTGCTCACTATTCAATTGGACACCGTACAATTGCGCACTGTTCAATTAGACACCGCTACCATTGTATGTAATGATCTCCATTCTTATTATATACGCATTATAAGCGTGTTACAATACACACTACCAGGTGATAACTACTTATAACCTATGTTACTTATACGGTGTCCAATTGTCAGAGAGTATTTTTATGCGGTTTTTATCAAATTAAATTAAAAATAATATTTATAAATAATACAAAATAATCTAGTTATCTGATATTCTTAAAATTTTTATCTGTGTCCAAATGAAACCGTGCCCAATCGTACTGTGTCTAATTGTACCGTGTCCAATTGTACCGTGTCCAATTGAATGCTACTCCGTACAAGCATCGCTTTTTCTAACCCCATTTATCAATAAATTTTATAATTCAATAAATTTACGGGAGTGCCCCGTTCCTACACAAATCAAATTCTACACAGACCGTTTGTCCCTAACCGACATATATTTTGAAACATATTGGTATAAAACATATTGGTCACCAGTAGGTAAAAAAGTTCTTGTGCGCCAGCGGTTCGTGCGCAATAGGTCCTTGGACAAGTGGGATGTGCACAAACGGGCTGTGTGCAATCGACTCCGTGCGCAAACGGGCATCATTTGCCTCAAGAAGGTCTCCCATTGTTTAGCTGACTCGCATCGGTTTTGTTCGAGCACAACATATACAATTTCAAACATAAAGTTCAATTAAGAGGTTTCTCACCCGAAGAAAATCGTACTTTTCGCTTTTCTTCCTTAAAAATGAACGGATTTGAAAACCGTTTGGTATACATAATGTGGAAAGCCTAATGAAGCGACATTGCCTTTGTTTTTGCAAATCCAAAGAAAATTGATTAGCCGACAATTTGCATTAGCAATTTATAGCATAACATAGAAAGTACAAGTTATTTCGAAATGAGCCAGGGCAACGTCGCTACAAAAAAGATCAAGGAATCTATTGAGTCTAGTCGATCCAAAATTCCAAGAAATGTGGAAATAAAGCGAAAAGTACGAAATGTTGTAAAATTGCTAAAAACATTGCCCTGTTTTATCTTGAAGCAGATAAAACATAGCAAAAATTAGTTCATATTGACGGCGCAGCAACAAAATTTCATAAATAAGAAAAGAAAAAGAGATTTTTTTTACTCTATTTAGTTAAGACCAATGACATATATAACTAGACCAAGCATTCGTGAGGGGAAATGAAACCGGAAACGGAAAAAGTGAGAAAGCAAATCGGGCTCAGTGCTATCTCACTCTAATCTATAGGCGATAAGTCTTAAAAGAATACGAAGTAAATGTAACAAAATTGTAACGTTTAAAAATCAATAAATAATTTACATAATTAAATATCTGTATGTTTATTTATATTATCATTTAAACAAATTGCTTATTTTAAGGAATGCACAATTAAAACAGTACAAATAACTATAACAATTTTAATAAGATTCTGAGTTATAAGAAGGATAAGTATTATTTTTTTATTTATTTTTAAATAAATATAATAAAATTATATACAAAAATTTATTCTCTTAGTGTGTAAAGTCTCGTAATTATAGACATTATATTTGTTAGCCATCTGGTGTTACTTTAGTGAATTTTTTTCCTATAAATTCTATAAAAGAGAGTGAGATAGCACTGAGCACCATCTACTTTCTCACTCTTTCCGTTTCCGGCTTCACTTCCCTCGCCTACAAACTTTGAGAATGCTTGGTCTAGTTATATATGTCATTGGTTAAGACACAAACCGTTTTAGGTCGGGTGAGAATCCTCTTAACCCTTGCGCCCCAATTATCTATACCCATTGATACAGAACGCTTACAATTAGCGTCAGAGTAAGTGCCTCATGAAGCGCCAAACGATGGGTCTCCTTTATGAACAACGCGCACAACTTGGACATTTTCGATAATATTGGGTGGTGTTTTGTCGTGATAACTATTTCGGAACGAATTAATCTTCCTCTCACTCTGATAAGGAGTGAGCTTATCCCATAATATAAGGAGTCCCACCATGCATTGCGGTGCATCAAAAAGATGGGATACTTTTAAACCTACCGTGCCCCAAAGAGTTAATAAAGCATTAAAAAATTTTTTAATTTCACGTTCATTAAAGTTAAAATATGCAAAACATATTTATTATGAATACGTACATTCCAAGCAAAATCAGTCATTTGTCATAGTTTACGTCGAAAATGATTCTATCACTAATATGCTAAATTGAAAGGAACAAAACGAACCCCATTAAATACGTCGAAAGTTTCAGTGTCGAAAGATGTCGCGTCGAAATAATTTTACGTCGAAAAACCTGTGTCGAAATTGAACACGTCGAAAACACGCGTGTCGAAGTGGTCCGTGTATGACAACGAAATTATCGCAATTCGAAATTCACACGTATACAAAGTAAGTTACAAAAATGAAGTCCAATTTCAATATAATCGCTCTAACGCTTAATAAAACTACAGGAAAAAGCAATCGCGGGTTTGGATCTCGATCGCACTTCTTTTCACGGTACCTTCCTACTCTCGCTTCCCATTGACCATTATGTTTAGCGTCATCTCTAGTCAATAGAAAATCTAGGTTACGCGGGATCGTGATCGATTGTTACTCGCCTACCACACGACCTTTTCTTAATTCTCAGTTACTATATGCTTTACTCCCAAACAGCGTGAAAGGGAGTGGCGTGAGTGGTAATTAATAATTTATTAAATATTTAGTTTAATTATATACTTTGATGAATTAAAAATTAGTAGGGGGTGATGTTAAGGGGGTGCCGTAAAAGGGATAACACAAAGGGTGTGTGGTAGGTGGTAAGTTATAAAATATTTAATTTAATTAATTAATTTAATCATTTACAAATCTGTTCATATTTTGTCACTAAATAGCGGGTGAGTGTGGGCATAAAGAGATGCAGGTGGAGATTATTAATGATTTACAAAAATATTTAATTTATTCAAGTAATTTAATTAATTAAAAATTTGTTATTTTGATTCAGTATTTAACAGTATACAGGGTGTTACAAAACGACAGCCCTTCCTGAGGCTATTCTAAAAACTTTTTCCTCTTGACATTTTTTGATTTAAGGCTTTATTTTCAAGATATTCAATGGTAAAGGTGCCATTAGTAAGACAGAGACACTCCGATAGTTGAACTGAGGTGGCACCACTCTGTCTCGCCACCTTAAACTACCTTAATAATTACCTTTTCAGCTTTTTTGTTAAATTTGGTACGAGCAATCTTTGGTAGGTGCACGTATACTTCAGCTCAAAATTTTCTCGTATGTCTTGAAGTTAATCTTTTGTTAAGAAACTTCTCAAATGGACTGATATTATTGTTTCTTTTACTTGGCCGTTTGTTTAAAATATATTTATATTGACTGCTTCTGCCCCTACTAACTCGGTAATTTTGCATCTATGAACATGGTGCGTGCACATTCCACAATTGATCGATTTTCTCGTTCGATCCGACCATTTGTTCTGAGCAATATGGCACTATTCTTTCAAAAATTATTCCTTTTCTTTTGAAACGCTCTAACAATTTCTCTTTAACGAACTCAATTCCGTTGTCGTCACTTCTAAATACTTTTATCTTGTTACCCGTCTGTCTGTCAATTACTCTTTAAAAACTGTAGAAAAATATGAAAAGTATCACTCTTATGCTTCATGAAGTATTCCAATCTGTATGATGTACATTCATCCTTAAATAAAATAAAATAATTTACGCCTCCTAACGAGGTAATTGACATTTTGCCACAAACATTAGAGTGAATAACTTCTTCTGGTTTACAGTTACGAGTGTTTACATTAGTATAAACTATAAAGTGGTAATCTGTGCGACTTACCAAATTGACATGATTCACAAAATAAGTTTTCTACATTAGATGTTTTTACTCCTGGTACTAATCCTTGGTTCACTATTTCTTTAAAACTGTTAATTCCTGGATGTCCCAATCTGTTGTGCCATAATTTTATTGTTTCTTAGGTCACAATGTGAGCTTGTTCCATTTCTTTTTCCTTGAATAACATTCTATAGCACTGATTGACCATTTTTATACCCGTATCAATTACTTTTTGGTTCTGTATTTCGATTTTACTATCATCAAATATGACCTTAAATTGCTTTCTTGTAACAGCTTGCACTGGAAAGTGATACCTTCCCAATTTGGGTACATACAGGGTGTCCGGAAAAAAAGGAGACATTTTTTGAGGGGTGGTTCCTGAGGCTATTCTAAGAAGTTTTTTCTCTTGGCATTTTTTGATTTAAATCTTTATTTCTGAGATATTCAACGATAAATTTGCCATTAGTTAGACAAAGACACTTCGATAGTTAAAGTGAGATGGCACCACTCTGTCTCGCTTCAGCTACCGGAGTGTCTCTGTCTAACTAATGGCACCTTTATAGTTGAATATATCAAAAATAAAGCTTTAAATCAAAAAATACCAAGACAAAAAAAGTTCTTAGAATTGCGTCAGGAACCAATCCTCAAAATATGTCTCCTTTTTTTCCGGACACCCTGTATAAAGTATTTTTCAGTATACACGACTCCCATTTTCCATCGACTAGCGACAAAATTTCTACTTTGCCTATGCTTTCAGCTTCTACAAATGAGTTGTCTCCTATTTGTACAACATTGGATGATCTTTCTATTGTACGAAGCTCTGTGAACCAATTTTTATGAGAAGTCGTATGCTTTGATGTCATATTTTTTGATTCTGCAATTAAGGTAATATTTCCGGAGTCATCTCTTGAGCCTTCGTCATGGCCATCTTTTCTTTTCATAATTGCTCTTAATTTGCGGTTATCTCGTTTTATGTGGCCAATCTTTTTGCAATAGAAACATTTAATATTAGTTTTATTTATAAACTTTCCTTGATCAATTCTTTTCTTATTTTTAAAATGTTGGGTGCTATTATTTTTCTTTTTAATGTTTAATATGGCAAATGCCGTATCGATATCCTCTCTTTGTGCAATTCGCTTTTCTTCTTTAAGAAGGCGTGAGGTTAGGTTCTCAAAAGTTTGCTTTGTTTCATCGTACGAGTCTCATGCGTTTACAAATGTTTTATAGTTGTTTGGTAAACTTTCAAACGTTTTTGCAATTTTATCGACGTCGGTAACACGCTCACCCACATCCGCTAATGCCAAGGCTAATGCTTCTATTTTACTAATACGATGAGCTTACTCTCATTTGGATGTATTTTATAGCTGAAAAATTTTTGCTTGAGCGTTACTTTGTTCACTGAACTTTTTTGTTCGTGTACACTTTTAAAACAGTTCCACATTTGTGCCGCTCTATCGCATGCAATAATAATTTGTCACTGACTGTATTCTAAACTAGTAGAAATAATTAACATTCCTTTCGAATTACCTTCATTCCACATTTTCTTTCTTTCTGTCTCAGTCTGTGCTGGTTGAATCATGCTTCCATTTACAATTTCTAGAATCTCCTCTGTTCTTAGTATGATTTCCATTTGAAATTTCCACAGCAGGAAATTATTTCCATTGAACTTCTTTATTTTTTCCATTTTTTATTGGAACCTTTTAATCACATAACAGAAGTTCATTTGGTCTTTTGCAACCGAAATAATCACGACCCTTAAAATGGCGTATTAACTATAACGAACTTTATTTCGTTTTTCCTAGTCATATTAATTCTTTATACTTTTCTTTTTCTTCTAATTCTATTACTTACATTATTCAATGCTGGGCCCATAACCTGTTGGGTTTATATATAATTGGATTTATATATAAGAATTGGACTTGTTACAAAACATAATTTATTATATTACTAAAAGAAAAGTTATATACTCTTTATTGCCGGACACCACACGAGGTGAGAGAACGAAGGCATTGCGTAAATGAGCAAAGAGTCCAATTATACAAGATATGATCTCTAACATCAGTGCCACCAGAAGTACCAGACGCATTAATCAAGAACTAATTGATTGGTATATGAACAAAGCCGTATTACAATAAAAATAATGCATTAAATTAAAAAACGTCAAGGGGAAAAAGTTCTTAGAATAGCCTCAGGAACCACCCCCTTAAAGGAAGTGCGGTCGTTTTGTAACATCCTGTATAAGCTATAACATCACCGCCACATTTTCTTCTGAAGCGTAGAAAATGGAGATGGAGATGGAAATAACAATGACGACGAATCTAAACATGCACTTTTCAAAGATTGAAAAATTAAAAAATTGTGATATTTGCATTTTTTATACAGGGTGTAACAAAACAACCGCACTTCCTTAAAGGGGGTGATTCCTCAGGCCATTCTAAGAACTTTTTCCGCTTGGCATTTTTTGATTTAAAGCTTTATTTTCAAGATATTCAATGGTAAAGGTGCCATTAGTTAGACAGAGACACTCCGATAGTTGAAGTGAAATAGCATTTCTCTGTTTCACTTCAACTATCTATCTGTCTTTTTCTAACTATTAGTACTTATATTATTGAATATCTCGAAAACTAAGCTTTAGATTAAAAAATCGTAAGAGGAAAAAGTTCTTAGAATAGCGTCAGGAATCACCTCCTTTAAGGAAGTGCGGTTGTTTTGTTACACCCTGTATATTCTGGTACATTGAAAAAACTAAAATTTTTTACATTATTTAGCATTAAAATGTGTCAAAACATATCTTGACGTTAAAATTTCTTAAAAAACTCAACCTATAATTTGCAATGTTTCAAGGAAAGGCTACTTGGCACGAGGCTCTACCGAGTCTCCTGATATACGTGGTTAAGTCTCGTGTTGATTTGTCATTGTGATTTTTATTAATTGCAAGAAAGAAGTGCTTTTTATTTAAGAAAAGAAGAATCAGAAATATGAACTGTGAGTCTAATTTTTATAATTCCAAAGTCTGGGGTGATCTCTACTTTTTTGAAAAGTGTTACGGTGCTGTTCCACTAATGTCATAGCAATCTGACATCTCACATGATCTCACTTTGCGAACGACAGCCAATAAAATTACATTGATAAAAACTCTTATAACTCAAAAATTAAGTTTCTAATCGCAAAGTGGTAAAGGATTTTACGTCTCAGTTCACTTTCAGGAAGCTATCCTCCAAAGGAAGTGCGGTGATTTCCGACACCTTGTATAGAAAATTCGTGAATATAGCTGAAATGCATCTCGAAGTTGTTCTATGCCTTTTAATTTTTAATCTACAATAACTCCGTAATTATACATTATTGGAAAATGTTATACAGGACTTTATGATTTAAATCAATCTCATCTTCAGTTAGTCAATCTACAAGGAATGCAAATTACAACTATTCTGCGAGAAACACCTTATACGCAACGGCGTTAGTAATTTGCTGAGTTTATAAGGTGTGTCCGAAGAAAAAGAAGACATTTTTAGAGGGGTGGTTTGTTATGCTATTCTAAGAACTTTTTCCTCTTGGCATTTTTTTATTTGTAGCTTCATTTTCAAGATATTTAATGACAAAGATGCCATTAGTTAGACAGAGACTCTCCAGTAGCAGAAGTGAGACAGAGAGGCATTATCTCGCTTCAACCAACTGACTGTCTTTGTCTAACTAATATAGTGCCTTTATCATTAAATATTTCAAAAACTAAGCTTCAGATCAAAATGTGGTAAATGAAAAATCGTTTTAGAATTATCCCCTTTACAACCCCTTAAAATTTTTCCATGCCTCGTTGAAAAACCCTATATATAATTAATTTTTGTTCGATTTATGTGTAATCGTTGTATATGCATCTACGGCGAAGATATTACATAAAACTTGAATGTATTGAAAATATTTACGTCGGGAAGAACCCTCTTCTAGAGGAAGAACACACAATATACATATGTATTGAAATAACCGATTTTTAAAACTAAAATTAATTAATAAATTAATAATTACTTACTGAAACACATTTTGTAACTTTCCAGACGATATTGCCTTCTGGTTTCTTCATTTTATATAAAGGCTTTCCAAACACAAATATAACTGAAACAAAAAATTTATAACTTTTACAAAAATGCCTATAAATTCAGTATTAATAAAAACGATTTTTTAATAATCAAGAACATTCGAATCCATTTCAAAAACACCCGATAAAAAAGTCACTAATATACCATATTATTTTTCGCAAAAATATACCAGGTGTTGTACCGGTTATACCCAAATATATTATATATTAAAAGAAAAGTTTTGATTTAGTATAAAACTTAATGATACCTACATAGAATTCATTTACTTAATGAATATTATCATAAATAAAAATTTACAGGTAAACTAAGAAATGTCATTAAAATGTAAGCTAATTTTATAAATTACAAATTTACTTTTTTATGACAGAAATTTATTAAGTATTAAGATAAAACAAAGAGGAAATGATTTGTTTTTTTATACAAAATGAAGCGGAGTATCTATTTTTTTAATTTTTAACTAATGTAAAAAATTTATTACTCAAAATTTTTAATAAAAGTAAATGTTAAAGAAAGAAAGCCTCAGCCTCATTCTACAATACAAATAAAAAATATTGCAAAAATAGTTTCAGAAATTACATTAGTTTTAAGAACAAAATAAGTATATCTGTAATTTTGGTAAATTCGGGATCCCGTTAAGAGAATTACTATCCCGAACTAAAAATGTTCGTATCGGTACTATGACGTTGCGTCGAATGACACTACGTAGAACGACACTACGTCGAACGACATTACATCGAAAGACATTACTTTAATGACGAGTTACGTTAAGGAACGTAACGTCCATTCGGCGTAAAGTCCATTCGACGTAATGACTTTCCACGTAGTGTCGTTCGACGCAACGTCGCGACACCGTTCGTGTCTTAGCCAAATAGAGTGAAACAAAAGAGCTCTTATCCTTCTCTCATTTATGAAAATTTGTTGTTTCGCCATCTACATAAAATAATTTTTACTGTTTTATCTGCTTCGAGATAAAACAGGACTCACATTTTAGCAGTTTTACAACATTTCTTATATTGAAAAATATGGCTACACTTCTTCGAATTTTCAATCGAGACTATACTCATGACTCCTTTTGTATGTCGTAAAGAATGAGATACTTTCTTTTTTTAAAATAACTCTTACTTTCTTTATTACAAAAACAATTGTTAGTGACAATATTTTCTTGAACATTTTTTTTTCAATTGTTCCAAAAAGAATGTATCTCGATCATTCTTTACACTACATAGAATAACTAAATCAAATGGTTTTGAAATCCGTTGTATGGTCGGGTAAGGATGCTCTTAAAGATGGTGATTCCTGATGCTATTCTAAGAACTTTTCCTCTTGGTATTTTTAGATTTCAAGCTTTATCTTTCATTAATTATTTTTATTTTTTTGTTTTCTTTAATTATTTACATTAGTTAAACAGGGACACTCCGATATTTGAAGTGAGACAAGTATAGAAATGAGTAAGGCATTTGTGCAAGATCAATTTGTGACGATGAATAAAATAAAATAAATACTTGAAAGCATATTTGTTTCATTTAGTATAATCATGAATTTATAAAATTGATAGAAATTGCTATATTTACTGACAATAAAAAAGTAAAATATTAAATAAAATTGGTCTTCTAGTTTAATATGAAGTAAATATAATTAAAACAAAAAAAAAACATTCGATCCTACAACCTTCAACGTTATAACTTACTACCTTAGCTACTCAATCACCGCCGTTGCTAGAATCTACGACTAGCGGCTAGGTTGACATTCGTAGCATGCACAAATCCTAATTTCTATCCTTCGTATCTCTTAAACTAAGGCCCAATCTAATGAACGCTGAAATGATTTTTTTCTTAGGGGTAAAGAAACATTCACACCAAAGCTCGTCTCAGAGTCCGAGTGGCACTTGAGAATGGTAACTAAATTCGAAAGAATTTATATCGGCTAAGATTATAGCGTAGCAATTAAACATCCCACGTTACAGCGTATGCACTTATACAGGATGTAACAATGATGTCCTTCGAAATTTTAAAAGGTTGTAGAGGGAGTGATTCTAAGACGATTTTTCATTTACCACATTTTAATTTGAAGCTTAGTTTTTGAGATGTTTAATGATAAAGATACTATTAATTAGACAGAGACAGTCAGTTGATCGAAGTGAGATAACGCGATTCTGCCTCACTTTAACTATCTATCTGTCTCTGTCTGACTAATAGCACCTTTATCATTAAATATCTCAGAAACTAAGCTTCAGATTAAAATATGGTAAATGAAAAATCGTCTTAGAATTACTCCATCTACAACCTCTTAAAATTTTGAAGGACATCATTGTTACACCCTGTATTTAAAGAAGGGTTATTGTGACTAAAAAATGTTATGAAATTAGATTATGCATGTAAGAAAACTTATAAGCAATTGATATGCTACAATGTTTATCAAATTATGAATTAGACATGTAAGTAGATCATGTCTTGTAGTCAAGCATGTATGTAATCATTCTGTGTTGAAATGAGGCTCTTCTCATTTTTTATAAACAGGATAAATAAAATTATACTTACTTATTGATAATATCATCAATATTGCAGGTATAGAAAATGCCAAAGAATAACATGAAGTTTCACCAAAACAGTTGACATTAGTTCTTAGTATCGGAGTAATAAAACTAGATATTAAAGAGCCAGAGTTGATAGAAAAATAATAGAGTGAAAAAAACGTTGACAAATATCGTTCTTGTTGAGGTAGAACAAATTGATCTCCACCAAAGGCTGCTACGCATGGCTTTATTCCTCCTGATCCAATTGCTATCAAAAGCAAACCCAATATTGAGAATTCTCTGAAATAAAATTGAATTTTAATTTAATTTACTTTAATCAGCAGTCATGGCTACTTAATCATACAATAATATAAACAAATTGTTTAGAACGAATCTATAATGTAATTGTAAACATATTTTTCAGAAATTAGTAACATGTTTTACTTAATATAGATTTCTTAAGAAAATTTAACAACTAATACTTTTTTTTGTATCCATTTTATTAAGAGAGTTCAATTAATATAATAGTTTTCTTGTATAAAGGTCTTTTAGTAGGGGATTACTTGGCGCATTTTTTGGAACTTGATGATTTTTAGGGGTCATATTTATACCACTAAAATTAGATAAATGTTATACCTTAATAAAGCATTAAAAAACTGTTTAAATTCACTTTTATTAAAAGGTTAAAATATACAAAACATATTATTATGAATATGTATATTCCAATAAAAATCAGTCACTTATCAAAGTTTACGTCAACGATTATTCTACCGCTAATATGTAAAATCGGAAGGAATTAAACAAACCCCATTAAATACGTCGAAAGTCTCAGTGTCGAAAGATGTCGAAGCGTCGAAAAACCCATGTCAAAATGAACGCGTCGAAAACTATTCGTTCTCTTTCCAGATTCTTAAAGTACACTTAATTTCAAGCAAAATAATGTATCTGTTAAAAAATAACTTAAAAAAAGTAAAAATAAACGCCAAGTACAATAACTTAAAAATTTTTATAAAAAAGATCTCTAAAATAGATCTCTTTCAAAAGAGATTATTATTTAACAAACTATGTACATAAAATAAAAAATTATTTTTGAAATAGTTTGTGAAAGCATTCATATCTGTTAACACAAAAAATATAATAGTAAAATAATAATTAAAAAATAGGAAAAAAAAATTACAGCTTAAAAAAATTAGAATTATATAAAGTGACATAAGGAAACTCTGACTCACTTTTAACTATCTACTGCCTAACTAATAATAACTTCATAAACTATATTCTTGAAAATTTTCCCTCAGCTCAAGTAGTGGCAAAAGAAATTAGCTTTAGAATCACAAAATATCTCACTCTATCACCCCTTACATTTATGGAACATGTCATTCGTGCAAAGTGTATAAGATTTTCACACGCTTAGTTTCTCTCTCTCTCTCTCTTTCTCTCTCTTTGTTTAAAGTTTCGGCAATTTTCCGCTAGGTGGCTACGAAGGAAAAATTTCTCATTCGAGAAATTTTCCTCGGAGATAAATATATACCGGACTCTCGGGAAAAGACAATCATTGCATTCTTAAAAATTGGAGTCCCCTGTTCAACAGTGCTCCGCGCAGCAGGAAAAATGTTGTTTGGGGCTGTTGAACAGTAGTTTCGGACCCCGTTGCACTGTACTCACTAGGCAACATATGGCTACAGTGCAACGTTAAAACTATTTGATAAAGATGCATTGTTTTCAATAGTGCTGCACAGTAGAATTGCTGTGCAGAGAGGTTGAGCAGTGTTGACTTATTTTGTTGCATTATACCGTCTGGGTATAATCGTTGAAAAATAAAGCATAAAATTATTACTTAGATTATACAGAAGGGATATTCCGTCGTTTCGACACGGACCAGTTCAACACGCGTGTTTTCGACACGGGTTTTTCGAAGGGACATCTTTCGACATTGAGACTTTCGACGTATTTGATGGGGTTTGTTTCGTTCCTTCCGATTTAATATATTAGTGATAGAATTATTTTTGATGTAAACTTTGATAAGTGATTGATTTTGCTTGGAATGTACATATTCATAATAAATATGTTTTGTATATTTTAACCTTTTAATAAAAGTGAATTTAAACAATTTTTTAACGTTTTATTAAGGTATAACATTTATGTAAATTTAGTGGTATAAATATGACCCCCAAAAAACATCAAGATATAGAGCTATACAGGGTGTCCGGAAAAAAAGGAGACATATTTTGAGGGGTGGTTCCTGACGCAATTCTAAGAACTTTTCACCCCTTGGAATTTTTTAATTTAGGGCCTCCTTTTTAAATTATTAATGTTTTTCTGTGCGAAATGTGATTGGCCCTGATTCGCGGGCTACCGTCAGCTGGCGCGGTCGCGCGAGGAGACGTAAGCAGCACAGCGCCGTAGCCAGCGTAAAAAGTCCTACGTCGCCCCGAGGCACGTAAATACTTAAAAAATGCTTATAATCACATTCGCACAGTTATTAATAATTTATTGTTGTCCAATTATTCAATTAAAAATATGACAAATAGATGTTAATTGAATAATTGGCATGGACCCATGATACTTGTTATTTTTTTCATTAAAACAACTGTTAAATCACTTATTTCATGAAAAACATAGCTGACTAACAGTCCTCTAATGAATAATAACAGGTATCATTAATTACAGATTGTTAAAATTAATATTTTATAAATCTAGACAAGGGCAACATGCAACACATTTTAATTCTTTAATTTAATACTGTTAAACACTTACCATTTACTGCACACTTTCCTAATATCCTTAGTAGTAAGTAAAAATAGAACATGGGGTAGGTCAAGATCAAGAATTACTTCAATTGTGTACGTGCTACACGTGTGTGAGATTCCGTGGACAACGCCGGTCCAATAATCTCACAATTTATTGCATAAATTAATTAGTTATTTCCGCGATTAGTGTTTAAAGTGATTATTAATAAAGTTACAAATATTGTGAAACATTGTGAATAATCACAGTGTTCATTGTAGTGTTTAAAAATATGTAAAAAGTGTTCGTGCAGTGATTGTAGTTATGCTGTGCTAATTTTTCAACAATTGTTTGGAAAATTAGAATAATTAATCATTTTCCACCCAAAGGGAAGCCATTCCACGACAGGATGAGGATATTAGGAAAGTGTGCAGTAAATGGTAAGTGTTTAACAGTATTAAATTAAAGAATTAAAATGTGTTGCATGTTGCCCTTGTCTAGATTTATAAAATATTAATTTTAACAATCTGTAATTAATGATACCTGTTATTATTCATTAGAGGACTGTTAGTCAGCTATGTTTTTCATGAAATAAGTGATTTAACAGTTGTTTTAATGAAAAAAATAACAAGTATCATGGGTCCATGCCAATTATTCAATTAACATCTATTTGTCATATTTTTAATTGAATAATTGGACAACAATAAATTATTAATAACTGTGCGAATGTGATTATAAGCATTTTTTAAGTATTTACGTGCCTCGGGGCGACGTAGGACTTTTTACGCTGGCTACGGCGCTGTGCTGCTTACGTCTCCGCGCGCGACCGCGCCAGCTGACGGTAGCCCGCGAACCAGGGCCAATCACATTTCGCACAGAAAAACATTAATAATTTAAAAAGGAGGTCCTAAATTAAAAAATTCCGAGGGGTGAAAAGTTCTTAGAATTGCGTCAGGAACCACCCCTCAAAATATGTCTCCTTTTTTTCCGGACACCCTGTATATTGTGACGTGGCATTTTCCGTCACAAGGATTTCGTGGCGAGACGCCCAATACCGACAGTTGACAAGCCTCGGAAGGGCTCCAACACAGATTGCATTAATTTGTATCTAATCATATGATTATAACATCTAGGAAAAAGAGTCTATTATAACGTACACATCATACCGGTCCACACACGGAACACACACGCACCGCAGAACAAGAATTACACAGACAACCGTTCTCACACCGACATACTACCGAGACTTCAAAAGACGCGTCACTCTATTTTTAAAATTCCATTTGGCTTTTCTCAATCGTGCCTGACTAAATTGATGAGATATTATAGTTAAATTTATTCTTTTTCCGTTCAGCCAAGATGAATCTAGAAAGAAACACAGATCCACCTACAGGATTACCTTTAAAAACACTAGCACAGATACAAGAACTAGAAATTGTGGTGAATGATGCCTGCAAGAGAGAAGCAACAACCATTGTGAATTATGCATACAAAGGAAAAAAAATACCTTCTAAAGCTGGTAAAATTGCAAGAGCTACAGCTAAGAAAATACCAGAACTTAAACAGGAGCAATTACCAGATAATATTTTAAATTTTGAACCTTGAAGAAGGTTTAACCCAAATCTACTTGCCGGATTCTGTATCGGAACTTTACTTGAGGGCAAATGTTAGGATAGGTGCACAAGGAGTAGAGAGCCAACTCTTTTGTATATACAAGGAATTTAGTGACTATTACGATGAATACTTGCTCAATCCTGACAGTTGCGTAACACTTTATAAAACGGTTCCTGGCCAGAACTCTCCTGATGGGTATAAAGCTAACTTTTTAGAAACCAGGCTAGATAGACCCATGACAAAATGGATGTTAGGACAACAGTTCATTTATTATTACTTTTCATGAATAAACAAGTTAATTCACCTGAACATTTTTCCAAATACATGGATGCAAGAAAGAAAACAGTTGAAGCAGTGCCGAGTGTAACAGGGTGTAAAATTCTACTGAATCTATTACCGAATTTGAAAACTACAATTTTCTGGTTCTGTTACAATCAAGGAGCTCTTTAGGGAGAATTGGAAACGGACAAAATCCTCATGAACAGGAGTGCCATGACTAGTATTACAAAAATTTTTAGATTTATCAATGGAGAACAAAAAATTAAAGCTCACGTCGATCCCGTAGTATTAGAAGAAATGGGGCTGTTTTTAAACACTATGAAAAAGAAGAAAGAGCGCGCAGGGCAAATATGGTCATACTGGCGATTTATCAATCCTACTGATACATCAATCGTAGTTTCTATGTACCCAAATCTCGTTGCTGCTGCTACCTATTATAGAAAACGATTCAATCCTGACACGTTCGTCAACTTTGTTAGTAGAGACCATGAGGTGACAGTTGCTAATTTAAAGCAAAAATTTAATCAAGATGAATCGTCGAACATCTTCAATAGACAGCGAGGAGCATCTATGATCACAGATAACATGAGAACGACTGCATCTGAACTCGGTATAGACATTGGTAGATTCGTGACTAGACAATGCCCAGAAGGTGTAAGGGCTAATATGGAGAACGACCCCTTAGGTAGATTAGCAGAACGGTTGTTAGGTACCAAGAGTGGTCACAACAAAATTAATTGATTTTATACAAAAAAAACAATACTATCTTTATGATTTTTAGGTACTCAGTTACGGCAGTTAGGAATTATTATTCCTAAAGTGTAACGGAACTTACTGCTGAAGATAGTGACCGAAGGAAAAAAAAAAATTTTCGCATGTAATTCCCGACAGCCGGAAATCGTGGCCACCGATGGGGGTCGAGAAAGGACCTGCCTGGAAGAACCCGAATCCTAGATAAAAGGAGAAACCTTTTATCTATTAGGAGGTGATGGGCTTGTTGCAAGTACTGCATCTATGACTAGAAGAACAATGGCTCATCGAGTGACCAGTTCGGAGGCAATTTATACAAAGACGCTATAATTGTGCTGCAGTCTTGTAACGAGCATTGGCTTTTAAGGCGAGAAATTTATCGCATTGGCCAATGAAGTGTTCCCTAGAACACTTGGGATATTTGGAAGGCGCCTTGAGAGGTGTCACCTCCATATTATGGGTCCTCACAGCTTTCTGGACGACTCGCTTCGTCCCTTTGGGCTTGCAGGGCCTCACAGTTTCAAGTGTGGTGATATGCCCATCCAAAGAATCCTGGAATCACGAGGAATCGGAAAACTCGGTCAATTCCTTGAGGGAGTTTTCCCACTCAACGTGGAGGGAAGTGTTAAGTTTGACCGTCAAAATGGTCACCGTCGTGGGCGGCTAGTGATCGATGATGCATCCAGCATTTTTCAAAGCCTCTAAGGTAAAACGGCTGTCATATTTCTTATGGTCTGGACAGTCCTTAAGTCGTTGTGAGGTACCGACGGGAGATCAAGAATTTGGCGGATTAAATTAGTAATTAATCGCCTCTTATTGTCACATCTGGCGGTGATTGTTTTCCACGCTGCGAGGTAATTCGAGAGAGAGAGAGAGAGAGAGAGAGAGACCGGATAATGACACTGGCTTCATCGATTAAACGGGACTTTAAATAATGGAATTTTTGAATTTCCAGTAGGCTGGCATTCTCATGGACCAGCAATTTGAAGCTGTCATAGAATGACGACCATTCGGCGTAATTGCTCGAGAACTTGGGTAAATCAATTCTAGGTAAATGAATTGAAGGGCAAGATTGCG
Source organism: Sclerodermus sp. 'alternatusi' (assembly GCA_037305995.1). Classification (NCBI taxonomy): domain Eukaryota; kingdom Metazoa; phylum Arthropoda; class Insecta; order Hymenoptera; family Bethylidae; genus Sclerodermus; species Sclerodermus sp. 'alternatusi'. The sequence continues at coordinate 15,697,894 of CM074544.1, read as the reverse complement.
AACCCGAACGATCCAGCGAAGAAGAGCTGGAATGTACAATTGGCACCTCACCAAAATGATTCAGGTGCTCGAGAATATAGGTCTACGCAGTATCATACGCCCCAAATGCCAATTGATATATTTGGACATTACGTACTCTGATTGAGGAAGGTCAGTGGCTGGAAAAATGCTGCGAACTTTTACATCAAAGGAGCGGATTTCAGCCCCTAACTCCCTGACCACGGCTAATCTGCCTTGCAAATAGGACCTGGTGAAATTGTCCACTCTCCTTTCTTCTTGATATTCGTAAGTATTCTTACGATTTCGTCCTTCAACGCCTCCACGTGAAGGGTGTACTCTATAGCGTCTCTTGACATTCTCGCTGCTCCGTCAATGAACCAAGATCTGAGCTCAAGTGCACAACTAATGTTTTACAAGGTTATCCGGCTCGAAGGACCAGAAATTTGTGCGCTAATTTAGAAAACAGAAATTGAGAAAAGAGAACACGCTAGAGAAATATTAGAAACTTAAAAATTTTACTTTCTATGTACAAGTAACAAAAATAAGACCTGTGGATTTTGTTTCCCAATAGTAGTCAATACAAAAAGTTGAATGATCAAAGTTAATTAGCAGGCTAATTATCTTTGCACCGCGCTCACTAGATGCAAGTACTGCAATCTAGAAGATCCGTGATTTACCACGGGCGAATGCTCCTCGGCGGGAAGATGGCAGTAGGGCCACGTGCCACTGCTGCCCCTTGTTGCCAAGGAGGAAACAAAAAGAGATGGACGAAGACCTAGAGCCAAAGGCTGGGAAGCCTACGGCCGATTAAAGTTGGGTCTCAAGGGCCGAAGTAGTCCCAGAGGACGGAAGGAAAGGGCACACGATGCCCGGAAGGATACGAATCCTTTTGGACGCCAAGAGGAATAGCTACTAAGGCTGCAGTTAATGCTAGGATTCTATTAATTAAAAGCCAATACTAGATTAGTTAATTAGTGAATCTTATGTTATATGGATCATTGCTCTTTTTTGGTGAATTGTTATAATTGACGATAGGATGCAAAAATGAACTCCTTTGTGTACAAGGTAAAAAAAGGCATAAACTTTGCATTCAAGGATATTAGTTATAATCGACCGTAACGAGGCATTTTTAATACTGCGTTACAATCTTAGCCGATGTAAATTCTATTGAATTTATTACGAAGTCATCCGTTTGCCGTCGCTTAGCCGGCACAGCTGATCGCAGTAAACGTTGTTTACATTAGCGCTGGCTAATGAGGCGTCTAAGAAAGAACCTAAAATATCGAAATTTCTTGCTAGTGCCTGCTGATATTGCGCGATCAGCAGGTGATTACAGAGATTCATAGAGAGACGGGGAGGTGAAGTGTGGATTGCCTGATTTGTGGCGTGAGACGGTGATTTCAAACCCGTAACGAAATGGATGATCAAGGGTAAGATGCAATAAATCTCAATCGATTTTCCAAATTTATCGATTTAGTTGAATTTATTGAACGTCGGTCGCTGACATTGAGTATAAACCAGTTGGAGCAAAATTCACTAAAGAAATTGGTGACAGAGAGTTATAGGCTATTGTCGACGTGCGGAAGGTTTTTTTCGTAAGTTCGCGCCAGCAGTGAATCACGTCCCTTAATCAGTTTGGGAGATGTTTACGTAGGTATCGCGAGATCATCATTGATTTGGACTATTCATTCATCGATTCATCCAGCACCTACTTTCATGCCAAACTGTTGATAAAAACGCGTTTAATTGCCGGACCAAGATATTATTAACATAGATTTAGAGCAATTTTAAGGCGCTGTCTCTTGCAGATCCAATGTTTAATCAACGTCAGAATATTGATATAATTCTTAGGGGTGATATTTACGGGTAATTATTGCTTAGTGGAATTAAACAATTTACATCTCCAAAACTCACAACGCAAGAGTCTATCTTAGGCTGGATCTCTTCGTAACCTTTGCTGAGAAATTACTCACGACGGACGGTGTCAGCACAGGGATTCATTGTACAGAGCATACATGTGACGACGGGAGATGGAATTCAGGAGTTCCTACCGCGGTTTTGGGAATAAGAGAAAGTACCTAACAATGTAAGAACAATATTTCTTGGTTTCCGGATAGATACTAAGAAATATTATGATTATGACCGCGAAAGCATTAAAACTAAGAATGTAAGAACACTCAAACCGGAAGGCGAAATATGTGAGAGACAATTTGCGGAAATGCATACTCGCGATCATCAAAGTAGATTTATAGTAAATTTACCGTTAAAGACACGACCATCGGAAATTGCAGAAGATACAAAAGGGAGAGGAGCACAATCTAATTGCGCACGGCCGAATTGAACATGATCTTTTTGTACCCAGCCGATAAAGGATGATTTATATTACATCGTGGTATCGGTATCGTGGGATCGGTATACAGGGTGTCTGGAAATATACGCACTTCCTGTTAAGAGGTGATTCTTGACACTAAACTAAGTTGAAAAGTCCTTAGCTACTTTTCAATCCGGACCTTAGTTTTCAAGATATTCAATAATAAAGATATTATTAGTAAAGCAAAGACAGACAGATTATTGAAGTGAGATAGCATCACTCTGTCTCGCCTGCATACAATGTGTAACGTGGCATTTTATTAAAAATGCGTTACAGGCTCAGCTGATTGGGATATTATAATATTCCAAATGATAGCATCAGCTGAGCTCGGTCCGGGACGCCAACGGTGATCGCTGTTGTTGTTATTCGGCACAGCTGATTACCGTTTATCATCAAGCTAGTGTTAGCTAATGAGGCGTCCTTGAAGGGAATTTAACTGATTTAAATTCCCTTACTGGGGCTGGCTGATATCGCGCGATCAGCTGGCTTGTCATTCCAAATATATTCGTCTCCGCGAGCGGGCGTGTGGCGCGTGAGATAATATAAGTGTCGATTCCCTGCGGCTTATTGGTTCGGCTAGACGATCAGTTGAAGCTCAGAGAGTGCATCGTGCTCCGGCGATTGTGAGGTGCCAATTGTGCCAATTGTTCCAATCCAGGAAATTCCATCAAAGGATAACCGGAGGAAGGGTTTGGCGGACCACAGGGTTGAGGATTATCTACATCAGGATACTTCCGAAGTAGTAAGTGGAGCGCCACGCGCTCATATTCTTTTATTGGGAAGAGCGTGAAGTGCCGGTCAAGGGACACGGACTTGACCGTGCCCGGTTGCGTTGCGTGTGGGATCGTGTGCTCCGACTGTCGCAGCAGTCGTAGAGCTCGGGACCTAGTCCTTATCCCCAGGGAACGTCCGCCCAGGTTGCCTGAAAAGCTCCTGGGTGTTTTAGACGACCTATTCCCTGTGACGTGGGGGCCGTTGTTGCAGAGAGCTCAGCGGTCTCTGCGTTGCCGACGCCGACGGACTGCCGTAAAGTCCGAATACACTAGGTGAGACTAAAGGGGTGTGCGGGCACCCTGCGCGGAATATTGTTAAATCAGAAATATTGTATTTTCGCGGCCATAAGGGGAATGTTAAAGTAATCTGGTATTGTATCGAGTCCGAACAATAAATCCGCGAGATAACGTATTCGAGTTGTGTACTTTTCTTACATAACCTCGCCTAGTCCTCAACCACGGGAGAACCTCCCTTGGGCCCTTGTCATCGGAGTCGGTTTCCTCAAGGGTGAGGAGCTCCGGTGATATATTAATTAAATAATTGTGACTGTGTTGTAACTTCGGGAGATTCACCTCCTCCCGGGGTTACGAGAAACGCACGTTACAAATGAAATTTATAAATTTTAAATATTTCAGAAGGTGGAGGCATAAGCCCCAGTTGCCAAATAGTTTGAAATTTGTTAGTTGTATTTTCACTTTATAATCTTTTTTTTATGATTCTTACATGTCAATAAAGAAAATTCGTAAAATAGCATCAGAAACCACCCCTTAAAAATATCTCTTGTTTTTCCGAATACCTTGCACATAATAAGAATATAAATAATGAATATATATATATTATATATATTCATTTATATATTATTAATTTTTAATTAATATTTTTATATTTTAAAATATTTTTAATGTAGTAATAAATAAAAAATAATTTTTATTTGTCTGTTCAATTTTACTCAAGTTTTTTATACGACTTTACCAATTTATTTAAAAAATTTTATTTTTGCATTAATCCTAATAATATTTCGAAATATTATTGGAACCATACAAAATTTTTTAAAATTTTAGATATAAGCTTCAAATCGAAAAATGGTTAATTAAAAATACGAATTTGGAAACTAACCTTGGAGGTATTCCTAATACAGGTGCAGCACTAGCAGACAAGAGTAGTTGTCCAATAGCATAAATAATACTAATATAAAAAATTGTTCTAAATTTTCCCAGTAATGAGTCTGCTAACATAGCTCCAAATAAAGGGAAAAAGTAAACAAACATTGTAAATACATGATATATGACAATAGAAGTATTATTGTTATAATGAAGTTGGTTGCGAAGATATTGTGTCAAGATAGCTGAAATAAAAAAATTTGTAGTTAATGAATTTTATATTTTAATTAAAATTTAATAATACTGTATATTAATATTTTTAAATATATTTGAAATATTTAATTCACTTACTGCGCATCCCATAAAAAGAAAATCTTTCGCAGAATTCATTACTGATAATAAAAAAAACTGATTTGGGATACTTCAAATTCTGTAAATTAAAAAATTAATCAGAATTAGAATTTATATAAAATAATATTTATTTAAAAATAGAAATAAGAATGTTATTGATAATCAGAAAATCTGATAAGATCCGCACAAAGTAATACATTTTATGTGAAACAAAAAATCTTCAAAAAAATACACCGTTTAATCAATAGTCATGTGGATTCAACGCTATCTACCACCCAGAGAGCTCGGATTCGAATTCTGCCAGGGGTGTTTCGCCATTGTGAGCGCCAAACCTGAGGTAGATTGCAGCTGCCGCTGGGCAACATCGACGAAGATTTGGACTTGAGTCTAGGAATCAGTGGGATTCCTTAGACTCGTATATTATGGTAATTCAGGACCTCAGCGTTGCGTAAGCGGTTATTTTGTAACTGTATTTGTTCGTGTAGTTCTTATGCACACCAAATGCGTGAGTTCGATTGACAGGATGGGAAGGGAAAGATTGGGGCAACAATTGGTTGGGAAATAAAAAATGAGATTTATTGACCAGGAAAGGTTTGATGCAGAAGGCCTAGCCTCGGAAAACCTCACCAGAAGGGTGTAAGGAAAAACCGGGCTTATTAAATGAGACAAGAACAAAATGAGGAGGGCAGGGCATAAAAACCCCCACCGGCAAATGGTGGAGGAAAAGCCAGACGCTATCTCTACTCTAAATGCAATGCAAATCAATAAGGAGACTAATTGCATGGAACTAAAATAAGACTTAAGCAGAGGAGGAAGCTAAGGCCTAAAAAAGTTCCATCGGCAAGTGACGGAAGAAAAAGCCACAAATTCTCTAATGGAAATAAGTATACAAATAAAGGAACAGAAGAAGACACCGTGGGAAAGAAATACAGGGGTCAAATATTGCGCGCTTACAGGGGATTCCACTGAGGTCCAATACTTTACTCGCATATATGAAGAAGCGCTCCCCGCGAGTGCCGCGCGGTCCTGGGCAAGCGGTTATCAAGCGTAGGGCATTTGATCCATCCGCAACACAAGAGAAGAACTGACGCCACTCGTCAGATTGCCCAGCGACAGTCACACTCCACCTCAGGGCACGTAGCCACTTCCAGGGCTCACAAAGGGATTAATTCACAAGAATAAATCACAAGGATCTTGAAGGACAGAGATCGCTTATCGTCGCGCAATAACTGAATATACTCTTAACGCAAAGAACAAAGAGAATTATCGCAAGATTATCGCTATCGACTGTACGCTATCGTTAACAAGGATGCAATGAGAGATGGCTAATGTTAGCCTTAGCGACCAATCTCTCCTTAATTAATCATGATTCAATTATTTTTCGGCGGCGCTACGCCGTCGGTGACGGCCGCGGCGTCGTGCCAAATCAACGCCTATCTTCATTCAATACCCGAGGTCACGGACCTCAAACAGTATTTGTATCCTTCTTTTCCACAGTTCCTTTTTCTTTTCCTGTTCTTTTTTTGTACTCGTTTTTGGCACTCGAGTCCTTGTGGCTTTTTCCTCCGTCACTTGCCGTCGGAGGTTTTTTATGCCTAACTTCTTTATCTGTGTTCTGATTTAAATCAAAGCAATTAGTATACCCTTCTGGTTTAGATTTTACATTGCTTTTAAAGTAATGATAGAGCCTGGCTTTTCCTCCACCATTTGCCGACAGGGGATTTTATACCTCGCCCTCCCTTTGTTCATTGTAGCGAGCCCGGTTTTTCGCTACACCCTTCTGCTGGGATTTTCCGAGACTATAAGCCTTCAGGAACATCAATTTCGTAATACAATATATTTATTGTTTTCTCCATATATTTGCTTCTTTAATCGAGTGGTACCGAGATGCACACAGATTTATTGCGCACATTCCACTTGCCCACGGACCTATTGCATACGGACCGTTTGCACACAAGTTTTTTTTTACGCATGAACCATTTGCGAACAAGCATTGCTTTTTGTCAACCTCACCTACAAATAAATTTTATAATTCCAATTTATTTACTGCCAAGGTAAAATGTGCGCAATTTTCAATGTAGACGAGTCGACAACACACAGCACCGTGCATTAACTACTTAGGACCTAATTTTCTCATTCTAATTTCAACCTAGGTAGTCAACAATATATTGGTATAAAACATACCGGCAACCAATCACTATAAACAGTGCTTGTGCGCAAACGGTCCGTGTGCAATAAATCCGTGGTCAAATGGGCTATTGTCAAACAGACTATGTGCAATCGGCCCCGTGCACATTATGCACGGGCCTAACTCATTTAAGTGCAACATCTGTGTTTTGGGTACCATTTTTTTCCACAACTGCATAGCTTACACCAATATGTTGAACTATCTTTCATTTTCGTAATAAATCGTATAAGACTATTCTAAGTGCCATCATTCTATAAGCTGACCTCTATAATCCGCCTCTATAGCATATTCTCATGCACTGACCATCAACGATACAGCCGACGTAAGTTTAAGCATATACATACTGCAGGCCGGGCTTATCACACCCGGTGCTGTTGGGGTCACGTTGATCGCAACATCAATGATTGCATCTAGTACGCTCAAGGCTTTCATGAGAATAGCAATCGTCTAGCCTCATTGGAGTCCATTTCAATTTCGCAGTCCTCCGGATCACACCACGGAACATAGAGTTATCCGAAATGGTGTCACTGTTAATAGGCCCTGACCACGCGATTGCCTATTAGAAGCCCCTATGTTATTGTTAGTGTCGTTTAGAGCCTGTATTGTTGGTAGTACCTTTGTGAGTATCTCTTTAAGCTTCCGTATCACATACCATGTAACTGATTCCCTACATTTCTGTCAAAATGCAGGGAAGATCACCTTCGGCCTATCCTATTCGGCCAGGCATTCCTGCCTGAATGCCGGGATTAGAACGTCCTTAATGGTTTCCCAGGATCCGCCAACCGAGAGTCAGGGCGGCAATCCCAGCCGTTCAGGGAACATCGTCCGGGATCGGGTTCTAGGAAGCTAGACCCGAACGAGAGCCTTCCAGGAGCCCCCAAGGTCACTTCTGGTTCTCACGTACCAAAACCATGTAGTGTAACGGTATGAGTGCATCGTTAATGCATCTATCGACCGATTCTCAATTTTAAGGGAAAATTGAGAATAGGTTAAGCATACTCGGCACCCAAGCACCTAAGCTGATTTGTCTGGATCAGCTGGCGATATCGGTGAGTCGAGAAAAGAGATAAACAGGCCGTACTGTGTCTAATTCTCTGAGTTTAGTGTAGGCTATCCTTTGCCTACTCACTAATGTACACTCTACTACCGGGAAAGACTGATTCTTCATTTCATACAAATGCGTCCCGGCCTTAATGTGTGTGTATGTGAGTATATAGAAGTTTCTATGTGTGAGAGGGAGCTGTCAAAGTGACAGTTCAACGTCTTTTCTTCACCTTATGTCGATCCTTGTAATAATACGGATGCGATAATTCGGAAAACAAAAATCGGTTGGTGGAAATTTAATTGTAGCTACATTGGTGGATTAATTAGTCGGATAAATTTTGGAAATTGTGTCTGGTCACCGGAAAGTACCAGGAAATTCTTGCGAGGAAATTGAGGAACAACGTCACACAGCCATATGATCATACCGGGGAACTGCACTAAAAAACGAAGATCGTCCTGACAGTATCAACCGGGAGCAGATTTTGAAGAGGACATATCAATATTTTGGAAGAAATCAGTGTGCGTGAGTGGGATGCCACTTTTTGCGTGTTGTTAGTTTGTGAATTTTGTTAGTTTTTGTTAGTGTACCCGCGAGACCAGCCATCTCATCGCGCTGAATGGTTAATCTTTTCTGGCTGCGTCGCGAGTACCGAAAACGACACCCTTCCTCGGGTTGGACAGTCTCCTTTCCCAGGAGAGGATGATTCCAGATCGGAAACTATTTGTTCGGTTTCATAAGTATTTCCGCAAGTGACGCACATAGGGACGTGTCGCGTACTCAAAGCATACGGGCGCTCCCGATTATAATTAACATGTTATTATAGAATTTGTAATAAGCGAAGATGCGACTATTGTTGTGAATATTTAATTGTATCAGTCGTACATTTATTAAACGAGTTATTGGGTTAATAAAGAGTCATCATTTATAAGACACGTCATCTTACGTATTTCGCAGCTCGGACAGGACCCCACCCTCCGGTCCCGTACCTCGCGAGTTAGCCGCGGTTAAATTATTTGTGCAGGGTTATCTTCGGTGTTTCACCCGGCATCGTAGATCAATTCGCCTGTTACAGTAGGTTTTGGGTAAGAAAGCAAGATCGCAGCGGTATCTCAGAGGAAGTACTAACCCTGACTCAGTTGCCTGGTTTCAGGAAGACGGAGGCAGTGAATAGGCGCTGACCTCTGTCAGACACCTGCAATTCTACTCCTCAGTGTCCCAAACTATCCTTCGACAGTCAGGGTAAGGAACACCCAGGGTACACCCAGGAAACCCCGAGTCAGCCCTTGGCATATTCCCGGGTTCCTGGGGATCGTCGTCGGCCTTGTCACTCGACCAACATTTTCACTGCTCACCGTTGTTGTCGAAGCGACAGCGCACGATGGACTCCGAGAACAGGGACATGATGTCCTTCGTGATCCCTGTTATGCGGGAATGATGCCCATTTCAACAAGTTACATTTCGACACAAAACAATTCAACACGTTACTATTCGACACAGTACTATTCAACACGTTAAATTTCATCACGTTATTTTTAATGCATAATTATTCAACATTAAACTATTCAACACGTATTTTTTGAAATATTAATTTCGTTATATTCTATTCAACACGTTCCGATTCGACAGCTTACAATTCAAATAAACTAGTACTTAGGTGACCTGTTTTAATTGCCTCACCATGCGTACTATAGTTGCCTGTGGTGGAAATCAATGACATGTGTAACTAGACTAAGCATTCGTAAGGGGAAATGAAACCGGAAATGAAAAGCTGCAAAAATATTTAATCTCATACCTATCTCTTTCTATTCCATATATACAGAATGTAACAATGATATTAGGAGAAATTTTAAGAGGTTGTAGAGGTTGTGATTCTAAGACGATTTTTCATTTACCACATTTTAATCTGAAGCTTAGTTTTTGAGATATTTAATGATAAAAGTACTATTAGCTAAATAATAGCATCATTATCATTAAATATCTCAAAAAATAAGCTTCAGATTAAAATGTGGTAAATGAAACATCGTCTTAGAATCACTCCCTCTACAACCCTTTAAAATTTCTCCTAACATCATTGTTACATCCTGTATATATATAGTTCTCTTTCTTTTGTTCGTCCTATATAATATTGCCATCTAGTATTTCTTTTTTAAAGTTTTTTACTAAATAATATACAGGATAGAAAAAGACGGATATGAGATCAAACAGTTTTTTGGCTCTTCAGTTTCCGGCTTCACCACTCTCATCAACAAATTATGCGAATACTTGGTCATATACAGAGTGTCACAAAACGACTGCACTTCCTTAAAGGGGGTGGTTCTTGAAGCCATTCTAAAAACTTTTTTCTCTTGGCATTTTTTGATTTAAAGCTGTATTTTCAAGATATTCAATGGTAAAGATGCCACTAGTAAGAGAGAGACACTCTTATAGTTGAAGTGAGGTGGCACCACTCTATCTCGCTTCAACTATCGGAGTGTCTCCCTCTTACTAGTGGCATCTTTACAATTAAATATCTTGAAAATAAAGCTTTAAATCAAAAAATGCCAAGAGGAAAAAGTTCTTAAAATGGCCTCAAGAACCACCCCCTTTAAGGAACTGCAGTCGTTTTGTAATACCTTGTATGTCATTGGCTGAAACGCACACCATCAGGTATTAACTATTCATATACCTATATTACTCATAACACGAAATATTATGCGGTATCCTTTTGGACGGTGTTCAATTTAATAGTGTAACATTGAACAGTGTCCTATTCAATAGAATGTAATTATTTAGATCATAAATGTAAGAATGAAAGTAAAATAGCGGAATAATCTTAAATAATTTTATTTTCAGATATTTATAAAATTCTTATCTGTGTCCAAATGAAACCGAGTCTAATTGTACTGTGTCTAATTATACCGTGTCAAATGTACTGTGTCTAAATATACTGTGTTCAATCTTGCAGGGTCGATATTCTATGGCTAATCCAGTTGACATGTTCAATTGAAAGCCACTCTAAAGCTACAGCCTTTGCTCGTACTTCCTATCACCACATAAAGATTATATGTTGAATTATACATTGGATTGCTTAGAACAGCATTAAATAACCAAGGTTAAAATTCCTGATACAATCGATCATATTAGTGCCAGATTCTGCTACAGATCGCCCTGCTTTCAAGGTGGTTCGGCTAATCATTCTCTCTGCGCGATTCGCATAACACTTTGTAACTATTCTAATAGAAGCAGTAATTGTCAGTTAGTTGGGCGTTACAGATGGTCAATCTAAGTTCCTTCCTTGCTCGGAAGATCCATCTCATTGCTGCGGTCAATGAGATTGACCAGGAAATTCTCAGACAGAAATCCCGGAAAAATCCCTCCTGAAATGGTGGAAAGGGAGACGAATCCTCTCTCCGCTTATTATTACACAAATTATTCTTAGTAAGGAAAAATGGCTCCACTTCATTTCAACTATCAAAATGTCTCTGTCCAATTAATGACGTCTTTATCATTGAATATCTTGAAAATAAAACTTCAAATCAAAAAATGCCAAGGGGTAAAACTCTTATTTTTATGACAGAAACCACCTTTCAAAAAAGAGTCCCTTAATTTTCGGATACTTTGTATAATAGATAGAATAGTTTAGATTTATAAGAAATACAGAAAATGGTAACATTGTAGTAATTGTAATAGATATAAGTTTAATAAATTTATTATAATTGAAGGATAATACAATAACATAAACAAATTTCATGTATTTAAAAATTTTATTTTACTATTTAATTTCATAAATTAAAACTTTAAGTGTACAGGGCGTCCGGGAAATGGATACTTTACTCAGAGGTGATTCCTGAATCAATTCTAAAAATTTTTTTCTGTCGGTATTTTTTGTTTTGAAGCTTTATTTTCAAAATATTCAATGATAAAGATGCCATTAGTTAGACAGAGATAGGCAAACAATTGAAAGGGGTAACACCATTCTAATTTTTATTTGCCTCTCTTCAACTATCGGTCTGTCTCCGTCCAACTAATAGCATCTTTATTATTGAATATGTCAAAAACTAAACTTCGGATCCTTTAAGAGGATCCTCACCCAATCTAAAATTTCCGCACCGAACATAAGTTCGATCTGGGTCTTAACTAAGTAGAGTGCCTAATATCGCTGGCATAATAAATGCGATAAGGAAAAGATTTTTTTTTTCTTATTTACTCTTACAATTATTCTAGTGTTATCCATCTATACGAAAGACGCTGAACTGATTTTTGATTTGCTTATCTATTGCGTGATTAAACAGAACAGCAATTTTTGCAAATTTTATAACATTTAGTATTAGTCACTTTATTTTCACATTTCTTAAAATTTCAGATCAATACTGAACTCAAATGATTCATTGATTTTTTCCACAGAGATATAGCGTAATAGTAATTACGCTATGTACTGTAATTACTTGGATATTATTTATATTATATTAAAATATTTAAATATTATTAATATATATAAATATTAAAGTTATATTAAATTAATAAATATTAACAATATTATGGATGTAATACATTACAGTATTACATTACAGGAACGTTTGTGACGTCGGCAGGATAGGACCGTATACTTTAAAACAAAAATATCGATTACCCCAGACTTAAAAATTAGAAAAATTAAACTCGCCAATGACTGTAAATTCCACAGAAGATTTTGATCTTTACAATAAAAGGCATTTCTCTTTCTTCAAATTAATAAAAATCTCTATCGCAAACTAATATCAGACTTAACCACAATTATTAATAAATACTAATCACTTTAAATCACCAATATACATAATTTTTAATAATTTATTTATTTCATAAATTAATAACTATTACGCAAAAACGCGAGTAGATCAGAAGTTTTATAACCCAAACTGACTAATTAACAAACGGATATTGTCTATGTGAATGCATGTGCGCATGTATATATAAACAAACTACAGTTCTTCACATACCAAAATTAAATTTGTCTGACTTTCTTACAAATTTAGGTAATTAATATTATTGATTTTTATATTCTTGAATAATAGGTATGGTCAGTATATTAGAAAATCAATAATATAATTGTCTGAACTTATAAAAAAGTCACAAAATTTGATATTGGTATGTGAGAAACTGTAGTTTTTTTTATATGCGCTTGCAATCGCATGGACAATATCCGTCCACTAATTAGACAATTTGGGTTATAAAATTTTGGATTTACCCGCATGCTCGCGTAACAATTATTAATTTGTGAAATGAATGAATTGCTAAATATTGCGCATACCGGTGATTTAAAGTATCTAGTTCATTTATTAATATATGTGGTTAAATCTCGATTAGTTCGTCATTGTGACTTTTATTAATTTGAAGAAAGAAATGCCTTTCATTGAACAAATAAAGAATTTCCTGTGGAGCTTACAGTTATTGGTGAGTTTAATTTTTCTAAATTTTGAATCTGGGGTGATCCTTTTTTTTAAAGTGTTACGATGCTGTCCTGCTGATATCACAATAATCTGATGTCATATCTTATGTGAGCTTGCGAATAACGGCCAATAGAGAATTACGTACAAATATCTTTAATAATTCAAAAATAAAGCTCCGGATTAAAAAATGATTAACGAATTTTAGTCTTAATTTAGTGTTAGGAATCACTCTTTAACAGGAAGTGCATTTATTTCAGGACACCCTGTATGAATCGTTATTTTGGAAAGTGGTATAAAAGTTAACTTTCTTAAAAAATTAATTAATAAGTATTTTAGTATGACACACATAGATAGTTTTCACTAGATACTCATTAACTATTTGTTTCTAAACATGGACTTATACAACTTTGAGAAATAACGGATCATTCTCTTAATAAAAACTATACAGGGTGTCCGGAAAAAAGGAGACATTTTTTGAGAGTTAGTTCCTGACGCAATTCTAAGAACTTTTTTCTATTGGCATTTTTTGATTTAAAATTTTATTTCTAAGATATGCAACAATAAAAATTCCACTAGTTAGACAGAGACACTCCTATAGTTGAAATGAGGTGCGCCGCTCTGTCTCGCTTCAACTATCTATCTGTCTCTTTCTAACTAGTGGTATCTTTATCGTTAAATATCTTAAAAATAAAGCTTTAAATCAAAAAATGCCAAGAGAAAAAAGTTTTTAGAATTGCGTCAGGAACCACCTTAAAAAATTTCTCCTTTTTTTCCGGGCACCCTGTATACAGGGTGTAATAATAACCCTGGGACACATTTTAGGAGGTTGTAGAGGGAGTAATTCTAAGTCGATTTTTCATTTACCACATTTTGATTTAAAGCTTAATTTTTGAGATATTTAATGATAAAGGTACTATATTAGTTACACAAAGATAAATAGATAGTTGAAATGGGACAGAAGAAATTCAATGAAATAAATACTTAAAAAATTATTATCAGATTTCTTAATTAATTATAGTTTTATTAAAAATTTTAAAAACAAAACGAAAAATATAAAAATTAATGATTAATTTTATAGATACTAACTAGAAAAGGATCTTTTTGCTTCTTCTATATTAGGGTAAACTTTAACGAAAATTAGAGAAAGAAGATAATTTATCAAATAATCAAAGGTGTCCTAAAAAAGCGTATTCCCAGTTAAAAGGTGATTTCTGATTAAACTAAGTTAAAAAGTACTTAATCACTTTTTTATCCAAAGTTTAGTTTTCAAAATGTTCAAATATAAAGGTTCCATTAGTTAAAGAAAGACTGCCAGATAGTTGAAGTAAAACAGACAGAAGATAGAGTAGTGTTATCTAATTTCTAATATTCGCTTTTCTCTTACTCGAGAGGAAAATAATTAAATATGTCGAAAACTAAGCTCAGAATCAAAAAATAGTTTAGGATTTGTAGATTTAATTTAGTGTCAGAAACCAATCCTTAAGAGGATCCTTATCTAATTTGATATTTCCGTAGCAATACGGTTTGGTTTGTGTCTTAGCTAAGCAGAGTGTTAAGTACCGCTGGCATAATGAGTGCGACAAGGAAAAGAGATCTCTTTTCTTTATCATTCTCATTTTGGTGTTTTCTCACTATAAGAAATATACTGAACTAATTTTTATTCTGTTTTAGCGATTTAACAACATCTCGTATTTTTCGTTTGATTTCCACATTTCTCCGAATTTCAAATCAAGACTATACTTAAATAATTGCTTGATCTTTCTGTTATAGAGCAAATTGTTAACAAATTTTTGTTGAATTTACAAATAGTAAAATGGCAACGTCGTCTCCTTAGGTTTTCTAAATTTTTTCTATGAAATACTTTCTATATTCGTTTATATTTGAGGGAGAAAAACAAAAAGTATGTTTTCGGACAAGTTAGGATCCTCTTAACTGGAGATATGTTAATTTCAGAATAGCCTCTATGCTGACTATATTACAATGTATATCACTTATAAATCGTATTTATTTAATGTTATTTTAGTATGTTTAAAATAAAGAAAGTTTAAATATATATTGTCCCAAAAGAAGTGCATGGTTTATAAAATGCTAATTCATTATGCAAAATTAAGTCGAAATGTTTTTTGTCAGTTTTCTATTTGTATCTTAGTTTTCGAAATATTCAATAATAAAGATACTATTAGTTAAATAGAAACAAATAGATAGTTGAAATTAGAGTTTGGTATTATCTCAGTTCAACTATCTATCTCTCTTTCTAACTTATAGTAATTTGAATAAAGAATAATGTAATCTACTAATTTCTGGATCAAAAAGTGGTACAGGATTTTTCGATCCAATTTTAGGTTAAGAATAATTATGTTAAAAACACTACGTTTATTTCGAACCACCCTGTATATTTTTAGTCTAAAAATAAACATATTTTCAAATATCTCATAAATATCTTATCTAATCAAATATTTCATCTACAGTTTATTAATTTTGTTAATATTAATGTCAATTATCATCAAGAAATATTATTGTAATAAGAATAATACAAAAATATCTTGTAGAAATAATTATTGCTATATAAATCTCAGAATAAGGATAAGAAGACAGTACGGCTTGTTAAAAATATTATTATGCAGTGTGTAACAATAATTGTCTTCAAAATTTTAAGAACTTGTAGAGGCGAGGATTCTATGAAGATTTTCATTTACATATCTTTCGATCTAAATCTTAGTCTCAAAGATATTTAACAATAAAGATACTATTAGCTAGACAGGAACAGTCAGCTAGTTGAAATGAGATAACATTACTCTTTCTTGCTTCAACTAACTGACTGTCTTTGTTTAATTAATAGTATCTGTGTCATTGAATATCTTGGAAATTAAGCCTCAAATTAAAAAGCGGCAAATAAAAAGTCGTCTAAAAATCACCCCCTACCACTCCTAAAAACTTCGAAGGGGATCATTGTTACACCCTGTATTATTATTTTATATTTTTATTATTATTATTATTATTATTATTATCTTTAAAATAAATACCGTAATATAATCGTTAAATTATCACTATAGTTAAAATATTAGTAAACTGAATAGAAATTTCAAAATATACGTATTCTAACACTTTTCTAATAAAATGTCTTCACACATACACAAAACAAATAAAATATAATTCAATTTTTATCACATATCAGTTAGAAGGAATTAAATAATTTATTTTAGTTTCTGAGAAATTATTGAGTACAAATTTTGACTAAAATTAAAAATTCATAATTAAAATAAAATTAGATGTCTTACCTGATCCACAGAATTTTTACGAGTCATTATGCTCCTATTTGTTTTCGATTCTATTCTAGAACATCAATCTTACTGCAACGTCCCACCAATAGGTTTTTTTCTATGTTAATCTGTTATAAAGCGATGGCAAGTTATTAGTTTATAAGCGAAAATATGAAGTCTTATAATAATTAATGGAATTTTAAATGTTTAAATGGTGATTAATAAAAGGAAATATTTATCATATAAAACCATTGTTGTAACTACATATTAATATACTTTATATTAATTAATGAATCATTAATAACATGGATAATAACGGAATAATAATAGAGTTGCATAATTCATATCCTTGAAATACTTTTACATAAACTCAAAAATACTACAATTTTTCAATAAGTATCTTAACATTATATATATATATACATTTTTGTTAAACAACATAAAAGAATAAAATAGTTTAAGTAACCAATTAAAGTTTTTTTTAACTACTATCAGCAGAGGAATCCACTTGAGTATAAAATGCAAAGTCACTGACAATACATTATTTATTAAAATAATGTAACATTTTTATATTTTAGCTAGTTTTTACAAGAAATTTTACAATATATTAATATTACTTTTAAATATTACAAAGCATATTAAATTCTTTGAGATATATACTATATTTGAAGAAATAAAATTGGTAATACGATAAATTATTACATGAAAAACGAATTCTCTATACCTAATTTATCAAATACACTTCACGGCACAAGATTCTCACTTTTCTTAAATAAATTTAACGACGGCTGTGTACTACTGAAACACAAGTGTTTATACTAACAGAAAAGTTACTTTGACCGTGATGAGGTAGCTGTGCTCAAAGTATTTAGAGCAGTACACGATGTGAAAGTGCAATCGTGAGCCGATTTCTGAGCATCGACTATACATAGGACTAAAGCCTATTACATTTCGTTTAATTTTCAGTCGTATATTTCTCATATATTGTCAGTTTAAGTGATAAAAGTACTTAAACTGTGATAACAGGCTGCTTGATACAGATACCATAATATTATCTGGAAAAATTTTGAAGTAATTTAAGGTGTATTATCAGCTACCAACTATGTTTTAATAGTGATCACATTTCCTATTAAACTAATCAAGTATATACAAATAAATAACAGGTCTTTTTAAAAAGAACTTAATAAAAAGTTTGAATTGTACAAATATTTTTCCTATATTTTCTTATTTTCTTTATAAAATAACCTAGAAACAGTAAACTAATACATGATTTATATAATGGAACAAAAAGAACAAAATTTATATTAATCAATTCGAGACTGATCAAACACCATATGTGTGATAATCATATGCTTCTCCAAGTTTTTCATTCTTGAGGATCGTCTTCTAAATAATTAATAGTTTCGAATAGGATAAAAAATAAGGTATTTCACTTATCTATAATCTATTATTTAAGACTTATGTTTAATATTAAACTATTTACTTCACGATATAATGAAAATATCAAAATTCTTTTAATTACGTAATCCGTTGTTAGCCCTACGATTTTTTTGTTTAAACTATATAATTTAATAACTGAAATGTATGAAGTATTTATAATCTTTTGAATAAATAATTAAAGTTCACAGAATAAGTCTGAAATTTATTAATTATTTTTGATAACTCGAAAAAAATAAAGCAAAAGTACTTCTTAAACGTTATAGTATGAAAAATACTTAATTATTAATAACAAAATACATACTATAAATAATGTAACAAGATTATTATATTTAAGAAAATGTGAAACTATTTATTTACTGCATTTATATATAAATTTATTAAAATTAATAAGACATTTAGGTTCCCGATCACTTAAAATATATTCATTTCTATAATATAGAATTTTTTAAACTAAATAATGCATTCGTACAACATAATGTTTACAGCTTTTTTATCACACAATATTATTATTTCAAAAACTTTATATAAACTCATCTCTTAAAATATACAATTTACCTCAGTGATTTTAAGATCGCAAAAATTCTTATCTTATTTAGCTCAAAATATATTCAAATTGATCATTTAAAAAATGGGAAGCCCGGATATTTATCACAGGAAATACTACTGATAAATTATAATAATCTAAGAATGAAATATTTTTCTGTCATTCATGAGAGAGAGAGTTAAAAAAAATATTTACTTACAATATTTTAAAAATCCTTTCTTAATATTTTAGTTTTATTCTAAATTCTTAATATTACTATTACATACTAATCAGTAAAAATTATAATTTTTATAATTTTAATTATAATTATAGTATAAATATATTTATCTAAATACTTTAATAAATAACGTTTATTAAGTTTCAACATTTATCATGAAAATAATTCAATTGAGTAACATTATATCAAAATTTAAACAAAATTATTTATTATAGAAAATTTTCATATAAAAATGAACTTGAAAAATAATAAGTAAATAATAATAAGTGAGGATAGAAAAGAATTATAAATAATGTTATCAAAAACAATAACATTAATTACATTTTAGTATATTACGTAATATGGTAATTTACCGATTGGAAAGAATTTATTTTATTTTTTACACACACACACACACCAAGATAAATATAACTATTTTATTCTTTATAATTATAGGCATGCATGCATATAGATTGCAGAAAATATGCGATAAAATTTTACAAACATGTGTACATTATTTACATTATAAATGTATAGAAAAAAAGTGCATATATGTATACACTTTGCATGATGGTTATATAAAAATGTTCATAAATTTATTTAACTTAAGAATATATTGAAATATAGTTCCTCTAACAGTTTCTTCAAAATTAGATATTATTTTTTCCTTAAACACTATCCAAACAAAATTTATTAAAATTTTATTTGAATTAATCCAAAACACTTTGAATCTCTTAGATAAATATATATTATAAGAGGAATATATATTTTATTTGATTATAAATAGATTCGAATATATTTAATATCATAGTACAGAATCTTTTAATTTCACCGATTAAAACATAAAAAAATAATATTTTAATCTTCATCATTTTTTGTACACTATACTTTCTTACATAAAATAGTTGAAAATAATAAGAATTATAAAAAAAAACAAACATAAAAAAAAGAAGGGTCATCTAATTTTTTGTATTTATGTGGTGCTAAAAAAAAGTGAATTATATTTAGTATTCGCTAAACCACTTAACTTTTTGTACTACTATTTATTTCCATTGTTAATAGCTTTTAAGATAACTAAAAAAAATGAATAATCGTTTTAAAATACTCTATATGCATACTGTTACGCTATTGGTTAGATTTAATCTAACACTTATAATCACGAAGTTTGTAATTAAAAAACGTTGGAAAAAATTTTACATTTACTTAAACTCCAAAAGTAATAAATTTAAAGAAATGTATTAATTTAAGAGAATAAACTTATATATAAATTTATATCTTAATAACAATGATCATTAGGAAATAACCAAATCATATTTTTATATAAGAAAATTAATAATAATCATTTAAATAAGATTAATACTTATTTTTTTGTATAATTAAAATTAAATTTTCGTTTTTTAATTTAATTACATATCAGTTATATTAAAATTTGTAATAATCATTCTATATAAGATGTCTTGAAATAAATATACCGTTTTTGAAAGGGTAATTTCTGGCAGCAAATTAAAATTATTTTTTTTGTTATTTTTTGATTTGAAGTTTTATTTTCAAGATATTCAATAAATACACTATTAGAGATAAGTGGATAAAAATGACCATTTAATAATTATTGAAAGAAAAATCATATTAATGTTTTATCAAAAATCATACTTTTAAAACAGGTGAGTTTATTTCGGCATATTTTGTATAGTTTCTTAGGTTATATATAAAATTAAATAATATAGGCTAAAATATACTAAAATAAAATTCGTATTTCAAGCTAAAAATTTACATTTTCTACAATAAGTTTATATTTTATCCCATGATTTTTATTATCTACGATACTCAAAATATTAAAAAATATTTAATCTTTAATTTATGAATTTAAATGGTTAGTGTCATGGAAATGGACGTAATTATTATAAGCTTGCTTAAATTATAAATTAATATGTAATAGCTTCGAGCTTGTATTACAAAGTAATTCAATTCATCAATAAGTGATCTTCGTATGAAGTTAAAAAGTTGAACAAAATATAGAAAATAGAGATATAAGTTATTATGAATGTTAATAATTTGAAATGAATAAATATTGTATTCATTATGTTATTTTGTATTTTATTAGAGTCTGTATTTCTTCTCATCCCCTTCTTTCCTTCTGCTGATTAATTACAGAGAGAAAAGGCTTATTTTTTTATAAATTAGAATTTTGATTATTTTATATTTAAATGAGAAAAATGATAGATTTTCATACATTCATATAGAAATGTATATTTAAAAATTTTAATCATTTGAAAAATGTCATATATATTTCGCTTTATTAAATTCTTTATTTTTTAATTTATACCTCACTTTCATAAATAAAAGCTAATTTCAAGTTGAAATTTCAATTATGTTAACATATTGCGCATAATGTATTAATTTTTAATAAAATTATTAAAATTTTGATTCTTAAAAACCTTAAGGATGTATAAATTACTATGTGTATCCTTATTCTCAAGCATTTTATAAAATCTTAGATTATATGAATATAGATGTATCAAAATTATACAAATTAAAGTTCTTAATTGTTTATATACAAACCTATAAAACGTAAATTTAGAATATTTTGGTTACTTACAAAAATAAATATTACACATTATAACTTTACCTTTACTTCCTCTAAACAAGTTTTAACTAATTTTGTCAAAACATATTTATTATAAATAAGTTTTATCATGTAAATTATATTAAAATTATATTATGTAAATTATATTAAATAAAAATAAATTGTAGAATAGATGTAGTTTAATTATAAACTAGTTTGTGTTTTAATGTGTAAATTAATTAAAAATTTGAAGATACACAAATATATACAAAATATTGTTTATTATTAATTTTGAACAATAAATATACTCTTAATCAGGTAATGGTAAAGTTTCAAAGTAATTTATTGCATCCATAGCACAAGATTGTACCAAATTAAATACTGGATGTACAGCTTTTACCCAATTTATATTTGGTGAACCTATAATAATAGGTTCTTGAGAATTTTGCGCTACTGATAACCCACTCAACCCATAACAAGTATGATAGACATCACTGTTCCTAAAATTAAACATAATAATATACTATTATATTATGTATTATATTATATTATGCATAAAGCGAAATTATTTAATTGATTGCATAAACAAATGTATACAAAGGTAATATATACATTTATAAAAAATTGTTTATAACATACTTTTTAGGTTTATCCAATAATCCACCTTGTGCATATTGACAACAAAGTAATAAATACTCTTGTAAGGCTTCTTGATTAAACATCCAGTATTTGGAATTAACCATTTTTCCTTGTCTTGTTAAAATTGCATGTATTAAAGGAAAAGCTCCACCTTGCCAAAACGAATAACATCCATCTACTAATTTGTTAGTTCTACCTTGAAATCCTCCTTCTAAACGCATTTGCTTATTTACTAGCCATCTCTGTAACAGTATGAAAATTAAATAATTATTAAATTTATAAAATATTTACATAAAAATTGTACAAAGTAACCTGAAATAACTTAATGCTTTATCAAAATTAATAACATTATTATTTTTACAAATAATCTAAAAAATTAAAAATAAAATAGTCTACAATTGTGAAATTTTTTAATATAATGCTATAACTGGAAACAAAATAAGTTTAATTATTAATACGATACATTAAACTGTTTTTGAAAATATTTTGATTTATCAACAGCCTTTAAATCCCGAAAAATAATGAGTCTTTATCAAAGGATTTTTAAAAGAAAGTATAAATAATTTTTTCCAAATTTGCATTAAAATTATATAAAAATATTAATTTAAAAAAACAAATATTATCACTATATCCACCTCTTTATCTCTTAGTCTATTGTTAAAAACAACAACCAAATTTTAAATATGCAGTAAAAATTTTTACAATATGCATCTGATTCCATTTTTGCATGATTTTAATGTAATACAAATTAGAAAAAAGTTTTAATTCCTTTAATACATAATTAATTTTAATTTAATACTATTCTATGAAAATTAAATTCTAAAAAAAATCAATTTTTTATTTTTTGAAAACAATTATTAATGTTAAATATTGATTGATATTTAATAAGCGATATAGAGACAAGTTATTGATATCGTATAATGTTTGGTATCTCAGACTCTTATCAAACATAATAAGTAACTAAATTTAATGATACATTTTCTTTTCTCTTTTCAAATAATAATTTACTTTATACAATATACAGAGTGTACAGAGTCGATAGCGATCCTTTAGATTCTTGAAAGATAAGAGTGAGTTAAGTTGAAAAGTCCTGTGCAACTTTTGCCAAAAAAGCAAAATTATTGAGTTATTGCAAATTTAATATTAATTGGTATAGACCAATCTCGGGACTTATTTCAACAGCGATGGCGATTTCTTTAAAAATGGGCATGTGAATAGGCGTGGCTTCCACCTCTTTCTCACCCACTGAGTTGGTCTATTGAAAAGCGGTAGTCTTCGGCGCTCTTTGACATTTTTTTGACTGTAGTAACTTGAGCGTCAATAACTCACTCATAATTTTTAATTTTAATAAATTACTTTTTCTCATCGGATTGTCACGAGAGTATTACCAAAATATTTCTGACATCTTCCTGATAAAAATGAAACCAAACACGAATATGATAGAATAACTATTGATGAAACTCATGCGTGATAAGATTTTTACTTTAATCATTAACTGGGATTGACAGACAGCTAAAAATTATTCTATCATATTCGTGTTTGGTTTCATTTTTATCACGCAGTTGCCAGAAATATTTTGGTAATACTCTCATGACAATCCGATGAGAAAAAGTAATTTATTAAAATAAAAAATTATGAGTTAGTCATTCATATGAATAATTCATAAAATGTCAAAGAACGCTGAAGACTACCGCATTTCAATAGATAAAATCAGTGGGTGAGAAAGAGGTGGAAGCCACGCCTATTCACATGCCCATTTTTAAAGAAATCGCCATCGCTGTTGAAATAAGCTCCGAGATTGGTCTATATCAATTAAAATTAAATTTGCAATAACTCAATAATTATGCATTTTTTGCAAAAGTTGCACAGGACTTTTCGACTCGACTCACCCTCATCTTTCAGGGGTCTAAAGGATTGCTATCGACTCTGTTACACCCTGTATAGGGTGTAGCAATAATATGTTCCATAAATTTAAGAAGTTATAGAGGAAGTAATTCTAGGACAATTTTTCAAATAACACACACACACGCACACATTTACCATTTTCCTACCCAAAGCATAGTTTTTAATTCATTCAATTATAAAAGTACCATCAGTTAGACAAAAACAGTCAGATAGTTTAATTCTTCGTCTAACTACTAATACAGGTTGTTCCAAAACAACGGCATTTCCTGTTAAGGGGTGATTCCTGACATTAAACTAAGTCGAAAAGTCCTAAGCCACTTTTCAATCCACAGGTTGGTTTTCAAGATTTCAATAATAAAGATATTATTAATAAGAGAGAGACAGACGGATAGTTGAAGTGACACAGAATGGTGCTATCTCCCTAAAACTATCTGTCTGTCTCTGTCTTACTAATAATATCTTTATTATTAATATCTTGAAAATCAAACTCTAGATTGAAAAATGGTTAAGGACTTTTCGACTTAATTTAATGTCAGGAATCACCCCTTAACAGGAAGTGCGGTTGTTTTGGAATACCCTGTATATTAAAATAAACACTAATTATTACAAACTAAGCTTCGAGTAAAAAAGTGATAAATGAAAAATTGCCTTAGAATTATCTTCTTTATAACTCCTTGAATTAATGGAGCATTTAATTGTTATACCCTATACAGGGTGCTTCAGTGTATATGTGATTTTTGCGAAATAAATCATGCTAGCACGTAAAATTGATAAGATTCTAATATGAGTTTTAATATGATTAAAAGTATTATTTGTAAACTCAAAACTAGAACTAATCCTCTATTTTTCCATTGACATAATATATTGTTTTACAAGTATATAATAGAATATATCTGTCACATAAAAATAAAATTATAAGTATACATATTTTATATAAAATATGAGTGTATATACCAAAAATGATGGTAAGCAAAACAGATGAGTTTTCCCCAGAAGTACAAGAGCTGCTAAACCACAAAATGCATAGCCACCATGTGCTTCCATTCCTGGGCAGCCTCCAAATCCTCCTTCCCATGTTTGACATTTAACTACCCAATTTTCAGTTTCTTTAAACAAATTTGGTGTATATACATTTGTAAGTTTTGCTACAGCAAGTGCACAATATACTCCTCTAATATCTGTTTCTCCATCAACATGCATGATGTAAGACCCATCCTCTGCATGCAAAGATGACAAAAAACTTTGTAAGCCTTTTCTGTAATAATAACACCTTTCATATATATATATATATAAAATTAAACAATTAAAATACTATTAGCTAGACAGAGACAGTCAGCTGGTTGAAGCGAGATAACATCACTCTCTCTTACACCAATCAACTGATTGTTTATGTCTATGCTAATAGCATATTTGTCGTTGAATATCTTGGAGACTAAGTTTCAATTCAAAAATTAGTAAATAAGCAATCATCTTGGTATCACCCCCTCTACAACCTCCTAAAATTTCACCCCGGGTTATTGTTAAACTCTGTATACAGGATGTTCAGAAAAAAGGAGACATTTTTTGAAGGGTGATTCCTGACTTAATTCTAAGAACTTTTTTCTCTTAGCACTTTTTGATTTAAAGCTTTCTTTTATGATATTCAACGATAAAAATGCTATTAGATAGACAGAGACTCTCCGATAGTTGAAGTGAGATGTCGCCACTCTGTTTAGTTTCAACTATCAGAGAGTCTCTATCTAACTAATGGCATTTTTATCATTGAATATCTTAAAAATAAAGCTTTAAATAAAAAAATGCCAAAAGAAAAGTTCTTAGAATTAAGTCAGGAATCATCTCTCAAAAAATGTCTCCTTTTTTTCCGGACACTCGATACATATGCACTACTAGCCATAAGTTTGAGACCACTTTCAAAAATTATAAAGAAAACAGAGTTCGCTTTATTCGCTTATTCGTATCCTCATACTCAGAAGTGCTAGAAAAACGTTTAAGACGGCAATGCAAAGCTCATTAAATTCTGTCTCTAACACTGTTAATTTGATCAATGAAAGTTTTATGGAAGCCCAAATACAGTGAGAAGAATATGGTCTTAGCTTTTCTATTTAGTTTATTGTTATTTTCCAAATTCAATTCGATGTTCTGTTTAAGAAAGTAGTCGCTGATATGTGAAAATTTGGTGGTTAAAGCTTAAATCTTTGGCTTTAATTTGGTATAAGGAACGTCAAGAAATTCATTGTTTTACGGTAGTTACATTAGAATTTATTAGGCAGTATCGAAAAGATTTGTATGTCTTAAAACATCTGCACTGCTAGGCTCGGCAAGCAATCTCAGGCCAAAAACCAACCATTTGGTACCAATAGTTTTTTCCGGCTTAAGATTACTTACCGAGTTTCGCAGTGCAGATGCTTTAAAGCACAAAAATTTGTTCGGCGCTGCCTAATAAATTCTAATGAAACTACCGTAAAACAATGAATTTCTTCACATTCCTTATGCCAAATTAAAGCCAAAGATTTAAACTTTATACCGCCAAATTTTCAAATATCTGTGACTACTTTCTTAAACAGATCATCGAATTGAATTTGAAAAATAAGAATAAACTAAATAGAAAAGCTAAGACCATATTCATCTCACTGTATTTGGGCTTCTATAAAACTTTCATTGATCAAATTGACAGTGTTAGAGACAGAATTTAATGAGCTTTGCATTGTCGTTTTAAACGTCTTCCTAGCACTTCTGATTATGAAGTTACGCACATTTAAAGCGAGCCCCGTTTTCTATATAATTTTTGAAAGTGGTCTGAAACTTATGGCCAGTAGTGCATGTTATGTGTGATAAAACTATATATAGTTCAAACAATTATGAATACTTTAAGAAAAAAAACTCAATGAATATTTAAAACATTATTGCTAGATTTTTCTAAATTAATTATATTTTCCACTAAAAAATTTAAGAACAAATTGAGAAAAATTATAAAAATGAATAATTATTGTACAATTATTAACTAAAAAGAATTACCCTTTTACTTCTTCTAAACTAGTAAATTTTTATGAATTACATTAAAAAAATATGATTTTTGAAATTATAATGGATATTCAGAAATAAACACATTTCCAGCTAAAGAAACTAAAACGAAATGTGCTGAATCGAATTTTGATCGGTAGCTTAATTTTCAAGATATCCAATAATAAAGGTGCTATTAGTAGAGAGTAAATAGACAGATAGATAAAACAGACAAAGGATATAGTGGCATTATCTCACTTTTATTATCCATATATTTCTTCCTAACTAATCCTTTATCATAGAATACCTTGAAAATTTAATACATCCGGGTCAAGAACTTTTCAACTCAGTTAAATGTCTAGAATTACTCATTAATTGGGAATGCGTGTATTTCGAGACACCCTGCTTATTAAAAATAATAAATTAATAATCATACATAAGCAAAATATATTGTGATAAAAAAAGATGAAGAAATGTAAAAAATTGTATTAGTTTTAAATTTAAGATCATGCTAAATCTAATTCTCATTAATTTGGATAATTATAAATGAATAAACTACGTTAATTTTTTAATTCACGTAATAAAAAATTATCTGTTTTAATAAAAAAAAAACTTTTTACTCTTATGAAAGGTTTGATTAAACAAATTATTCTAAAAAAATGTTGAATAGTCAATTTACCTATCTATTACTTTATAAGCTTCTATTGTACCAATAGTGCATAAAGCATTTACAGCAGCATATGTAGATGCTAAATGTGGATATTGGCCTGGTCCACCACCAAATCCACCACTAGGAGACTGACATTTTGCTAAAAAATTTATAATATTATAATACTCGTTATCTTCTAATCGTTCACCTAAAATCTCTAGTGAATGTAATATCCAATAACACAGCCATGGCCTGCTGCAATCTAAAGACTAAAAGAAAATAAATATGGTATTTATATTAAATTTAGTACGTATTTATATAAAACAAAATTAGTTACCTCAAAATCTTTTGAAAGCATTTGAGTTAAATATTTCTTTAATGCTCCTACATGCTTTTCACGATATAACTTTGGTTGGTCAGTTAATATAAATAATCCAAGTACATCTGCTTCAACTTCATTCTAAAAACTCTCAGAAGATAAAATAATATATTTTTATAATGGTTTTATAAATTTTATACCTGATCTATAGTTGTTAATGTTTGATGATTTTCGTCATCTTGTTTTTGGTCTAATAGTTCTGCAATTTTTCTCCTTTTCACATTATCACTAATATATCTGAATTCTAAGTTTGACATAATTTATTACTTATCACATAAACATAAATTCCTGCATACAATTTAACATAAATGTTCTTTATTACTGTAATACTAAAAATATAAAAAATTAGACAAATTTATTAGTTAACATTTATAATAACTATAAATAATTAAAATAAAATAAAAGAGAATTTGAAATAATGTATATAAGTTTATATATTTTTAAACTTTATTTTAATTGTATATAGTAAATGATATATCATAATTACAATGATCCATTATATAAAAAGATAAGAGCAATACGTGAAAATGTTTAAATCATACAATTATATTAAGTTGATAAAAATATAGTAATCTAAAAAAACCACTTACATTCATCTAAAAAATTATATAAACAAAATTTCTTATTTTCTAAAATCCCTTATATACTAGAACTGATTATACTGACTATGATTACTATAATATATGCAATGTATAATATAATGTATTTATTTCATATATGCAATACTACTATATCGCGGATTCCTACCCCAAAGCATTCTTTAACTACGGTTCAACCATGGACCTACAAATATGTGGACAGAGCGTTAGTGAACTATATGAATATGTGCAATACCACTATATCGAGAGTTCCCTATCTAGCAGTGTGGACAGAACGGAGAGTGAAACTAAGGGCCGGTTGTTCAACTTCTTGGTAAAGTTTTTTACCAATGAGATTTCTACCTAATAGGTAAATATTACACTGACCGGCAATGAACGAGTCCCTGTTAGGCATCGAGTATAGCATAAAGCAGGCTGGACAAATTTTCGCTCTCTCTTGCACGTGACGTCAAAATGCTTGTTGGCAGGGTGGTAGGAGAAGCGCGATGTCAATGTGTGTGTATAAAGTATAGGCCAGTGTATGGCAATACATTATATTATGCCTATAGGTTGACTGGCGGGGGCAAAGTAAAACGTTTCGATTCCTCATCCTCGTCTTACGCACGCTAAATAAGAAGGACCCTAAAAAACATCCCGATGTAAAAAAATACGCCAAGTAGTTATCCCCTTCTACAAACCCCCTTATTCAAAAAATATATATTATTTATACACTTATTTAATGAATTCTCTTAATAAAGGTATAACAATAAAAAGAATATATTTATTTGAAATATATAGTCACTACAAAAAATACATTATTTTTCTTATCTTGTTAAAAAGTATTGAAATCATATATAGAATAAAGCCAAGTATGTAATCTTTATTTATTCTCAGCATATAGTTTATAAACAATATGTATAAAAAAGAGAAAATGCATTTGAAATGAAGATAGTTTATAAACAAATTACATAAAAGCTTTTTATATATAGTTTATAAACAATATGTTTATAATTTTTTTATACAGAACTTGGCGAGCCTCCATGCTTTTTGAAATGACATTTGATTTTACTTTAAATCCTGCCGACAAATTCTCTGCTCTTGTCCTGTAGCAACTACGAATTCCTGCTAACGAATTTTCTCCTCTTTTCATGTAATAAGAACGAATGCATGTCGCTCGCCGAATTTTCAAATGTTTTCATATAGCAGTTATGAAATTATAACATTTTCCTATATATTATAAGAAGTGAGATATTTTTAATTAACATGATTATTGTGTGTCATTTAAAAAAGCATGGAGGCTCGCCAAGTTCTGTATAAAAAAATTATAAACATATTGTTTATAAACTATATATAAAAAGCTTTTATGTAATTTGTTTATAAACTATCTTCATTTCAAATGCAGTTTCTCTTTTTTATACATATTGTTTATAAACTATATGCTGAGAATAAATAAAGATTACATACTTGGCTTTATTCTATATATGATTTCAATACTTTTTAACAAGATAAGAAAAATAATGTATTTTTTGTAGTGACTATATATTTCAAATAAATATATTCTTTTTATTGTTATACCTTTATTAAGAGAATTCATTAAATAAGTGTATAAATAATATATATTTTTTGAATAAGGGGGTTTGTGGAAGGGGATAACTACTTGGCGTATTTTTTTACATCGGGATGTTTTTTAGGGGGATTTCACTAATTTTTGTAAGTTAGCGTTGAAAATTTATAATATTTTTTAATAGTATCTCCAACTATTTAAGTTCATATCACGCATTTCCTTATATCAAGCTCTATGACGTCACGCTCTGACGTCACTAGTGACAGATTTTCAAAAGGTGCCAAAAGTCAAAAATAGTAAATATTTATAATATATTTTTCAAGTTATTTGCATGTATTTTGGTTCGGAAGAATATATTCCGCCATATAAAGCTATATGACGTCACGCACTGTAATCAGCCATGGCAGATTTTCAAGGGTGGCTAAAAGTAAAAATGTATAATAAGTATTTTTGTCAAATTATTTACATCTATTTAGGTTCGGAACACGAATTTCACTATTTCATGCCCTATGACGTCATACTCTGATGTTACTAATTGCAGATTTTCAAGGGTGGCGAAAAGTGGAAAATAATGAAAAATATAATATATAATTAACAAATATTATTCATTTATCATTACAATTACTCTTAATTTGTAATAGTTAATTTACAATTAAATGTGATAATATAAATATATAATTCATTAATTATTATTAATATTTTTAATAATATTTTGTTTATTTATTAAAATAATATAATAATTAATGAAAAAATATATTTTCCTTAAAAATTTATGTCATTTTCCACGCTAAATGGGCAACTTAGGTGGAGAACAGGGCATTTCGGTATATCGGCGTAAATGACGTCACGCCGTGACGTCACTAAAGGCACGGTTTCTAGCGGTGCGAAAAAGATGGAGATGAAGACGACGACGGAACTGAACATGCACTTTTCAAAAATGGAAAAATTAAGAAATTTATGCAGATGCACTTTTTATGCATTTTGGTGCATTTAAACGAAAATTTTTTTTTTTTTTTTTTTTTTTTTTCATTATTTGCTTCAGAAGGTCTTAAAACGTGTTTTTGCGTTAAAATTTCTTTAAAAAATCAACTTCAAATTTTTGATGTTTCGGGAAAAGTATACTCGGTGTCTCGCGCACAGTAGCACATGAAATCACTGTGAGGCTATACTACTTGGCGCGAGACTCTACCGAGTCTCCTGATAGCTTTATATGGGACGAAATCTCTGCGGACAAAAGTCGAGTCCCTATCGGCGTCCTTGTTTGGCAGCCGCTTTAGCATACTCTCTAACTTATTAAACTTACCTTTTCTATCTAAGGAGCGCGCGCAACGCTAGGCCGCTCTTTGACACTTCCAACTTATGTGTCGCACTCTCACCTGTCTTTTCTACTTAATGTTATAGGAATGATCTTTTTGCAGGAAAAATAAATTATTACTATAATAATTTTATAATTTATATTTATTCAAATATTTTTAGAGGCAGAGGCAGTTCCTTGTATAATAAATATAGTGTTCTTAAAAGAACCGATTCCTTTACATATTTTCTTTTTAATTAAGTTGTGTGCTTCTGAAAAGAACCGAACCTGTAAAAATTTATTTTAATTAATAATGAAAAATATTTGAGATTTAAAGAAAAGAAAAAGATGCAAAAAAAGTATGTAGAAATCGGTTCTTTTAAGAACCCTATATTTATTATACAAGGAACTGCCTCTGCCTCTAAAAATATTTGAATAAATATAAATTATAAAATTATAATAGTAATAATTTATTTTCCCTGCAAATAAATCATTCCTATAACATTAAGTAGAAAAGACAGGTGAGAATGCGACACATAAGTTGGAAGTGTCAAAGAGCGGCCTAGCGTTGCGCGCGCTCCTTAGATAGAAAAGGTAAGTTTAATAAGTTAGAGAGTATGCTAAAGCGGCTGCCAAACAAGGATGCCGATAGGGACTCGACTTTTGTCCGCAGAGATTTCGTCCCATATAAAGCTATCCTTCTTATTTAGCGTGCGTAAGACGAGGATGAGGAATCGAAACGTTTTCCTTTGCCCCTGCCAGTCAACCTATAGGCATAATATAATGTATTGCCATACACTGGCCTATACTTTATACACACACATTGACATCGCGCTTCTCCTACCACCCTGCCAACAAGCATTTGACGTCACGTACGAGTGAGAGGGCAAATTTGTCCAGCCTGGTAAATGCTATACTCTATGTCGGGTAGGGACACCATCCGTGCCGGTCTGTGTACCTAGTAGTCTGACCACTAGGTAGTTTTACCTAAGGATAAGATAAAATATATCTTGTTGGTAACATTCCCAAGCAGTGGAAAAACAGATTTTTATGTTTACCAATTGGATAAATTTACCAAGAAATTTACCAAGAAGTGGAACTACCGGTCCTTAAGGACAGATAAATAGTTTACCTCTTTGTTGTATAGTTACCCCTGATGTTTTCAAAAACTTTTCAATGGACGCATGCGCAGAAAACAGTAGGGGTAACTTAAACAAGGATGCAAATAATTTCTGTCTTTTAGTTTCACTCTCCGGCTTTCGACTGAACCCGCAATATAGTAGTATTACATATATGAAAAAACGCAGCCATACTCTATGTTGAATAGGGACATCATTCGTGCCGGCTAGAGTAAATACGTATATAGCAGGTTCCTTATCTGGCAGTATGTGTATATACGCTCTTAGGAGGAATAGAGTGTGTTAATATGTGTATTACACAAAAATCTGCGTTTTCCAAAAAAATGTACTTTATTGAATCTTTAACTTATTTTTGGTGTTTAAATTTTACAATTAACAGCTCGTGAATATAAAATACTTATAAGCAACTAAAAGATTTATATAGATAAATATAAAAGGATAATGAAATAAAATTATTTAAAAAATCCATAATGGATGACAGTGTGTTTTACAGAAAAAATATCATATTTCAAGATTTTCAACGATTTAATATTATTTCAAAAATCTATAAAAACTTTTTTTCTGAATTATATCATGTTAGACTAAGAACTTTAAAAAATAGGCTTTCTAATGCAGCTAAAAAGAAGTGGAGTGAGTTAGAATTTATTTATTTCTTAAAAAGCATCTATACATAGCAATACAATTTATACATATTTTTCAGATAATTATCAAGTAATAAATTTGTCTGATCTTGCTGATGCAAATGAAAATACACCATTTATAATTATTGGAATACTTTACAAACATCAAGAATTGAAACCTTCGATCTTAAAAGATTTAAATAAAGAACTCCAGTTGCAATCACTACCAGTTAAATTAAATTATGCATCTATAAATGATTCAATATTTTTGGAAGATGAATCATTACGTATCAAATTAGTAGAAAATTCTACAAAAATAAAAGAGGTAGTGACTGGACTAGTTTGTGCAGTTTTAGGTGAAAAAACAAACAATGGTACATTTTGGGTAAATATCACAATCAGTAAATAGAATAACTAAGCAGATTAATTATGCATGGTATAACAATGACATTCCATAAATTTAAGTAGTTAAGCAGTTAGTTAAGAGACAGAAAAGTGTTATCTGATTTCAACTAGTTGACTGTCTCTGTCTAACCAATAGCACCTTTATCATTAAATATCTCAAAAACTAAGCTTCAGATCAAAATGTGATAAATGAAAAATCATCTTAGGATCACTCCTTCTACAACCCCTTAAAATTTCAAAGGTGATCATTGTTACACCCTGTTTATACGTACACATACACAAGAATACAAACAAATATTTAATTCTAAAATATAATATATATTTTAGGTTAAAGATTGGTGTTTTCCAGGATGTAGTCCACAACAATCTATATCAAATATTAAATTTGAAAAAGAAGAAAACATAGTATTAATTTCTGGCTTAGACTTTGAAAACTATCCAAACTCAGTAGGTGTAAATCTTTTTCTTGAATGGATTAGTGGAATGATTGGTAATTCTACTACCCAAAAAAAAGTAGCATCCACATTCTACATTATTATAGCTGGTATAATGTTTCAGAAAAAATATAGAAAGATTACTTAATTAGTTCAAAATAAATAATATAATTTCTAGGTAATAGTATTAAAGGAACAATAGAAACATATAATAATGAAAGATATACACAAAATAAACAAGATAAACTAGATAAAACAAGAGAAGCTGTTCATTCTATGCATAGATTAGATCAATTTGTAAACTTTCTTGTACAATGCTGTCATGTCATTTTAATGCCAGGAGAGTTTGATCCATCTGATTGTATGCTACCTCAACAACCATTGCATCCATGTATGTTACAACAAGCAGCAAGGTTTGTAAGTTACAAACATTTATTTTACAAAATTAAAATATATTTAGTGTAAATATAAAATGTAGATTTCAAACTTACCATGGAGTTACTAATCCTTGGATTGGTAAAATTGGATCCAGAATAATAACTGGATCTAGTGGACAACCTATTAATGATATTATGAAAGTGACTGGAATTAACGATCTTTCTCCTCTAATGTGGCTTGAACAAACTTTAATTTGGCAACATATTGCTCCTACAGCACCAGATACATTACCTGCTTATGCGTACTTTAAAACTGACCCATTTATAATAGAAGAATGCCCAGATATATATTTTGTTGGAAATATGGACTCGTATGATACAAAATTATTTACAGGTGAATAGAATTATTAAAAGTATTATATAATATAATTTTGTTATTATACAGGGTGTAATATTCACAAAATCCATAAATTTAAGGAATTGTAGAGGGAGTTCAAAATTCTAAAACAATTTTTCATTTATCACTTTTTGATTGGAGGCTTAATTTTCAAGATATTCTATGATAAAAGTACTATTAGTTAAACAGAGACAGATAGGTAGTTAGAGTGAAACAGTGTGGCATTATCTCACTTCAACCAGTTGACTGTTTCTGTCTAATTTATAATACCTATATTATTATACACTACCATCAAAAAATTTGGAAGCAATTACACAATTTAGAGAAAAAATCCTTTAAACAGAAATAAACTTTTCTCGATGTTTTAAAAACAAAGTAGAAATGCAAGAAAGGTATTATAGGAAATAACAGAAGTCTTGAAATGAGAATTGGAGAAATTGGAAAATGCCGAGAAATAAGCTTTAAAGTGAAATTATATAAAAAATTGTATGCTTCCAAACTCTTGGACAGTAGTGTATATCTTGAAAATTAAACCTAGAACCAAAAAGTGGTAAATGAAAAATTGTTTTAGGAAGTCTCCTTATATACCACCCCTTAAATTTATGGAATATGTCATTGTTACATCCTGTACGTATATCTAATAACAATTTTTATTTTTAGGAGATGAAGGCCAAGTAGTCAGATTAATATGTGTACCAAAATTTTCAAAAACACAAACTGCAGTATTAATCAATTTACAAGATTTACAAGTACAAACTATATCATTTGGAAATGAATAATTATATATGAAGATAATATAAATAATTAAGATAAGAGTATCTTTTAAAATAAAAATTTATTTAAATTATATTCTTTTTAATCTTTATAACAGTACATTTGTTGTATTAAATTGTAAATTGTAAATTGTAAATTGCAAATTGTAAATTTAAATGAAATCTGATTTGAAATAAAATTTCATTATACTTGAGCTATTTAGGACTTCAACGAAGGTCAGTGAGAAATTAGTGAAGGAGAGGGTTAAAAATAAAGCAAGATTTGGGATAAGAAAAGTAGAAAATCTACATGTTATACATTCTGTGATACTTCCTGTACACAGGGTGTAACGATCGTCCTCCTTGAAATTTTAAGGAGTTGTGGAGGTAGTCATTTTAAAATGATTTTTCATTTATGATATTTCAATCTGAAACTTAATTTTCAAGAAATTCAACAATTAAAATACTATTAGCTAGACAGATATAGTCAGCTAGTTGAAGTGAAATAACATCACTCTTTACTTCAAGCAACTAACTGTCTGTGTTTAACTAATAGCATTTTCGTTACTGGATGTCTTTAAAACTAAGTCTTAAATTGAAAAGTAGTACGTAGAAAATTATCTTAGAATCACCTCTTCTATAACCCTTTAAAGTTTCAAAGGGGATCACTGTTACATCCTGTATACAGTTAGCATAATAAATTGAAAATTAAAAATTAGCTAGCCGAGTTGTTATTCCAACACCTAACCTTGTCCCAAAATTCTAGTCCGACCTTCTAAAGATCCCCGTATGGCGTATTGTAAATGTTAGTTTTCTTAAGTGAGGAAAAATTCATTTCTTTATTTATTTTGCGAGCAATAGGTCATCTAAAGCTTCATTCATACTCTATAATCTAACGATACTTTCGATACAAATATTAAATTTATTCATTGACTATACGACTATCTATATACATTAAATATTATAAACAAATATGTTCTAAAAAAGATAATGGTACTATGAGAGATTAATTAATGTTTATTAATTTAATTCTTATTCTTTTTATTTACACATTTTCCGCAACATGAATTACTTTGTTTTTCTAAATCAGATTCCTTATAATTAGGAGTCCATGGTCCCAAACTAGCTGTAGCATAAAAGTCCATGGGATATGATTTCTCTTTTTCATAATTAGCTAATTTTAGTGCAACAGCACCTTCATAAGGATTAAGCACTGGTTTGTGAAAAGCAGTGCCCCAATCAATACTTAATCTTGGACAAGCAACCTAAATGAAAAAAGAAACTATTATTAGATAAAAAGTAAATATATTTAATATAATGCTACAAATCATATAAATTGCAATTATCTTTTATCTATTCCGAATCTCTATTATACTATCAGCCATAAAGGCACCATTAGACAAAAACATTTAATTGGTAAAAGTGAGATAACGCCACTCCGTGTCGCTTCAACTGTCTACCTGAGCTCTGTCTAACTAATAGTACTTTTATCATTATTAAACTTCAAACCAACTAAGTTTCAAATCAAAATGTGGTATATGACAAATCGTCTTAGAATTACCCCTTCTACAACCCTTTAAATTTAGTCCTGTTTGTATAAGATTTCTGTTACACTCAATACAAGTATTTTAATTAATTTTCCAAATATTTATTAATATTAATATTATTTTATACTAATAATTTTTTTTTTCAATATGAAAAATATATTGATAACTATATTTTATATTAAAATAAGCATACAACATACTTGTATAAAAGCATCAATGCCGTTTAATAATTTAATTTTATCTGGGAATATTTCTGAAAGTAAAATTGTAATGGTTTCTTTTTGAAGATATGTTAATCTATTTTGTAAGTATTGTAAAACATTAGGATTTCCTTGTCTTCCTAAAATTCCTAATATTAGCCCAAATTTTTTAGAACTTTTAGCATTTTCAATAGCTTGCAGTCTTATTTGTCGCATTTCATCATGAGCATAAAATTCTTCAGTTAGTTTTTTTTCATATGGATCATATTTGAATACTGGTAATTTTGGATTTGCAATCATAGCTGCTTCTAAATGAAATCTACCATCACCAATATAGATTATTGCATCAGCGCAAAACACTTGTGGTGCAGTACATCCTAAAATCTTTTAAAATAAGATAAAAATTACTTACAAATTAAAAAATTGTAGAAATAAGATCATAAAATTCGGTTAAAATAATAAAGAATACTAAAAAAAATTATTTAAAATAGATAAATACATACTTCACCAGGACTTAAAGGTTTACTTTGTGGTAGAGAGACTTCATACCCAACTTTCCTCAATTCCATAGCAACTGCTTGAAGAGTACCAACAAATTGAATAGTACTTACTAATGCTAATTTTGTTGTAATTGAAAATGCTGTTTGCAAAGAATTTATACAATGCAGTGTATCAATTTTTATATCGACAAACACATATAGTACTTTAATGCCAATGTTCATTTGATCAATTGGAATTAAGCAAGAATGACCATAGTGAACTAAAAATTCAGCATCTAACGCCAATGCAGTAAAGTCATCTATGCAACATGCACCTGGATATAAAATTTTAATATTACTTTTCACATAAATTCTTAAAATACTAGTTTAGTTAAGCTTTTTATATGTCAACTAAATTATATAAATTTATTAAATATATATAAAACATATTATATAAAATTATTCAAATTTTTTAAATTTAGATTTTTAAATAGATTTTCTTTTATATTATATTATTCAAATATATTCGATAGGATAACATTTTGTTAAAATTACTAATTCAATTATTATACACTACTTTTCCATTTTTTATACATAATGTATTTGAAAAATATGCATTTCACTTAAGAGGTAATTCTTGACATTAAATTAAGTCAAGAAATCCTACATTAGTTCTGGAT
Source organism: Sclerodermus sp. 'alternatusi' (assembly GCA_037305995.1). Taxonomy (NCBI): domain Eukaryota; kingdom Metazoa; phylum Arthropoda; class Insecta; order Hymenoptera; family Bethylidae; genus Sclerodermus; species Sclerodermus sp. 'alternatusi'. The sequence continues at coordinate 15,659,619 of CM074544.1, read as the reverse complement.
TCAGAGCTTAATTTTCCAGATATTCAATAATGAAGTATCTTAATAATAAATCAATTTAATAACGAAGTATCAATAATAATGATATCTTGTATATATGAAAAGCTATTTTTGAAAGTAGCGTAAGTCAATATATGAAAAAAAATTAGTTAATGGGTATTTTAGTAGGACACAATTATATCTCACTAAAATACTTATTAACTAATTTTTTTAAGAAAATGAATTTATATTAATTTCAAAAATAATAAACCATATAAGTATATACAAGACATAACAATGATTCCCTTTGAAATTTTATGGGGTTGAAGAAGAAGTGATCCTAAGACAATTTCTTACTTACCACTTTTCGATTTAAGACTTAGTTTTAAAGATATTTAATAACAAAGGTGCTATTAGTTAAATAGTGGCAATCATTTGGACAAAGTAAAAAAGAGTGATACTATCAACTAGCTGACTGTCTCTGTCTGGCTAAGAGTATTTTTACTGTTAAACATCTTAAAATTAAGCTTCACATTGAAAAATGGTAAATGAAAAATCATTGTAAAATCTCTTTATCTACAATTCTTTAAAATTTCGAAGGGGATCATCATAACAACCTGTATACGCATAAAAATTATATAAAATTTGAAAACCAATATGAAATAAAATAATATCAAAAGCAATTAACTTAATATTTATAGTTAAAAATAACATGAAATAAATATTAATTGAAATGTTACCATATGTGACATCCCCCATTATTATTGTTTCCGCTCCAGTAAAATTTTCTATTATATCAGCAATAGTAGTTGCAAACATTAATAGACCTTCTGGCATCTGCAATGCTACTCTCTTGGCATTGCTTTCTTTTATTCTCCATATTGTCTTATGGATCTCAAAATTATAGTTATTAGGTAAAGCAGTGATAGCTGCGTTCAATAAAGGATCATTTAACAATTCTTGAGGAATTTTATTTATTCTCGTGGGGGCTTTAAATATTTTACGAACTGATTTTGCTTTAACTACCACTACAGCATCTTTATTCTCACACAGACTCATTTTAATTACATAAAATTTATTTTCCTGCAAAGTAGTTGATATTTTTATATCGTTTACAGAAATACTACATATTAAAAAAATAAGTTTTAAAAATGTTGAATAAATAATAATCATAAAAAGTATAAGCTAATATTATAGTATCATATAAAAATATATATATATTTTACGTATGTTTAAATATTAGTGAAGTTTAAAAGAAAGGTTAAGATTCTTATTAATTTTAAGATCTGATTTTAACTCACATGTCTCTTTGCCCACTATTATTTATACTATATTCTATATTATATTATACAGTATAACATTGAAATATATAGACTCTTATATGTAAACAATAAGAACAACATAAAATTGAATTTATTATAAATATCAAATAAAAATATCTATTAGGACTACTATAGAAACGAAACAATAGTAAACATACATCATATGGTCTTTTTTTCGTTACTGAATTGATTACACTAGTGCAATTACACACCAATCAGAAATGTGTAAAGTACTATTTCTAGTTTCTGATTGGTGTTTAGTTGCACTGGGTGTAGTCATTGCAGCGACGAAAAACAGGCCTTTGATGTCTGGAAAAAATGATCTCCTTTATTTCCAAGTACTTTATATACAGGGTGTTTCAGTGAGGTACGGCCAAATTTTAAGGTATTGTAAAAAGGGTGATTCTAAGACAATTTTTCATTTACTACATTTTGATTCGAAGCTGAGTTTTTGAGATGTTTAATGATAAAGGTACTATTAGTTAGACAGAGAGAGTCAGTTGGTTGGAGTGAGATAACGCCACTCTGTCTCGCTTCAACTATCTATCTGTCTCCGTCTAACTAATAGTACCTTCATCATTAAATATCTCGAAAACTAAGCTTTAAATTAAAATGTGGTAAATGATAAATTTTCTTAGAATCACTCCCTCTACAACCCCTTAAAGTTTGACCATACCTCACTGAAACATTCTATAGTGTTTTCCATTCGCGGACAAAATTCGACTCAAGTTTACTTTAGTCGTGATTTTCGCTTTCCATTCGTTTTAGAGTTACTCGATTGATTGACACAGCTTTTAGTGGAGTTACGAAGAGTTGAAAATAGTTACAAACTTGTGTCAACTAAAGTTACCAGGAGTTAACACAAATTCAAGTGAATGGAAATCACTCAATGTATGCGTGAATGCTAGTCAGTATTTTTACAGTGTAATTTATAAAAAATACCTTCATGCATTATGCCTACATGAGCAATAAATTAAATAAAATTCTTTTATTTACCGGTCAATAGAGATTTATTAAATAAAAAGAACCGTGTTATTATAATTGTAATTAACTGTTATATTATTTATTACCTATAAAATCCGTTAAATTATATTCATTTCTTGTTAAAAGTTCATTTGAAAAAACATTAAAAAATAACTTAAAAGATCTTCAAAGCGTTACAAATATCGTTATGTTATTTACATTTAGCGCTAAATGTGGTTCGACCAATGATAAGTGGGCACCAATTTTATCTTGTCCCTATTCTCTCAATGGCTTCACTCCCGTCGTCAAAAGTGAGACTTTATGCTCCGTCTATTTATTTCATATGTCTATGGTATCGACGCGTTCGCCACAATCTTACTCGCTTTTCGACCAATTTTCGTCGATGCTGCACCTGTTGACTGTGATTATGGTTGACTGTTGTTGAATGATCGGGCGAGTATGATTGGTGGGGACAGTTGCACAATGGTAGCGCAGTGATCAATTAGCGCTAAGTGAACGAACTAATTTCTGCTGAACGATCAGTTTAGTGTCGTGGAGTCATCTACACCACCATCTTTGCTGAAAATAAATTTGCGTCCGCTCAGTAAAAGCGCTAAACGAGCGGCTGCTGAGCGGTAGCGTTCAGCAGAAAATTTTACAACAGTTCTGCAACCGTTGAATCTGCTGAACGCACCCATTAATGCCTCAGCCTGAACATTCATAAACTCAATTTTTTTCTAGCTGGTGTGTTCTGTAATACAGTGAAAGATAGAACCCATATCACTTTCATACAACCATCCGAATTATTGGTAAACGCAGTTCATAATTGTATGGTTTAAGGTTGTGTAAAATTAAGTAATCATAATATGTGAAGTGATTTTTATTAGACAAATACTTCGTAGCAACACTTATTATTTTTTTATTCATTTATAAATCTTATTTTTATATTATATTTTTACCGCACATCGTGTACAGTTCTTATATTGCATTTTGATTATAATTACAAATATTTTTAATCTAGTCTGTACAATTTTTTTGTTTAATTTTTCATTATAAGTGTATATATAAAATATATTAAATAACTATTAAACTCTAATCATTAAACCTTTATGTGTTAAATATATTTATATACATGTCAATATATGTATTTGCATGTATGCAGTATAGTTTTAAATGTATCCAGTAATCCATGTATATATGTACATACACATACGTGTTTTACTGTATTTTATTATTTGAATCTTTCATTGTTTTTAATTTTAATATACTTTAGTATGTTATATGTAATTTAAACTTACTTTAATTTCTGTACATAAGCCTTCATAACACCTTAAACTTAAATATGACTTAACCAATAACATTATTAAAACTGTTAATCTTCTGTGTTTATATTGCTTTATATATACACTATAAATATTTAAAAATGATATATTTAATTTAATAATTGTGTTTTAAATACAGATGTAATGAGCCTGTGTGATTAATATACATAATATTAAAGTAAAAATACAACATTTAAAATTAATATGTAGATAGGTATGCTTAAGTCTTTTAAAATGTCAAATTATTTAATGAAAATAAGTATTCATATAAAATTAGTTTATTGGTGTATTATTTATTAAATGTAATTTCTATTAAACATGTGCTGATAATTTTAATGTAAATTATTATCAATTTGTTTTATAAAGTTCATATTTATCATTTTTGTGAATCTACAGTTTATTAATATATGTTATAACATAAATGATATTATGGTTTAATATAAGTAATAAAAATGAAAGCACATATATATTAATATAAACAATAATTTAATTCTTTCCACTAATATTAAACTGAATTAAAAATTATGGATAAAAGCAGTGTTTTTATGTATTCTCCATTAACTTCATTTGCTGGTAATTTAAGTACTTTTTAGGGCTATTATAAAAATATATTAGAAAAAAAGTAATCTTTCTTAGCATTATATTATATTATTTTATTACAGAAATGTGGTATCAGATATTTTTATGGGCTTTATCTTCTTCCATTTTTGTTCATATAATAGCAGCAGCAATTTGTTTTGCTACCTTACGTCAGCATAAATATGGAAAGTATGTAAATTAAAAATTTAATAAATTTATATTTTTAGAAAATAATTTATTATTATATTTCTTTTTAATCAATGAATATAGTAATAATTATTTTATATACTTTAGAAATACTTAAATTAAATATCAATGCATATATTATAATTATAAAAGAGATTTTAGTTTCTAATATTTCTCCTTATTTCATGTTTTAGATTTTTCCCATTATTAATTATTATAATGGGTATATTACTGCCATTGACTTCAGGAGTTCTTAACTCTGCTGCTGTTGCTTTTGTTTATCGTGCATCTGGTTATCAAATGCCCCCTTTATATGCTTTATTTTGGGGTATTGGTCAAACTATTGTAGCTGCATGTATTGGATTTACAAGAATTTTAGCAACTTTATAATCAAAATATATCACAATTTTAATATAATTATATATTATAGAATAAATTATTATTTAAAACATAATGTAATGCATAACTTTTTATACAATGTTAGTTTATGTACATAATTAGAAAAAAATTGTAAATACAAATTTAATATATAATTAGAAATTATTTAAGTTATTAATTAAGCACACAACTTTATGTATGTAATTTATGTAGTAAAATAATGTTAATATATACATATTGTTAAATAGTATAATCGCAAACAGAAGCTAATGAAAGAAAATCTACAAAAACCTGAAGTAAAACTATACTACAATATTCAAAAAAGAACTTGTTAATGAAATATATTACATAATATTATAGTATATAGTTCTTTTAAGATAATTTTTATTTAGAATATAGAAAAGATGATTTATATAATTAAATAAATTATTATTATTATATAATTATACTATTTAAGTTATACTATATATATGCATATATTAAATAATTTCTTAATACATTAACGCTATTCCGTTTATACTTTTGTAGTATTATTAAAACCACTATACTCACATAAATTTATTACTTCAATGCCCTTACAGCATTTCATAACATATTTAATATTAATGTAATATAATAAACATGAATGTCTGTTGTGATCATAATTTATATTAATAACCAATTATCAACGTTATTTTATAGTAATGCAAAAATAATAATTATCTTATTTTAGTTTAAAAATGATTGATCGTACCTACAAACAAGAAAAGTAACAAGAAAAAGCATTTCCTTAGATACTAGTATATAGACACTCAGATGATTCAATAGGGGTAATTACAGAGTTAATAGATATTCTGTATAAAACTTACCAATTTTCATAAAAAGGGTAATTTCAGAAAATAAAGAGAATTGCATTATCAGCAACTATAATGACTACGAGTTCTGCCAAACAATTATCTATTTGAAAGAAGTATGATTAAAGATATGAAAAAACTAGTTTTCATTTATATTAGTGATGAAATCATATGAAATAAAAAGCTTCATTATAAATGACTTCTTACAGAGAAAAGAATAAAGTGTCAAGTGTGACAGAGTTTAATTATCACTAACATTATTTATTCATTAAAATATTTTTAATATTTATAAATGATTAATATAAATATAATTCAATTGTAGAAATAATATCTATTAGTTTAATATTATAAAATTGTGTAATAATATAAGTCATCAAAATAATTTATAGAACAATATACTTTTAGTTTATTATCCTGGAAATATCACTCGTGCCTATAATTTTCATATTAAAATTACCTCATTAAAGGCCAAATGTTCCATTTCTTAGGGCCGGTTATTCCACTTCTTGATAAAGTTTCCTAACAGCGAGGTTTCTACCTAATAGGTAAATATTACCTAGTAGCCTAACCACTAGGTAGTTTTACCTAAGGATAAGATAGAATATATCCTATTAGTAACATTCCCAAGCAGTGGAAAAACAGATTTTTATTATTGCCAATCGGATAAATTTACCAAGAAGTGGAACAACTAGCCCTTAATGATAAAAATGCCATTAGTTAGACAAAAAAATTCCAATAATTGAAGTGTCGCCAGTTCGTCTTACTTCAACTATCGGAGTGTCTCTGTCTAATTAATGACGTCTTTATCATTGAATACCTTAAAAATAAAGCTTCAAATCAAAAAATGGCAAGAGAAAAATTTTCTTAGAATAGCGTCAGAAATCACTTCTTTTAAGGAAGTACTATTAATTTGGAGCACACTGTATACAGGGTGTTTCAGTGAGATACGGCCAAATTTTAAAGGGTTATAAAGGGTATGATTCTAAGATGATTTTTCCTTTACCAAATTTCAATCTGAAGCTTAGTTTTTGAGATATTTAATGATAAAGGTAATATTAATTAGATAGAGAGAGATGGATAGTTGAAGCGATACAATGTCACTCTACCTTACTTCGACAGATGACTCTTTCTAATTAATGGTACCTTGTTCATACATTTTAAAAACTAATCTTAAGACATTTAGCTTAATTAGTTATTATTTCTTTAAAATTTGTCTATATTTATTGTTACATTTTGTATATATAAATATATTTCACATTTATGAAATTATTTAAGGAAATCTGAAAATTTAATAGGAGTTAAGTAAATAAACATAAATAAATTTAAAAAACAGCAAGAGCAGAGTGGCGCAGTGGAAGCGTGCTGGGCCCATAACCCAGAGGTCCGTGGATCGAAACCACGCTCTGCTAGGAAATTTTTATTATATTATATTAAATGTGTTCTTGAATTATTTTTTGCTATTTTTTTTTTAAATCATTCGTATTATTTTATAAAAAACTAGAGACAAAGAATGAAATATTTTGCAATTAAATTAAACATTAAATATATAATCACTATTTTTACAAATCCAATGTAACTGATTGATGGTGAGTTATGACCTCTCTGTTCTATACGTTCATAGTCAAAGACGCCATGTTCATATTGTTCATTGTGTGTTGCGGTAATGTATACGTTTTGATCAATTTTTATACGATCGTAACTCTTTAACTGTTTATTTTCATATCTTTTGTATGATCAAAGTTAGTTGTAATATAGTACTAAGCAATAATTTATAGTGTGAGATCATATTTTATGTATACTACAGAATAATTATATAAAAATGTGTTGACTTTTATGGCCTTATTTCTAGTTTTTAGTCGCATTTTTACAAGTTGTTTACAAATTCTTCATCAATCCATTTATCAAAACATAGTACATAATAAGTACAAATGTATGCACAATACTCGCCCGCGTGTGCATGTATATGTATATATTATATATATTTATTTGTGTGGTAGATTGATATATATATATATGTGTGTGTGTGTGTGTGTGTGTGTGTACACATATATAATATGTGTATTATAGGCATGTGTGCATATTATTATGCATGTGTGTATTTATTTAATACATTTAATAAAAATATATATTTAATTTATGTTTTAGAGTCACGTTATAGCTGTTGATAAAATTCTATACTTTTGCGATATTTGCATTTTTACACATCATAACCTGGTTGAGCGTCTAGGACTACCTTATCTTAGCATCATGTCAGTATATCTTTGATAAAAAATAATCGGTAATATATTTGCAATATTATTTTTTGTACATTAATTTTATTTTACAAGTTTTTTCAAAATAGTATAAATTAAATATCAGTTTTCTATTATATATTTTTATATTTTTTATTAAATATTTAACAATTTAGCAGGTGATATGTTACCTACAAAAATGTGGTCTTCACAAGGTAGTAATTCTAATGCAAATAATTCATCGAATGATAAGGGTTTACGTACTCTTGGTATGACTTCTGCCATTAGTATAGCAGAACCAAAGCCTAGTGATTTAACTAGAACAAATGAACTAAAAGAAGCATTGAAGCCATATAATGTATTTGAATCTGAAGAAGAACTAAATCATAGAATGGAAATTTTAAGGTATATATATATATATATATATATATCTATCTTATATTTATATATAAAAGCATTTATTATATAATTTGTGAGATCTTAATAAATATTAATAAGTAACCCCTTCTATCGAAACGATAAATTTTGCTTGTCTTGAGCTTTCTATACTGAAACTAATAATGAATTGAGCTCATTGGGTATGCGAGTATTCATGTGGTGCCTGTTATGTGCGCGATATTCAATAGTTTCAGTATTACTCATCATTATTAGTCATTACTATTAAAACTTAAATAATTTATCTGAGCAGTTTTGTCTAAATAAATCACTGTAGAAGGGATTAAGAATACGTGTTTATATACATATATATTTCTGTTTTGTAATATATATAGGCATATACGTACATTTATGTATGTATATATGTGCATTTATATGTCTAATAACGAATTAAAAAATTTACAGTAAATTAAATACTTTAGTTAAACAATGGATAAGAGATACAAGTATTGCTAGAAATATGCCTCCTAATGTTGCTGAACAAGTTGGTGGAAAAATATATACATTTGGTTCATACCGATTAGGTGTGCATCACAAAGGTGCAGACATAGATGCTTTATGCGTTGTACCTCGTCATATATATCGATCAGATTATTTTACATCATTTTTTGAATTATTAAAAATGCAAGAAGAAGTTACTGACTTACGGGTAAATATAAATTCTTATATAATTTTTCAAACTTTAGTATACTAACTTTAACTTTGTTTCTATGATTTTTAGGCAGTAGAAGAAGCTTTTGTGCCTGTTATAAAAATGAATTTTGATGGTATAGAAATTGACATGTTGTTTGCTAAATTAGCTTTGAAAGAAATTCCAGATTCAATGGTAAATACTTATTATAAAAGAAATTTATATTTTTTATATAATAATTTACTTTTTTCAGGATCTTAGAGATGATATGTTATTAAAAAATCTTGATCAAAAGTGTGTAAGGAGTTTGAATGGTTGTCGGGTTACGGATGAAATATTACGTTTAGTACCTAATATAGAAAATTTCAGATTAGCACTTAGAGCTATAAAATTATGGGCAAAACGTATGTTATATTTTTTACAAATTAGTAAGATTTTTCAAACATAATATTTCATTTAAAATTATGTTTATATATTTAGGGCATGGAATTTACAGTAATGTATTGGGTTATCTTGGAGGTGTGTCGTGGGCAATGCTTGTAGCACGCACATGCCAACTTTATCCTAATGCTGTTGCCGCAACATTAATAGAGAAATTCTTCCTTGTATTTTCACAATGGAAGTGGCCACAACCAGTACTTCTAAAACAGCCGGATAATGTGAATTTAGGCTTCCCAGTTTGGGATCCGAGAGTATGCTGTTACTTATGATTTTTTATGAAAAAGTACTTTTTTGTTTAATAAATATTAATTAATTATATAATTTTAAAGGTGAATGTCTCTGATAGATATCATTTAATGCCTATAATTACACCAGCATATCCGCAACAAAATTCTACTTTTAATGTTTCTGCGTCAACCAGAACAATTATGCAAGAAGCATTTGAAAGTGGATTAGCAATTACAGAAGAAATTATAATGGGTAAAGCAACGTGGGATAAACTGTTTGAACCACCCAATTTTTTCAGTAAATACAGGCATTATATTGTATTATTAGCACGAAGTTCAAGTGCAGTGGATCAATTAGAGTGGTGTGGACTTGTAGAATCAAAAATACGACACTTAATAGGTAATTTAAAATTTTGTAGCTTATCATTAAAATATCAATCATCTATTACCTAAGTTGTTAAAATAAACCTAATTTGTTGTTTAAAAATACTATTAGATTTATAAAAAACTATAAAATTTAATATTTATGTAATTTTTAAACTTTGAAAAATTTAAATCTAAAATATAGGTGCATTAGAAAGAAATCCGCACATAACACTGGCACATGTTAATCCAGAGGCTTTTCCCCCTCTTGAATCTGAACCAGATAAATATTGCTCTATGTGGTTCATTGGTTTATTATTTTCCAAAAGTGAAAATTTGAATATAGATTTGACGTATGATATAAAATCATTTGTGGAAACAAGTAAGTTTAAATATATATATTGAAAAAAACTTATAATTAATATAACAAAATTTCAATTTTTAAATAATGTTTATAGTTGAAAGACAAGCAGAACAAATAAATATGTTAAAAGAAGGGATGCTAATAGAAGCTAAGCATGTTAAGAAAAAGGATCTTCATATATATGTTTCTTCAAGATTGTTAAAACGAGAAAGGAAGGTAAGAGACATACGAAAGTATTAATTAATTAAATACATTTTATTGATTTTTAATCAATATTATTATCTATATAGTAAGTGTGTAATATAGCAGGGTGTTTTAGTGAGGTACAGCCAAATTTTAAGGGGTTGTAAAGGGTGTAATTCTAAGACGATTTTTCATTCACCACTTTCTGATCTGGAGTTTAGTTTTTGAGATATTTAATGAGAAAGGTTCTATATTAGTTGGACAGAGACAGTCAAGTAATTGAAGTGAGGTAGCGAGAAGAGTCTAACTGATAGTACCTTTGACATTAAATATCTCAAAAACTAAGCTTCAGATCAAAATGTGGTAAATGAAAAATTGTCTTAGAATAACCCCCCTTTATAACTCTAAAATTTGGTCGTGCCTCACTGAAACACCTTGTACACATACACATTTGTTAATTAAAATTTCGAAGAGGATTATTGTTACACTCTGTATATATATACACCTTATATGTGTTATATATGTATTTAGTTTATATTAATTTTCTTCAGATTTCTGGTGGTGTTCATAGAAATGGTAGTGTTACTGGTAATGGAAATAGCGGTAGTGTTTCGCCGCGTAATCAATTAGATTTAACAAATAAAAAACGATTATCGGATCAATCACTGGAAAGTTATGGGAAAAAACGAAAGATTAATGAAAGTGAACAGCATATAATACAGGTAATAAATAATTTATGATCAGTTAAATCTATAATATACGTAGGCCGAATAATGAAAGAAGGCTAAGTAAAAAATTTATTAAAACTTAATTTAACAAATCAATAGTTCCTTTATATGTTATCATAATACAAAATAAACAACAAATTTAAACACTTCCTTTAAAGGAAATACTGAAGGTAATTCTTCGAGAAATTCAATAATAAATACGCTATTAGTTACGGCAGCACACAATTGAAGTAAAACGGAGAAAATTCAGAGTGATATTATCTTCAATTATATTTGCCTCTGTCTAACTAATATCTTTATTATTGAATATTTCAAAAAATTAGAATTAAAAAGTATTTTTCGAATCGTTTTACCTTCAGGAAGTTATCCTTTAAAGGAAATAGGTAATATTGTAATATATTATTTTTTAAATTTTTTATTTAGACTACTTTCATATTCATTGACCTGCACAAGGTGTTTTAGAGAAGTACGTTTAAACTTAAGAGGTTGTAGGAGTGATGATTTTAAAATAAATTTTTATTTATTATTTTTCAATATGAAACTTAGTTTTAAAGATAAGAATGACAAAGATATTATTACCTAGAGACACTGAATTAGTTGAAGTGAGACAGTATGGTATTATCTCACTAATAGTCTCTAACCAATAGTACCTTTATTATTCGTTTCTTTAAAACTGTTTCATACTAAAAAAAATAGTAAGTAAAAAATTAACTTAAAATCAGTATCTCTATTATCCTTTAGAGTTTAGTTGTAACTCACTAAACAATATTATATTGTTTTTCATTAATGCAATATACTTCACTAGCTACATTGACACATCAATATACACCAGAATATTATTCTTGATGCATATATTTTAAATTAATATAGCCTTTGCACCATACGTAGCAATCAAAAATATGCTTATCCTATACAGGGTGTAACAAAACAACCGCACTTCCTTAAAGGGGGTAATTCCTGACGCTATTCTAAGAACTTTTTCCTTTTGCCATTTTTTAATCTAAAGCTTAGTTTTCGAGATATTCAATGATAAAGATGCCATTTGTTAGACAAAGACACTCTAATAATCGTAGTGAGATATCATTTCTCTATCTCACTTAAATTAACTATCTGTCTTTTTCTAACTAATAGTACTTTTATTATTGAATATCTTGAAAATAAAGCTTTAAATCAAAAAATACCAAGAGAAAAAAGTTCTTAGAATAGCCTCAGGAATCACCCGTCCAAAAATGTTTTTTTTTTCTCCGGACACCCTGTATATGTAATATATATCAATTGCAGGGTGAAGAAAGCTCACTGGTAGTGCAATCTTGTGGAGAAGATAGTAATTCTGGTTTTAGTATTGATGAATACAAACAAAATGTGACATCAACAAAAGATGTGAGAGTTTCATGTTAATTATAATATTTTTTTTAATGGAAATTAGTATTATATTTGAAAATTTTTAGGAAGTGCCCACAGGAACATCACCTGTAGCGCAAGAGGGTTATGTATGCACCTGACCACATCAGCATTACTACCTCATGTCAACTCACAGATGCTTTTCTGGAACATCTAGACTGTAAGCATTTTTCACACAACTATCCACTGCCCAGTGTAAGTCCCTCATATTGTAATAGTAAATCAATAACATAATTTGATGAAATCAGTTGGAATCCATCTCTACATACTTAAACATGACAGGCACTATAGTTTTATTATTTTATACATAGTAAGTGGAAACAATTATGTTAATACATAATAACTAACCAGTGTCTGTGGTTTATTTCACATGACTATCAGTCAACTTATAAAACATTAAAAACAATATCTATTAAACATTTAAATATTTTTAAATTATAGTATTTTATATCATGCATCAACGACTTATAACATATTTTGAAAATACTTATTCCATTGTGAATTTCTAAAAAATTACATTAATTTAAGAAAATACATTGAGATAAAAATATTTTCATAAGCAATATTATATATATAATGACTTAATTAGGTTTGTTAATTTTTATATTGAAAACCAAATCTTATCTTTTGCAGAATGCATTTTTTTTAATGCATTAATTTTCAGGTTTTTTTAATTAATATATTTTTTTTTCTGTAGACTAAAGTATGCTCAAGCTTGTAATTTAACTTAAGACAATACAAATGTGTAATCAATATACAAGGTATAATAATGATCTGTTTCAAAATTTTAAGGGGTTATAGAGGGAATGATGCTAAGACAATTTTTGATTTACCATTTTTTATTTAAAAGTAAGTTTTCAAGATATTTAATAACAAAGATGCTATTAGTAAAATAGACAGTCAGTTGGTTAATGTAAGAGAGAGTAATGTTATTTCGTTTCAACTAGCTGAGTGACTCTATCTAGCTAATAGTACATTTATTGTTAAAAATCTTGAAAAATAAGCTTTGGATTGAGAAATGATAAATGAAAAATTACCATAGAATCTCCCTTTCTACAACCTCTTAAAATTTCTAGAGGGATCACTGTTGCACCCTATACCTACTATAGATTTGTTCCTTTTATTACATAAAAAAAATTAAATATATATTTTTGAAAGTCTTTCATTTTAGTAAATTTCATTTAACTAATTTTCAGTATAATCATTAATTTATAAAATAAATAATTGTGCATGATAAATTTTATACATAAGCATCTCAATTATTTAAATTCAAGAGACAATTAATTTCCACATGACTTTAAAGCTATTAAATGTTTTTCTTGCAGAAATATATTTTATTGTTATATTCAACAAATATATTATTTTTCATTTGTATAGCTTTGATTATTAAAAACTTTTTATCTGCAAAATTAAAACCATCGACACTGGCAAAATTCATTTGTATATTTCTTTTATTAGTATGTTACCACAAATTAATTTCTTTATAAAAAGTCTAAGAATAGACTATTTTAAGTAGACTTTGTTTGTATTTATAATAAAATTTCATATAATTATTTGTTTAGTATTTACAAATAGAAATGAATTTATAACCTTAAAAATACAACAAGGAACAGGCATCTGAATGTGACAAGTCATCTATCACCAATTGGGTGAGTTATCTTTTTCATATTTAGTATCACCTTTTTATAAAATATTGTTATAAGATACAATGTTCGATTGATTCCCATTTAAATCGAGAAATTCTGTATAAAAATAATTTTATAATGATACTAAGCACTATATATATTTCTAATCAGAAATTGACATAACTATATAGTTAAAATTTATTCAAAATAATATTTTTAATTGTTATATAATTTGAGTCTGATTTCTTCTCAGATATTATTTTCTATGTATGTAAAGTTTGTCATATCCAATGCAATATACATTTGATTTGAATACGATCTTTCCCCCTACCTCCTAATCAAAACATTTATTTCAAAAAATTGTATATATGAAGTATAAGTGTGTTTCACCATTCTTTAATCTAGTAAAATAATAATAGAAAACATTGATTATGTTTTATAATAATACATAAATTATGTGCATATTAATGTAACATCATATTATAACATTAGGTATATATTATATCTCTTATATGTTTTATATTTTTATGTTAATAATTTTGATGTCTGTTACAGAATAAGTTAGCTGTATATTTTAAATCAGATGAAGCAATATAAGTTTTTATTATTACTTTATCTTATTTAATTACTCATTAAATTATTTCATACCATTTATTATTAATAATTAAAAATATTAAATTTAACTTTTACATATGTGAATAATACTAAAATTTTTCCAAAACATAAATGATAAAAAAATTAATGAGTTATTCTAATTTATAAAAATAATAAAAGAGAAAGTTTCTCTTATATAGAATATGTTTAATCATACGCATCTGCTTAAATGTGTGCTTTATATTTCATTTTATATTTTTTTACAAGAAGTTTTAATTAATAGATTTAAATTTACTTATTAATAGTGTATGTATCATAATGTATTAAATACAAGTAAAAGGTATAAACATTTAGTTTGTTATTAAATTATGTAAAATTTTATTAATGCTGGAAAAAAAAATTTGAATTGAAAATTTACAATAATATTTATGACAAAATATTTTTATATAAATTCAATTGAGAGTTAAAAATACACTGAATATTTAATTGACAATATTATTCAGGAATATTTATTTTTTAATTATATAATTTTTAATTAATTATATATTATTTATTCTATAATTTTGTCAAGAAAATTAATTTTTCAACATATGAAATAGTCTTAAAGCAATTAATAATTTCTTTTTTAAAGCACTTTTCTAATGTAAGGAATTATTTTATTCTAATTTTTAAATTAATATTATATTATATTATTTTAAATTAGTATTTATAGAAGAAGGTTAATATTTTTTAATTTTAACTTTGTATTATAGTTTAATATTAAATTTAATTCTTTCTCATTTTTTTATATTCAGGAATATCACCATTAGATGTCAAAATATAATTTCATGTACAGGGTGTTCTAAAATTTGCTCACTATTTTTAAGATATTTACTCTTAAAGGTAAATCGAATCTAAAAGTTCTTTTTCGTAATTCGATTCAAAGCTTAGTTTTTAAAATATTCAATAAGGACACTATTAGTTATACAGAGACAGATGGATAGTTAAAGTAAGACACAAATGACAGGTTTTATCTTACCTCATCTACCTATCTGTCTCTGTTTAGCTTTTAATATCTTTATTATTAAATATTTGAAAAATTAAGTTTCGGATCAAAAAGTGGAAAAGAATTTTTCGACTCGATTTACCCTCAACATTAAATTTCTTACATGAAGTATGCAAATTTTTGAAATTTCTGTGTATGATTAAAAGTGCCGAAAAGTTAATAAAAAGTTATGTTATATTAATTGCAGATTTTATTTTTGAACCTTTTTAAGATATGTAATACTTAATTTGATATTTGTTACTTTATTAATTAACAAATATTTTTATTGATTTCTTTAATTTTTATATATATTTTACATAATATATTACAATATTTATTACGATATTAGCAGATGAAATTTCATTATGAATTGATATAATTCTGTTTTCACAAAATTTATAACAAAATTGTGTTTCAATCATTATTTTTTAATTTTGACATCTTTTTTTTTACAATTTTGACAATATTTGTTTTGATCTTTTAATTTTTAGATTTTAATTAATTAAAAAAAAAAAATAATTTTAAAAATGAAGAAAATGACATTTTATTATATGTCTTTAAAAAAAAGGTAAGATAGCAGAAAGCTAGTTCTTGTATATCCGCGTAAATAACGTAGACAAATTCAGTGTGCAATTTCAATATTACCAGTTATCGGTAAAGCGAAGTTATTAATTTAGTATCAAAGACTATAGAATTAAGAGGATCCTCATCCGATTTGGGTTTGTGTCTTAACTAAGAAGAGTGAAAAAAAGATCTCTTATCCTTGTCTCATTTCTGAAATTTTTTTGCTACACTGTCTATACGAACTATTTTTTGTTCTACTTTATCTGCTTCGAGATAAAAGAGGACAATGTTTGTAGCGATTTTACAACATATCGTAATTTTTGCTTTATTTTCAAATTTCTGGGAATTTTGCATCAAGACTAGATTCAATCGATTTCTTGACCTTTTTTGTAGGGACGTTGCCCTGACTCATTTTGAAATAATTCTATTTTTTATGTTATGGTACAAATTGTTTGTTAATACATTTTTGATGGACTTGCAAAAAAATAGAGAGCAATGTCCCCTCAATAGGCTTTCCACATTATATGTACCAAACAGTTTTCAAATCCGTTCATTTCTAAGGAAAAAAAGTAAAAAGTGTAATTTTCATCGGATGAGGATTCTCTTAATAGAAAGAAAGTTTCCCATAAAGGTTGCTTTTGTTAGAAACAAGACAAACATATAGATCGTATCACATGGACTATAGTAATTGTGCAAAATTTTGTTACTTTTCTAAGTATAAATAGACACAGTCTATAAGGTATATCTCGTAAGTTACATATTTGTATTAATAAGTATTGTTTGTAACTGGAAAACAATGGAGATCTCTGTGTTAAATTATAAAATATGTGGTTTACAGTACTCTACTTTACCATTCGGCATCAACACATTGTATACACCTTTGACTATATAAATATAGAGTGTTGGTGGCTTGGATATCCTATAGTAAATAATGGAAATTTTTGTCGCCAACCTACTTACAATAGGCGCATTCAACAGATGCAACAGTTGAGCAAAATTACTAGATTTTCTGTTGAATTCTGTAGTTCTTTCATTGACGACTCATCATGATTAGTTAGCGGACGTCATTTTTTCCATCAAAATTTATTTCGCTACCTTATTACTACATCTCTGATACTTTGGTGATATAGACAAACCTATATCACCAAATATATATAACCTATAGTCATATTACACCAATTGGCAATGGTCCCGTACAAATCCATAGTCTATGCCTGACTTCTCTAATCTTCCCTCTCACTCGCACATAGTGGCAAATATCCCTAGTATATGACAGGCGGAGAAGTGTCATGGGTCTTTTTTTAATTTGTAATAAATTATAATTAATATAAAATATATTTATGTGCAACATTTAATTCCTTTATTCTTTTTTTTTATTTTTACATATTTATTTAATCTACTTTTTGTATATAATATCGTAATAATATTTAATAAAGGATCTCATTAATTATAAAAGTAATTCGGATTATACTTACAATGCAGCGGAACATAGCCGAATGCTAACGAAAAGATCCGAAAACTATCGGAAATAAAAGTAAGAGA
This sequence comes from Sclerodermus sp. 'alternatusi', assembly GCA_037305995.1. Taxonomy (NCBI): domain Eukaryota; kingdom Metazoa; phylum Arthropoda; class Insecta; order Hymenoptera; family Bethylidae; genus Sclerodermus; species Sclerodermus sp. 'alternatusi'. The sequence goes on along the minus strand of CM074544.1, from coordinate 15,641,707 downwards.
GAATAAAAAATTATAAAATTTCAATTTTGTCTTTTTATTACTCCTTTTACAAAGTTGATATATAATTCTATAATTTTTAAATTCTCTTTTATTTTGAAGCAGTTCTTTTCGACAGTTTTCGTCTCTTTTCGTTAGCTATATTCCGTTGTATTATAAGTAATCAGAATTACTTCTATAATTAATGAAATCCTTTATTAAATATTATTACGATATTATATACAAAAAGTAAATTAAATAAATATGTAAAAATCAAGAAAAATGAATAATAAGGGAATTAAATGTTCACATAAATATATATTTTATATTAATTATAATTCACTACCAATTGAAAAATTAAATTAATTATAATTAATTATATTAATACATTTTATTTATAATTTCTCTTAATTAATTAATTACATTATAATTAATCTGAATCATAGCCTAATAAACATCGCCTATATTTCCGCGATACTCTCCGCCTGTCTCGATCTAGTGGCACTTCTCCGCCGTCACCTATGCAGGAAAGAAAGAGAAGAAAGCATGCGTGCTGAGCGGTTATCAGACAATGACGACGATAGTGGCGCCAATTCTGTCCGAAAATCTGAATTTCCCCTATTTAGGATCCTTGTCTTACTCATAGTAGAAAACAAGGATGAAATCCAAAAACACCACCCACCACTAATCCTCACTTTCTACCCAGGGGTATTGGATGAAAAAGGAAAACAAGTGAATAGCACTCATCTGAGAGAGAGAACCGAGTCAGGGGGGAAGCACCGCCTATATTCCCGCGATACTCTTTATGCTCATGACACTTCTCCACCTGTCATCTACTAGGGATATTTGCCGCTATGTGCGAGTGAGAGGGAAGAGATTAGGGAAGTCAGGTATAGACTATGACATTGTACGACATCATTGCCGGTAAATGTACAAACGGGGACATTAATGCCGTCTATGACGTCACAGGCAACTATATTCAGTGGTCTCTTAGAATACGTGTGAGAATGTGATCACCGAATGTAGTTCCCTGTGACGTCAGAGACGGCATTAATGTCTCGTCTGTATGTACACATCCCAACTCGACACCGACCTAATTCGACACAAACCCATGTGGACACGTAGAACTTGACACGAGCTTAAATGAACACTGAGCAACTTGATACGAGTTAACTCAGAAATGGTATCACGACGTTACCTCAAATCAATTACCTCGAAAACATAAACCTCGAATGGACATTACGTCGATTGACCATTACTTCGAAAATTTTAAACTTATTGCGCGTAGTTAAAACCTTGGGGTGTGTGTTGTTTTCTCGAGAAAAAAAAGTTTTGAAGTAATGTCCATTTGAGGTATTGGTTCCGAGGCAACGTCGTAACACCTGTTTTGAAATAACTCATGTCAAATTTATCTGTTTCCATTTAAGCTCGTGTCGAGTTCTGCGTGTCCACATGGGTCTGTGTCGAGTTGGGACGTATAAAAACCGCTGGTGTCGAGTTGGGAAGTGTCGAAGTGGGTCCCCTCCTTAAAATAAATTTAAAATAAAATTGAAATAACGATTAAATATTTAAGTACTTATTCCAATAGTTTATTATTAAATATTAAGTTTATTAATAAATACTACAAAAAATAGAATTAAAGGACTCTTTTATAAATTCAGCCAATTAGTATTGATTTTCCCGACGAGGCTTCCCTGTCCTAATATCCTAAAATATATTAGAAAAATCAATGAGATAAATTGCCTAAATTTATAAGAAAGTTAGATAAATCATAATAGCTGTAAAAAGAGAATTGCAGTTTGTTTAAAGACATATCCGATCGCCTGGGCAACACAAGATAATTAATTAAAGAAATTATTTACAAAACTATACATTTATCCGTCTATCGCGTAAAACAATTAATTCAGTGTAAATAAAATTTTAACACTTTCGCAACAACAAATACCCTGCATGTATCATTATGTTGAATAAATAATAGTTTTGTGTTAACTATTGAACTTATCTATTCTTTAAGTAATACAATATTCCTTCTATATTAATACAAAAACAATTTTGTTTTTATCGGAATAAAGAGTGGTAATTTTACTTTACCGTGGTACAGTATGTCTTTAAAAAAACAATATTTTTAACTAATAACTCATTGAAATTTGCCGAATTAAATTATTATTTTATATTAAAACTAAACAATATAAATTAATTTAAGAATTAATTAATATAAATAATTGTTAATTTAAGTTTTATTATAATTTGCTTATATCTTTATAACATATTTTATTATAATATTATAAAATCTTGATAAATGTTACTACATGGAATAAATAAAAACATTAAGTATAATAGAGCATATGTGCAATTTTTTTGGGAAAAAAGTAATTATTATTAATACGTCTTTTTCCAGTATGAAAATTACAATGATTATACGTGATTTTGTATGTGTATATGCACACCCGCATATATAATATAAAAATATATTTAATTACTGAAATAAAAATGGTAATAGTGTAACTAAAAGAATAAAGGTAAGACTAATAACAGTAGATGTTGCTGATGAGCAAGATTCCACATGACTGAAAAGTTCTTTATAAGCTAAAACAGATTTTAAGTTTGTTGTAGTATCAAGAAGTCCAGAAGTTGAATCCTTAAATAAAAGATCAGGCTTTCCATTAAATGGTTCATATATATGAATTGGTCGAGGAGTATTAACTCTATAGCCTAACCAATCTTCTAGTTTTAATAAAGCAGCTTTAATATTTAAAGTGTCTATTTCTGAATTATTTCGTCTACTAACAACCTGAAAATAAAATAGCAGAATTATATAACACATTTATTTATAAATGGTATACAGGATATCCCAGAAATGATACTTTTTTAAACAATTTTCTCCCGAGATCAAATGGAATAGAATTCTTTCCATCGTTTTTTCATCCAAAACGACTCTATATCACTTTATTTCACTCCAATTATTTAACTACTAGTAAAAAAAAAAAATAATAAAAAATGATTAAAGAATTTTCTATTCCATTTGATCTAGGGAGTATATAATTTAAAAAGAATGAACCTTTTTTGAGACATCCTGTATATAATTAATTACTCTATTAATTATAGTCCTTAAGATAATTTTTGAAAACTATGGTTTTCATTTTGTATATTTACATTTAATATTACATAGAGTATTCCTTTGCTGGTAGTATAAGTAAAAAATAATTCTACATCGAAGAACATGTCGAAAATGTAAAATAAGATTTTTTTCGTATAGAACTTCATTTTTTAGGAAAAAATTTGAAAATTGATGAAATATATGCGAACATTTTAAGTATCAATTAACTTCGACCTCTATTCTTATTTACAAACATTTTTGTTTGCTATAAGTTTCCATTCATTTTACATTGAATTGTATTAATTTATATCAGTATGTACCAGCAATTGTATGACCACCCAATGTATATTATTCAATTACAAGTATATAAAGTGTTTTGAAATAAACAATATTCATAAGTAACTTATAATATAAAATGCAATATTTATATATAACTTACTTCACTGTCAATTGTTATAGAAAGAGGACATAAGTTATCAACAATAAATCCTGGATAAAGTGCTGCACTGTTATTCTTACAAATGATATGGTATTTGTTCGAGTGGATAATCGAATCTGTATATAAAGCAAAATTTTCAATTTAATATTAATTTTATATAAATCATCCCCACTCTCTGTACAAGGTGTATGGAAACTAACACGCCTTTTTTTAAATGATATTTCTCAACACAATTCTGAGTAATTATTTTCTTTGGCAATCTTTAATTGGAAGTTCCATTTTTAGAATATTCAATAAAAAAGATACCACTAGTTATATGCAAGATTTAGCAACGATCCCCTTCAAAATTTTAGGCGGTTGTAGGAATAACTCTAAGAGGATTTTTTTTATCACATTTTAAACTGAGGCTTAATTTTAAAAATATTCAATGATAAAGGTACTATTCATCAGACAAAGACAAGTAGATAGTTGAAGTGAGACAGAGTGCTATTATCTCACATCAACTAATTGACTGTCTTTGCCTAACTAATAGCACTTTTATCATTGAATATCTTGAAAATTAAATCTCAGTTCAAAAAGAGATAAAAAAATCCTTTTAGAATTGCTCCTTCTACAACCTCTTAAATTTAAAGATCATTTCATCTTTACACCCTGCATACAAGTTCCTTCTATGATATGGCGCGTTATTTTAACCCTTTATAAATCCAGTCATTCTGAATCGAAAAGTTCTGAGTCATTTTTTTCAAAAACATAGATATCTCGCTATCAAGTAAGAGTATGATGGTGAGTGAAGTCCATTTTCCTTTTTTTCATGGATAATTTAACGTACGTTAGCTACTACAGTAAATCCTGAGAAAAATAATAGACAGTCCACCCTCTCACTCTTACTTGGTAGAGAGGTGTCTATGTTCCAATAGTTGACATCATTGGTCAAAGTTCGATTCAAAATGGCCGGTTTTATAAGGGGTTAAAATAACGCGTCATATCATAGAGAAAATCTTGTATAAATAAAGCTAGTCAGATTTGAATCAAATCTTAGATATGAAACTTTAAATTAAAACATGTCTTATGTAGAATTGTTTTAAGAATAATCTCTTAAAAAAAGGTGCGCCAATTTCTAAACACCTTGTACAGGAAACTTACCATTTAAATTTTTTATTTCAACAAAAGCTATATCACCAGATTTATCAGCAAGACATTGTATTGCACCACTATCACCATAATAAGGATTATTCAGATTAGCAGAACACTGCTTAGTATCATTTTCTAGGGGACATTGAGAACAAAGTCGAGATACAATTTCTTCAGAGGACCGAGAATGCGAGTGATCTCTATCTTCAATTCCAGGTGTACACGCCCCGGATAATAATTGAGAAACAAGTTTTGGATACTTGCAAGATTTTGTTGAAAACAATTGTTCAGTACGAGCAATTTTTACAAAGCTCAACCAAGCTATTCCACCATATTCTGGGAAACAAGCTTTTTTCCCTTTAAGACTATGAAAACTTGAAATTGCATAATTTTTATCATTATTTTCCGGTTCACGAACTACTGCTACAATTACGCTGTTTTTATCATTGTCAGTTTCACTGTAAAGCACTGTTGACAAACCATATACTCTGTAACAAATAGTAAAAAGTTCAATACAAAGTGCAATAAAAATAAGAAATATGAATAAATTTGTAAAAGATTCAAGTGTAACTTACTGTCTAGCCAAATGTCCATAATTAGAATCAATTGCAATGATGTCAGCTTTATTTTCAGATATATCACGGAAACATTGGAACGTAGAATTTGTTTTGATACAATCAATATTAGGTTCTACTCCAAGAGCAAATGCTTCCTTAGCAATCCATTTGCACTTTTCTTGTTCTAAAGTTGAAACTGTGCACCAACGAATTGTGTTACCGCATACTGTACCATGTGGAAATGTTACTGTTCTACCCGGAGCAAGGTAAGCAGCAAGAGGAGTGTTTTCTTGTACAAATGCTTTAAATTTGTTGTCGTCTAAAATGATTTTATTTAAAGCGAAACTCCAATGCTCACTAGAATATGATACAGACGATGGATTTATCAACCATTCTTTTAAATCCTGTGCAATATTGTACTTAGTATATCTAAAATGAATAAATAAACATAAAGTATTTACCAAATTTCATAATTCTTATGCAATAAAATCAATTATACATTTGTACAGAATTACAAAAATAAAATTATTATATAATAGAGTAGCAAGTTTACTTATTGATCAAGATGACACCCCAAGGTTGTTGAATCCAACTACATGTTGCAGAAGTACTTCCTACATCTTGAAGTGTTTTATCGGGACAAAGATATTGATACGAGTCATCCATCTAGTTAATAAAAAATATATTAATCTGTTTTCCTCTTATTTAAGAAGAAACCTTATTAAGATATACATATACAGGGTGTTATAAGGGTGTCCGGAAAAAAAGGAGACATTTTTTAAGGGGCGGTTCCTGAGGCTATTCTAAGAACTTTTTGCTCTTGGCATTTTTTGATTTAAAGCTTTATTTTTGAGATATTCAGCGATAAATTTGCCATTAGTTAGACAGAGACGCTTCGATAGTTAAAGTGAGATGGCGCCCCTCTGTCTCGCTTCAGCTACCGGAGTCTCTCTGTCTAACTAATGGCATCTTTATCGTTGAATATCTCAGAAATAAAGCTTTAAATCAAAAAATACTAAGACAAAAAATGTTTTTAGAATTGCGTCAGGAACCACCCCTCAAAATATGTCTCCTTTTTTTCCGGACACCCTGTATATCTTAAGGTAGGATTAAGGTATTTCTTATAATAGTGGATATTTACACCATTTAAAAATTAAGGGTAACTTGAATTGAAAAGTTCTGTACAACTTTTGCCAAAAATGCTTAATTATCGAGTTAGTACACATTTAAGATTAAAAAGCATAGGTAAATCTCGAGAAGCTGATTTCAGCTTCATAGATGAGAGTTCCTTAAATATGGGCAGTAATCGGGCATGGCTCTCCACTTCATTTTACCGAAGAATAATGAGGAATATCATTAATTTAAGAAAATAATTGTATTTGAAGAACTTCCCCCCCCCCCGATTAAAATATGCTTCGAAATCACCCTATACCTCTGAATTTAAAAATTGCAATAATTCTGTAATTATGTATTTTCAGTAAAAGTTGTACAAGATTTTTCGATTTAATTCACCCTCATCTTCAAGGGGGTTAAATATTAACTATTATAAGAGAAAAACATCCTGTATATATATATACATTTATATATGCATATACCGGTAAATATTTTTTAACGTAGGCAAGTGATAAATAAGCAATTTTTCCACGTCCTGATGTTAAGCATTCCCAAGCTCCAGCATGTCCATAATAATCTTCATTAGAATATTTGCAAGCAACTGGATCATTACAAAGTGAGCACAATTCAGGATACTTTTCCTCTATACGAACATATAAAAAAAATTACTTTACATATTTTTGATACAAAAGAAAAAATTTCTTATACGGAACTGTTTATTAAATAAATTAAAAAAATCTTACTTAAATATTTTGAGCGAACATCATCAGGGTTCCAAGAACCTGGTCTACAAGATTGACCAAAAAGATTTTTAAGATTATTAACTTCATTTTCTGCAGCAGTCAGATTACTTTGACATTGCAAATTCATATCTTTAAAAAGTTTCCTTTCGAAAAATTTTAAAATATAATCGGTCCACCATTGTGCTTTACTGAATCCAGGGTGGCAATATCCTGCACCTCGCAAATTATTAAAAACATCTTTTGAATTTGTACCTAAAGATTTTGAAACTACGACTACAGATTCAAATTCAAACTTTTCTGAAAATTGAAATAATTACATTTGAGTAGTGTAATAATTTATATGTGTGTATAAATGTAATAAAAAATAACTATTATTTGATTGATTTTTGTAAATTTTACCGTCAAGTTGATCAACGTGTCTCAACTGAATAACTGGCTCAAGTTCATTTGGGTAAAATTGATAGGCTAACAATAAATCTTCTGCTGAGAAAATACCAAAGTCAGCTTCACCCTTTGCTAATTTGATCGCACAGTCAGCGCTGTCGGTAACGCGTACACATTTAACTTTACTACCACCTTTTGATAGGGCAGTACAATCATATTCCCTTATTGACTCTGAAGCACATAATTTATCTGAAATATATAATTATAGATATATTAATCTTTTATAATAATACAGTAAAACTTAATATTAAAAAAATATATACACATATACAGGGCGTAACAGTGGCCCTAATAAATTTTAGATAAATGGAACAGTTTATATTAATATATCTATGGTCCATGACCTTTCTATTTGGAGTTATAGATCATCGAAATTTCACCTATTTTTCATCTATTTATCCAGTATCGTCGACGCTTGGTGCGTGCCTCATTCGCCTCACTTCAATCTTCTATGGCAGACTTTTGGAAGATTTTTTTTTTTAAGAAAATCTAATCTCGTAATCCTTCTTTTAAAAAAATATTCCGAAAATCTTCAATAGAATACTGAAGCGAGGTGAAGAAGAACACGCCAAGCGTCAATGATATTGGATCAGCTGTACAGTCACATCAAAAACAAGTAAAATTTCTATAACCTGTAAATCCAAATAGAAAGGTCATGGATCATAGGTATGTTAATAAAAATGTTCCATTTATCCTCTTCTACAACCCTCTAAAATTTGGCCTGGGTTCATTGTTATACCCTGTATATAGGGTGTTCGGAAAAAAAAGACATTTTATGAGGGGTGGTTCCTGATGCAATTCTAAAAACTTGTTTCTCTTGGCATGTTTTAATTTGAAATTTCAAAATAAATAAATTTCAAAAAATAACAATTCTATTAGCTAGATAGAAACAGTCGGTTAAAGTGAGATTTTCTCTTACTGCGATCAACTGTTTCTGCTTAACTAATAGCATATTTGTCATTGAATATCTTGAAAACAAAGCCTTAAATAAAAAAGTGGAAAATAAAAAATTGTCTTAGAATTACACCCTCCGCAATCCCTTAAAACTTCGAAGGGGGTTATTTGTTACATCCTGTATACAGGGTATAACAGAGTCGATGCAATCCTTTACACCCCTTAGAGATGAGGATGAGTTAAATCGAAAAGTCCTGTACAACTTTTGTCAAAAATGCATAATTACTGAGTTATTGCAAATTTAATATTAATTCGTATAAACCAATCTCGGGGCTTATTTCAGCAGCGATGGCGATTTCTTCAAAAATGGGCGTATGAACAGGCGTGGCTTCCACCTCTTTCTCACCCACTGAGTTGATCTATTGAAGTGCGGTAGTCTTCAGCGCTCTTTGACATTTTATGAATTATTCATATGTATGACTCACTCATAATATTTAATTTTAATAAACTATTTTTTCTGATCGGATTATCATGAGAGTATTACCATAATATTTCTGGCATCTTCCTGATAAAAATAAGATCAAACACGAATATGATAGGATAATTTTTAGTCGTCTGTCAATCGAAGTTAATAATTAAAATAAAAACCTTATCACGCATGTGTTTCACTAATAATTATTGTATCATATTCGTTTTTGGTCTTATGTTTATCAGGAAGATGTCAGAAATATTCTGGCATTTCAATAAACCAACTCAATGAGTGAGATAGAGGTGGAAGCCACGTCTGTTCACATGCCCATTTTTAAAGAAATCGCCATGGCTGTTGAAATAAGCCTCGAAATTGGTCTATGCGAATTAATATTAAATTTGCAATAAATCAGTAATTATGCATTTTTGGTAAAAGTTGTACAGGACTTTTCGATTTAACTCACCCTCATCTTTAAAGGGTGCAAAGGATTACTATCGACTCTGTTACACTCTGTATAAAGTGTCTGAAAATTGGTCAACTTTTTTTGTCAAGAGTAACATGTAACAATTTCATTAAATTTTTTTTTTCATTTTTTAATTCAAAACTTATTATTTAATATATTCAATGAGATATTATGCTAGTTACAATATTAGGTAAATGGTCAAATTAGTTAAATTGAAATGAGATAACGGCACTCTGTCTTACTTCAACCAATTAACTGTATCTATCGAATGGTATCATTATCATTGAATATATTGGAAACTAAGCTTTAGATAAAAAAGTAGTAATAATAATTATCTTGGATATTGACCTCTATAGTTCTTTAAATTTATAAAACATGTTATAAATTTATGAAAGAGGGTGAATGTACAAGGTGCAGCAATGACTTATTTCATAAATTGAAGATGTTAATCTGAATCTGAATCAATCTGAAGGTTAATTTTCAAGATATTAAATGATTAAGCTATTATTAGTCAGACAGAGACAGTTACTTGGTGAAGTGAGATAACGCCACTCTGTCCTGCTTCGACTATATGACAGTCTTTGTTTAGCTCTCTCTCTCTCTCTCTCTCTCTCTCTCTCTCTCTCTCCCTTACACTCTTCCCTTCTCCATTAGTATAAATAATAGTACTTTTATTATAAAATACTTTAAAAATAAAGTCCCAAACCAAGAAATGCTAAATAAAATATTGCTTCAGATTCACTCCCTATATAATTTAAAATTTGTTACCTATCTCATTATTACACCCTATATATAAACGTTATCAGATAAGTTATACCTCTGGATTTCTTTTGATATATGAATCTTATATAAATAATTTAACTATATTAGACATTTGCAAAAATCAATAACCAAATAAAACAATTTGTAATGTGTTTAAAACATATTCATTAATCACAAACATTAAGACTGAAAATAAAATTAAAGAAAATATATTACTTATAATGACGTGATTTAATATATAATCGTGATCTAATTAAAGTCTTGATAATTTTCTATCAATATAATCGTAGTTTCAAACCGACACTTAATGCATTTATTATAAATCGAATAAATAGTAAAAAATTAGCTATTATAAAATTATATAATGGTACATTTGAAAAAATATAATATAAAATTTACTCACATCGAATATTTTCCTCACAAATAGTGGTAGTAATAAAAAAACAAAAAAAGAGATAAATCCTCATCTTGAAGTGTAAGGAACTCTCCATAGTGATCGATCGAAAAGTAGACTAAAGTTTAAAGTCTTTTCTGCCACAGTGGTTTCGGCAAAACTAGGTGCGCCAGTTACCTCTTCGTGGTTTGATAACGATATTCTGATAACGATAGCTTACACAGCTCACGCCCTGATCACATATTGCACGTGTAGTTTCTTGTCAATTTTCGCTCTGACTTCGAAACATCCGCTTTTCTCAAGAAATGTCAATATGTAATACCACAAAACTGATAATCTGCCTATTCCCTTATCTTACCTTTATATTCTCTCGTTTTATACGAAAGATCATGTGAAACTAAACTATTTCGAGCTCTGATACTGATTTCACTTATTTATCAAAAGATTTCGTTAACGTGAAGTAATCTAATGATTAATAAATTCTTGGTATACAGTATGACGTAATCAAGATGAATGTAAAATATATTTATACCGTATTAATATATTATACATGCATACAATTGTATTCATCGATATAAACGCATAATAACTTTTAACGTGTGATTCAAAAAATTGGAAAAGATCAATTTTAATTTTAATTCAATATTTAATTTTACATGAAATTAACAATGGCCATTAAAAAACGCTTCTACTTATAAATAATACTCAAAAAGTCGAGTATTTGAGTAAATACCTCGGTACTGAGTACAAAGGTGAGTGATTAAATTATTAAATTTCTAAAAATGTTTTAAAAAACCTTACTTACCTCGACTACTTATTAATTATTTAATTTTATTACATACTATACAATTATGTTAATATATTCATATTATTAATATAATTTATTCCATATTTGTTTAATTGATAATGCAAGTGTGAAGTATATTTTGCATTATTTTCTATATAAAATTTAAAATAATTTATTATATATATATAATAAAAAAATCTATAAAATTAAATAATTTTAAATCATAATTTTATGTACGATGTATATGCTATGAGGTATAAAGCGTTGGCCTGCTGCTCTGAATAAAAAAAAAACAGAAGCGATATGCTATAATACAGGGTGTCTCTTAATTGCCGTACTTTTGTCAAATGGATTATTCCTCAGATTAAATCAAGTCAAAGAATGCTGTGCCACTTTTTGATTCGGAATTTAGTTTTTAAGATATTTAATAATAAACTACTATATTAATTCGACAGAGACAGATAAATAGTTGAAATAAGACAGACAAAAGACAGAATCGTATTATTTTACTTTAATTATCTATTTATCTCTGTCTAACTGATAATATCTTTACTATTGAGTATCTTATTGAGTATTGAGTATCTTAAAAACAAAGCTTCGGATCACAAAATAGTAAAGAACTTTCGACCCGGCTTACCCTTAGAACTAGCCCCCTCAAAAGAAGTACGACAATTTTGTAACACCCTGTATATATCAGAGTATCAAGTTTGCATTCTCCTTGGTTTGATAATGTTATTAAATAAATAATTTGATCAGAATGAAAATGCATTTCCTATATTTTTAAAAGCACATAAAAAAATGATTGAATTTATTGAAAATTTATGTAACATAAAATAATAAATAATAAATTCATTAAAAATGTTTAACTCTCCTTCTTCCTGATTATTTTTTACTCAATGATTCAGATGTTTGGAATAAAACTATTTAACGAGGAAATTATAAAATTTTTCTGCATAATTCCTTATACAATTTAATATTTAACCCGTCATAAGATAATAAGGTTTTTCTTAACAACAATCACGTGGGATGTTTAAGACTCCCTACCTAAAATTTATAATAATTTTAACTTATATTAATTTGTTAAATTTATTATTACTCTTTATTTATTCGTAAACCTTTTAAACTATATATAGTGTATTGTAAAATTTCCGCACTTCCTGTAAAGGGGTTATTCTTGAGAGTAAGTCGAGTTGAAAAGTCCTTTACAATTTTTCAATTAAAATTTCGATAATAACATAAATTTTTGAACTCTATTATTACAAAACATAAATTAAGTCATAAGAAAAACACCTAGGATATTAAAAACACTTGCAAAAAGTACATGTCGAAAATTTTAATCTTCTGTATATATCATAAATTAGCAAGAGTCCACATATCTTTTCTAGAATTTTTGTCAGTGAGCTGTTAGAAATGCATAACTAGAAAATTATTAGAATAAAATAATGATGGAGGGGAGGAGAGACCTTATATAAGAAATTATTTAAATTATTTTTTTTTTAATTTAATTATTGAAAGAGAATAAGTAAGTATAATTATAAATAATTAAGAAGATAATAGAGTTTTGTAAGAGATTCAATTTCCACTATTTTAAATCTTAATATTTTTTGTATTACTATTTTGTTATTAACAAGAATTCGCCGCTAAAGATAATAAAATGATGTAAAGACTTTTCCTATTTTGTAATATAATTGTTATTTATTTTCTTTTTAAACCTTTGTCAGGGCGTTTTACTATTCACCAGGAGTAATCGTCGAAGCACGTTTCTCTCGATGATCATGCATTTTGTAATATTCATAAGAGATTCAAATCTTTAGCATTCATAGATTTACTAATTTGTATTCTAAAAGATATTTAAAAATTCGGACACCAGTTTTAATCCCTTGCTTTACGGTTAAATCTTGAAGAATAGTAGGCGTGCAGACAATTAAATTTATAAGGTCAATTTAGTTAAAATGTAAAAAAGACCATGTGCAACAATAATATTTTCATTTTTAGTTAATTTTTAGTTAAAGCTTAAAAAAATTCATATAATTTTTAAACATTAAAATATACTGTCGGCGACGCTTGTCAAATTTGAATTTAGTACAGAAAATCTTGACGGGCAATTATCTTTAAGAGTCAAAAAGTATTTTACCATTTTTCAAGCCAGTTGCAAGCAGGCAAATAATTAAAGTGAAATAGGCAGTAGTCAAATAGATAATTGAAGTGAGACAAAGTGGCGTTATTTCACTTAACCAATTGGCTGTATCTGCCTAACTAATAATACCTTTATTATTAAATATCTCGAAAACTCAGCTTCAAATCAAAATGTGGTACATGAAAAATTGTTTTAAAACTATCCCCTATGCCACCCCTTAAAGTTTTGCCATACTTCATTGAAACACCCTGCATAGATGCAAAAATATGGTCTTAAAATAACATCAATAGACTATTAACTAACAATATTAGAATAATGTATTCATATTATATTAAAATAATACTTTATTGGTCTTAACAAATCCCTGATAATATTACAGCTTCTTTTTGTAAGCTCCGGAAAGTATAAAATGTGAAGAAAATATTTATCTCGACTAGGATATGAAGTCATGACTGTTTAACCGCAAAACTTCCGCCAATATCTTTAATAGCGTCGCTTCTAGAAATCCTAAAAATGTGCAAATTGGCGCCACCTCATAATTAAACAAAGACGCCTGACCAAAAGCAGTCGAAAGAAAGAGAAGCAGATAGGAGTAGGCCATCATAGGATTGTGATAAAACGACGCCGAAGCACCCAAGCTAACGTCAGCATATGCTGGCTCTTTCTTGTGCTCACGCATTTTGTAAAGGATAAAAAATAGTAAGAAACTCCACTCTCAATCCCCACCATGCGGCGAAGAAGATGCAGTGTTGAGTGAGAGATAAATGTGATTTAATTAGATATGAGAGATGAGATAAACATGAGAGATAATAGATAACAGAAATCATAGATATTAATGTTTATATTGTTCACAGACTTCTATGCAACATCTAGATTGCTATCATACTATAGTTTGTTGGAAGGAATCGCAAAATGTGGTATTCGTCATTTGCGTGGACCTCAATGGAGTATTTCAAGTACGATTTATACCGAAAATTTTAATGACTTTTAGGAACAGGTTAATGTTTAATAAATTGACATTATTTTTTTCAGAAGTTAATAATTAGTTCAAATTATATGTTGCATTTTATTTTTTGGCGAACCTATAGTTTAATCAGCCTTCTTTAGTATCCATTTACAAGGTGGTACAGACGAGGACATTAATTCTGTCTCTGACGTCACAGGGACTATATTGGGTGGCTTGCCACTGTGCGTGTAGAGGGCAACAACTGAATGTCGCAACCCTGTGATGTCCGAGACGGCATTAATGTCCCCGTCTGTACACCTTCACATTTATTTTTTGATTTCATTTTCACCAGTAAAACTAGCAATCTAAATATTATATAGTGTGTTTTCCAGCAAGCAAGTTACTAGAAACAAGTTGACACAAAGTGACACAAAGTGCGTTCCATCTATAAAACTTAGCGACTAAAATTAACACAATTGAACACAGAAGAATAGCTGAGTTTATTTGTGTCGGGTGGTGCAAAACAGTTTTATGATTTATTGCGGTTGGTATTAATGCGTGAAAGGTTTATTGGCTATATGTTTTGAAACGTCAACCTAAAAAGATTGAATTACGGCTTCAATTTTATGTGGAAACCATCCTAAAAAGGTTTGGAAGTGCTTTAAATTTTGGAAGGGTTTTAAATTTTTTCTGTAATTGAATAACTTCCTTTTTTAATTATTATATCGTATCAATAAATAGAATGATATTTAGTAAATATTTATTATTAATGAAAAGGATTATTTTGTAACACTCTGTATTTAATTTGTCCTTATTAATTATGCTAAATAGCAATTAAAATCAACATACCTTTCTGTTGTAAAATTTATTTTTACACTTTTGTATTAAATGTATTTATACAATATATAATATTAAAATATATATATATATATAAATTTAATACAAGATATATTTAAACATTTTAATTCTAATGGTACAAAGATATTATAGTAATAAGATAGGCAAACTGACACACAAAATTTGATGAAATATTTTCCATGCATAGAGTATAGATTTAACTTTGGGTGTTTCATTTTCTGTTACTTTGTGTCAGTTAGTTGGAAAACCCCCGACGCCGGTCCTCTACTTTGGTGGAGGGCAAGGCAGTTGTTTTGCCAGTGGCCGCCGATCTTCTACCTTTGGTGAAAGATAAGGCTGGCGGCGGAAGGGGGAGCCGGTCCCTTAAGACTGCTATGCGAATATAGAGCCTCTGACAGCCTAGATCCTGGCAATGCCTTCACGTGGTGCCCCTGTTTTTACAAAATTGCTAGGGTCGAATTAATCGACGCCCGTCATTCACCGTCGGGAATGATAAGGCGGTCGTCGCGTCGGCCTTTCGAGTTTACCACGAAATACAGGGTGTTACAAAACGACCGCACTTTCATAAAGGGGGTGGTTCCTGAGGCCATTCTAAGAACTTTTTCCTGTTGGCATTTTTTTATTTGAAGCTTCATTTCTGAGATATTCAACGATAAATTTGTCATTAGTTAGACAGAGACGCTCCGATAGTTGAAGCGAGACAGAGTGGCGCCATCTCACTTCAACTTTGAAGCGTCTCTGTGCAACTAATGACAAATTTATCGTTGAATATCTCAGAAATGAAGCTTCTAATCAAAAAATGCCAAGAGAAAAAAATTCTTTGAATGGCCTCAGGAACCACCCTCTTTAAGGAAGTGCGGTCATTTTGTAACACCCTGTATGTTTACCGCAATAATGTTACTAGAATAAGTTTAGTCATGAAAGTTACACTAGTGGCGCTTCGATCATCTACGAAAATTTTCAGAGTATTGCGACGCCTTAAAAACCTTTAGTATAAAACGATAATCTAAAAGGCGCAATCATGGCGGACGCTGCAGCTAGGCAGTTGCAATATGAGTACAAAGCAGTAAGTAAACTTGTAGTTTATTATAATTAATATTTCTCATTAAATAAATAAATAAATTTTTTATTGGTTCAATAAATTTTATATAATATTCTATTGCAATTATGATAGAAACTCCAAATCTCTTGTATACTATAGGTTATGTTTGTTTTCGTATATAAGAATAACAAATTAAATGTGAAGTTATATACTGCTCAATTTTATAATCAGCTAATTATATTTCTATTTGTAGAATTCAAATCTTGTTTTACAAGCTGATGTGCGATTGATTGAAAGACGTAGTCGTGATGAAGCTACAGGAGAAGTTATGTCCCTTGTTGGGAAATTGGATGGTACAAGAATGGGTGATAGAGCCCAACGCACAAAACCCGGCAAAGCGGAAGAAAGAAAAGTGAAGTAAGCAAATGCAAATATTTAACTAATTAAAACATAAATTAATGAGAAAATAGAGGAATAGCGATACTAATTTTATTTTAATAATATAATAATTCATTAAAGTGTATGATTTATAATTTTAGACGTCAAAAAAGAGACGAAGCTCAATATGATTTTGCACGAATGAAAGGAGCAACTCTTTTATCAGAAGGTGTAGATGAAATGGTTGGTATCGTATATCGTCCTAAAACACAAGAAACACGACAAACTTATGAAGTACTTCTTAGTTTTATTCAAGAAGCACTTGGTGACCAACCTCGTGACATATTATGTGGTGCTGCAGATGAAGTCTTGGCCGTATTAAAAAATGATAGACTTAAGGAAAGAGAAAAGAAGAAAGAGACTGAGCTTTTACTTGGTTCATTAGCTGATGAAAGATTTGCTTTGTTAGTTAATCTTGGGAAAAAAATAACAGATTTTGGTAACGATGAGAAAAATACTACTAGTGAGGAAAATATAGACGAGACCTATGGTATTAATGTTCAATTTGAAGAAAGTAGCGAAGAAGATGATGAAGATGTTTATGGCGAAGTTAGAGAAAACGATGATGAAGGTGATGAAGGTGAAGAAGCCAATGATGATAGAGCAATTCATGCTGAAAATGTAAGTTAACAGTTTTATTTTATTAAAAATTATATAATTTATTATTTTTTTTTATGTCACTTTAGCTTGGTGGTGCAGAAGAAATGAAAAAAGAAAAGGCATTACATCCACTTGATATAGATGCATATTGGCTACAAAGAAGGTTAAGTAGAATATATGATGATGCTATGGTTTCACAAGCAAGAGCTGCAGAAGTTTTAGCTGTTCTAAAAGATGCAGGAGATGATCGCGATTGTGAAAATCAGTTGGTACTTTTGTTAGGTTATGATTGTTTTGATTTTATCAAACAACTTAAAAAATATAGACATACTAGTAAGTTTTTCTTTCTTATATTAATTTAATCAAATATTTAAATAGTGCATATGTTGAGATATTTATTTAAGAGACTTTACTTTTTATAAATTTTTTAAAGTATAGTTAATATAATCAATTAATAATATTAATTATTATAAATATAATTATTAATGCTTTTTTATTGATTTCTCTTTAGTTGCATATTGCACAATGTTAGCCTCTTCACAGTCTGAATCGGAAAGACAAAAGATTAGAAACAAAATGAATGATGATCCAACACTTGCCAAAATCCTAAGACAATTAGATACTGGTAAAGGAGAAGATGATGCTGATGAAACAATGGAAGCACGAGCACAAAGAAAAAGAAGAGAAGAAAATGAAGATACAGGAGGACCAGGTGGTCAAGTTCAGGGTACAAGAAATTTAATTGACCTTGAAGATCTTATTTTTGCACAAGGAAGTCATTTTATGGCTAATAAACGTTGTCAACTACCAGATGGTAGTTTTAGAAAACAGAGAAAAGGGTAAGAACTAATAAATTTAATATACATAAAAAGTCAGTCTTTTTAAGATATTATATATTAAAATATTCCTTTTTCTTCTTATTTTACAGTTATGAAGAAGTCCATGTTCCTGCATTAAAACCAAAACCATTTGCAGATAATGAAAAACTTCATCCAATTGATCAATTACCAAAATATGTTCAACCTGCATTTGAAGGTTTCAAAACATTGAATCGTATTCAAAGTCGATTATATCAAACGGCTTTAGAAAGTGATGAAAATTTATTACTTTGTGCTCCAACGGGTGCTGGTAAAACAAATGTTGCCCTTCTATGTATGATGCGTGAAATTGGAAAACATATAAATGCAGACGGTACTATAAATTTCGATGAATTTAAAATAATATATGTTGCTCCAATGCGTTCTTTAGTACAGGAAATGGTTGGCAATTTTGGCAAAAGATTAGCGACTTATAATTTAACTGTATCAGAATTAACTGGAGATCATCAGTTGACTAGAGAACAGATCGCTGCAACTCAAGTAATAGTTTGTACCCCAGAGAAATGGGATATAATAACACGTAAAGGTGGCGAAAAGACATTTACATCATTAGTTAGACTTATTATTATTGATGAAATCCATTTATTACACGATGAAAGAGGACCTGTGCTAGAAGCATTAGTCGCAAGAACTATTAGAAATATCGAAACAACTCAGGAAGATGTTAGATTGATTGGATTGTCAGCGACACTACCCAACTACCAAGATGTAGCAGCTTTCTTACGTATTAAACCTGAAACAGGCTTATTTTATTTTGACAATAGTTTCAGACCAGTTGCGCTAGAGCAACAGTATATAGGAGTAACGGAAAAAAAAGCTTTAAAGCGTTTTCAAGTAATGAATGAAATTGTTTATGAAAAAACAATGGAACATGCTGGTAGAAATCAAGTTTTGGTATTTGTGCATTCCCGGAAGGAAACTGGTAAAACTGCAAGAGCAATACGAGATATGTGTCTAGAAAAAGATACTTTAGGACAATTCCTTAGAGAAGGATCGGCTTCTATGGAAGTCTTACGAACAGAAGCAGAACAAGTAAAAAATCAAGAATTAAAAGATTTATTACCTTATGGATTTGCTATTCATCATGCTGGTATGACAAGGGTAGATCGTACTTTGGTAGAAGATTTATTTGCTGATAGGCACATACAAGTATTGATATCAACCGCTACTTTAGCTTGGGGAGTAAATCTTCCAGCTCATACAGTCATAATTAAAGGAACTCAAATATACAATCCAGAGAAAGGTAGATGGGTTGAATTAGGTGCGTTGGATGTATTACAAATGTTAGGAAGAGCAGGTCGCCCTCAATATGATACGAAAGGTGAAGGTATATTAATTACAAATCATAGTGAACTCCAATATTATCTTTCTTTATTAAATCAGCAATTACCTATTGAGTCACAATTAATTAGTAAAATGTCAGATATGCTGAATGCGGAAGTAGTATTAGGTACTATACAAAATATTAGAGATGCTGTAACTTGGCTTGGGTATACATATTTGTATATTAGAATGCTTCGGTGTCCAAATTTATATGGAATAAGCCATGATAAATTACGAGATGATCCACTTTTAGAACTACATAGAGCTGATCTTATTCATTCTGCAGCAGTAGGATTAGATCGCAGTGGGCTTATTAAATATGATCGTAAATCTGGGAATTTTCAAGCAACAGAACTAGGAAGAATAGCATCTCATTATTATTGTACTCATGAAACAATGTCAACATATAATCAGTTGTTAAAAAGAACTTTAAGCGAAATTGAATTATTCCGTGTATTTTCTTTATCTGGTGAATTCAAGAATATAAATGTAAGGGAAGAAGAAAAATTAGAATTACAAAAATTAATGGAAAGAGTACCTATACCAGTTAAAGAAAGTATTGAGGAACCAAGTGCAAAGGTCAACGTCCTTTTACAGGCATATATTTCACAATTAAAATTAGAAGGATTTGCTCTAATGTCTGACATGGTTTTTGTCACTCAGTCTGCATCACGTTTAATGAGAGCTATTTTTGAAATTGTATTATTCAGAGGATGGGCACAGTTAGCAGATAAATGTTTATCATTATGTAAAATGATAGATAGACGAATGTGGCAATCAATGTCTCCTTTAAGACAATTTAGAAAAATGCCAGAAGAAATTGTAAAGAAAATAGAAAAGAAAAATTTCCCATGGGAGCGATTATATGATCTAGGACCTAACGAAATTGGTGAATTAATTCGAGTACCTAAACTTGGTAAAACGATTCATAAGTATATTCATCAATTTCCGAAACTAGATCTATCAACTCACATACAACCAATTACTCGTTCCACTTTACGTGTTGAACTAACCATTACTCCAGATTTTCAATGGGATGAAAAAGTACATGGAGCTTCGGAAGCATTTTGGATTTTAGTGGAAGATGTAGATTCCGAAGTTATTCTTCATCATGAATACTTTTTGTTAAAAGCTAAGTATGCCACTGATGAGCATTTAATTAAGTTTTTTGTGCCAGTGTTTGAACCCCTTCCTCCACAGTATTTCCTACGCGTAGTTTCAGACAGATGGATTGGAGCTGAAACTCAATTGCCAGTAAGCTTTAGGCATTTAATTTTACCTGAGAAAAATTTGCCACCAACCGAATTACTGGATTTGCAGCCCCTTCCTATTACAGCTTTACGTAATTCTAAATTTGAAAGTTTATACATGGATAAATTTCCCCAGTTTAATCCAATTCAAACACAAGTGTTCAATGCTGTTTATAACTCTGATGATAATGTATTTGTCGGTGCTCCAACTGGGTCTGGTAAAACAACTATTGCCGAATTCGCTGTACTTCGTCTTTTATCTCAAAATTCAGAAGGACGATGTGTTTATATGGTCAGTAAAGAAGCATTAGCCGAATTGGTGTATACAGATTGGACTACTAAGTTTAGTCAACAACTTGGAAGAAAAGTTGTACTTTTAACTGGTGAAACAGGAACTGATTTGAAATTGCTTGCGAAGGGCCAAATAATCATTACTACTGCCGATAAATGGGATGTACTTTCTAGAAGATGGAAACAAAGAAAAAATGTTCAAAACATTCAATTGTTTATTGTAGATGAACTACAGCTTATAGGAGGTGAAGAAGGTCCTGTACTTGAAGTAGCTTGTTCAAGAGCACGATACATTTCATCGCAGTTGGATAAACCAACAAGGATAATAGCATTATCTGCATCGTTAGCTGATGCCAAAGATGCAGCACAATGGCTTGGCGCTCCCGCAGCAGCATCGTTTAATTTCCATCCTTCTGTGAGACCTATTCCTTTGGAACTTCACGTGCAAGGAATTAACATTACTCACAATGCTTCGAGGTTGGCTGCTATGGCTAAACCAGTGTATAATGCAATATTGAGGCATGCATCTCACAAACCAGTAATCATCTTCGTACCTACTCGTCGTCAAGCTCGATTAACAGCAATAGATCTTCTGACGTTTACAGCATCCGAAGGTCAGCCATCAAGATTTTTCCATGCTGAAGAATCTGATATAAAGCCCTTTTTAGACAGAATGACTGATAAGACTTTAAAAGAAACATTATCACAAGGCGTTGCTTATCTACACGAAGGATTATCGGTTGATGATCGACATTTAGTTGAACAATTATTTGATAGTGGAGCAATTCAAGTTGCAGTAGCTACAAGAGATCTGTGTTGGAGTTTGTCCATTTGTTCACATTTGGTTGTTGTTATGGACACTCAATGCTATAATGGAAAAACTCATGCATACGAAGATTACCCAATAACCGATGTCTTACAGATGGTAGCTCGAGCCAATCGTCCATTGGAAGACGACGACGCTAAATGTGTGCTTTTATGTCAAAGTTCGAAAAAGGATTTCTTTAAAAAATTTTTGAACGAACCTTTACCCATTGAAAGCCACTTGGATCATAGATTACATGATCATTTTAATGCCGAAATCGTTACAAAAACAATTGAAAATAAACAGGATGCTGTTGATTATCTAACATGGACATTTTTGTATAGACGATTAACACAAAATCCAAATTACTATGGATTACAAGGTGTTACGCATAGACATTTATCTGATCATCTTTCTGAATTAGTTGAAAGTACTTTAAGTGATTTAGAACAAGCTAAGTGTGTGGCTGTAGAAGATGAAATGGATACATTACCTTTGAATCTTGGAATGATTGCAGCTTATTACTACATAAATTACGCAACGATCGAACTCTTCAGTTTGTCTTTAAATAATAAAACCAAAATCAGAGGTTTATTGGAAATAATTTCAGCTGCAGCTGAATACGAATCAGTTCCAGTTAGACAAAGAGAAGAAAATTTATTAAGAAGTTTAGCTACTAGACTACCTCATGCTCCACAAGCAACGCGCATGGCTGATCCTCATGTAAAGGCACAATTATTATTGCAAGCTCATTTATCTAGAATACAACTTGGGCCAGAATTACAAAAAGATACAGAATTAGTGTTAAGTAAAGCTGTTCGGTTAATTCAAGCTTGCGTAGATGTACTCAGTTCTTCTGGTTGGCTAGCTCCTGCAGTTGCAGCTATGGAACTAGCTCAAATGGTAACGCAAGCTATGTGGTCGAAAGATTCATACTTAAAACAATTACCTCACTTTACTGCAGAAACTATTAAGCGTTGCACCGACAAAGGAGTTGAAACTGTATTCGATGTTATGGAACTTGAAGATGATGATAGAAATCGTTTATTACAATTAACAGATACTCAAATGGCAGATGTTGCACGATTTTGTAATCGTTATCCCAATATCGAAATGTCTTATGAAGTACAGGATAAAGATAAATTACATAGTGGCGGAACAGTTAATGTTATCGTTCAGCTTGAAAGAGAAGATGAAGTAACTGGACCGGTAGTAGCACCGTTTTTCCCACAAAAACGTGAAGAAGGTTGGTGGGTGGTTATTGGTGATCCAAAAACAAATTCTCTTTTATCTATAAAGAGGCTTACATTGCAACAAAAAGCAAAAGTTAAATTGGATTTTGTTGCCCCTTCACCAGGACAGCATTCTTATACCCTTTACTTTATGAGTGATGCTTATTTAGGATGCGATCAAGAATATAAATTTACTATTAATATTGGAGAATATGAGTCAGATGCTAGCTCAGGCTCGGAATCCGAATAAAATGCTAGAAAATTATCATTTTAATACAAAACACATTTTCATAATATGTAAAATTGTGACGTTCTTTATAAATTTTATTTAATTTTTATTGTAATTAATCTATCAATCACTTATTTCTTATCTCTGTCTATAAATTAGCATTAGTTATCACTTATAATCAAATAAAAAATTGAATTATAATACTGGTAATAATAATTTTTTCACTATAACTTAATTCTAATTTATCAGTATATTGTAATGTACCAAAATTTATTAGGAGCATTTAAATAATATGTAATATTACCATTAATTAAATGTACAAGATTATTAAATATAATAATTTTTATTGAATTTTATTATTAAGAATCTTGATTAAGTATTGCTCCAAATGCATTTAACCGCAGAAACGTGATTCTTGAGTTCCTGCAAATCAAAGGTTGCTAAATGTATTTAAAATATACAGAGAACTCCATAATTGCCCCACTCCTTTTAAAAGAGTTTCTTATGAGGGTAAGTCGAGTTGAAGAGTTCTTTACCATTGTTCAATCCGGAATTTAGTTTTTGAGATGTCAATAAGAAGAATATTAATTGGAAAAAGACGAACAGATAGTTGATTTGAAATATTTCAATAATCCATCTATCTCTGTCTAACTAATAATGTACAAGGTATCCGAAAATTGACGCACTTCCTTTAAATGGTAACTTCTTGAGAGTAAACCGAGACAAAAAGTCCTTTACCATTTTACAATTTGGAACCTATTTTTGAAATTGATTTTACTAGCTTTCGCTCGCAGAAGCATCATTTGTGACGTCAGCGGGACACTTAAAAATAATACATATCACTTCAAACTTAAAAATTTAAAAAATTAGACTTACCAATAACTATAGATAGATTCTACAGGAGATTTTTCTCATAGTTTTGATTCTTCATCTCTTCGATAAAAGACATTTCTTTCTTCCAATTAATACAAACTACTAACACAAATTCATATTTTACTTAACTACAATTATCAATAAACATACATTCAAGTCACCAGTATAGGGAATATTTTAATCATCTTTACTCGAAACAAGAATAACTAACGAAGGAAGCCCATGAGGTGCAAGTGGCCGACTTTAATGAAATTCGGTAAGTATAGGTTGGGAATGGGAAAAAATACCATTTGACGCTTTTGCGTAGACACTCAATATTTTTTTAGTTATTAAAGTTTAATGCGTGCACGCGCTCAGTTGCCAAGTCACAGATCGCGAGTTCGAATCTCGGGGGAAGAAATATTTTGTCTTTTTTTTTCGTGTATTTACACTATTATTTAATATAGGTTGAATGTAGATCGACGAAAATGATTCAAAATTACAAAAAAAAAAAAACGGAGAATAAAGATGAATATAAAAGAAAAATTGCTTATGCTAAAGTGGTTTATTTTTCAAATGAATATTAAGACGTCTCAATTGTCAACGTGGTCTGGTTGTTAGAATGTTGGTCACTTGTTTCTTGGGCTCGAGTTTGGATCAAGTTTAGAGTTCGGATCAAGACTCAAGGATTTTGATTTCACACAAGTAAATTACTTATAAGGTGGTATACAATATCAGCTTAAACTTTCCTGAAAAAAAAAGGAGGATAAAAATATTTTTACAAATAATAAATTTATGTTTCGTTTGCTTACATCTCTTTTTGTGATGCGTCTTATAAACTTCACAATAGTTTGAGTGATAATCATCATAAAAGCACTTATATTATAAACATAATTTATCGTTAGTCATTTGCTTATACAGTGGTGTCTGGTTATAGGTCTCGATTTTCTCCGGTTATATCTCTCCGCAAAGCCAAAATTTAAATAATTATTAACCCTTTGTGTGTGTGTGTGTGTGTGTGTGACTGCTAAAGGCGTATATATACGCCCTCACAAATCCATCAATTTATACAAAAAGCGTATATATACGCTGTAACGTCTACAGACGTCACGACACACTTTTACCTACAAATTTTTTTTTTGCTTTCTTCTTTGTATTACTTTAAATATTAAACAATGTAACGTCTATATGACGACACACCTAAAACCCTAATTTTAGGTTAATAACATAGACTTAATAACCATTGTAACTAACACTAGTATATCTGTTCACACTTTTATTCTTTATATTTTACATATTTTGTAATCCACCGTTCACACGTTAAAACAATTGTAATCGTTTGGTCTAGTACCATACACCCCGTTCTAGGGCGAACCCTACTTAATAATATTATATATCCTGATCGAGCGTAGCCATTAAGGCACAACAATGTACAACTGGACGGGAGTAGCCATATCATCCCTACAATGTACATCCCATTTTCAAAACTGCAAAACTCAGCAGTTCCACGCTTGTCAGTTCGTCGAAGGCTTCGCGCCGCCGGACTGCTTCCAGGAACATCAGCACAACATGGCCGACACCGTGGGAGCGCAATTTTTCCTTGTCCCGCGGAGCGCAGCACCCAGTCAGTCCACCACCGACCACAGCACTGAAAACATCTAAAAACTCAAATTGTATTAACACGGTGGAGTACCAAATAAATTGCGACACAATTAAAATATAAATTGAGTACACACATATTAAACTCAATAAATCAGAAACAAAGGATATCAGTTATTATCCTACAGTGATACAGTGAAAAGTGCATAAATTTAAATTAAACAGTAGATGTAAATTAAATCAGTCAATACAGTAAAATAATTAACGGGAAGTGTTCTATAATTATCAATTCAGTACTTATTTCAGTATTTATTTATTGTGACGTCTAGATTCCTGCGCCTTACACAAACCCACACCGAAACAAATAAATTCAAATAAATCAAACATATTATCAAAGTGAATAAACAAGGAAATATCCTTTCACTCTAGAAAATCAGATCCAGGACGTTACATTAAATTGGTGGCAGTGGTGGGATACTACACAAGGTGGTTACGGAGACTAATCACTTGTGTATTTCCTAACTAATTTTGAAAAAAAAAATATATATATATATATATATATATATAATAAAATTAAAAAAATACTAACTTCCGTACACTCAATAAATTTGGGTTATTCGGGTAAAATACTAACTTCCGTACGCTCAATAAATTTTGGTTATTCAGGTAAAATACAAACTTCCGTACGCCATCATTTGGTTATTCGGGTAAAACTCTATAAACTAAATTAACGTTCCTCAGATATGGAACGCTCCGAATCCGAACTTGCAAACAAAAGTAGAACAATGGAAGAGCGCAGAGAAGCTCTCAACTTCGCTGAACGTGGTGCCGAATCAACTGCACGTTCCACACCCGGTCTAGATACCGCAAGTGCAGGTACAAATTTACTCGCAATTATCCGCGACCTAACGTCCCAAGTGGATGACCTGCGAGTCCAAGTAAATCAATCACCCCGTCCATCTACCAGTACTCAAAAAAAATTCGAACTAAAACCAGATATACCACAAATAAATTATTCGCGTGCAACCGAACACATACCCCCCATCGGCATCAAAGATGCTCTTAGAATCGTTCCCGAGTATAATGGGAAAAATATGTCAGTATTTCTATTCGCGCGTTATTGCAAACGGGCTGCAGATATGTTGGCCCCCGAAGTCGAATTGGAATTAACCCTTGCATTAACGGGTAAATTACAAGGCCATGCTTACATGGCAACCGAAGACAAGGACTTCGGAACAGTTCAGGAATTAGTAGAATGTTTAAAATCCATATTTTCGCCAATCAAAACCGCTAACGAATATAGGGGAGAACTTGGCAAAATGTTCAAAACTCCAAACGAAAATTTGTTAGATTACGTAAGTCGAATAAAGGACTTTTAAAAATTTGAAAGTTTGGAAAAAATAATTTTTGAGAAAAATTTGTTTTAAAGTTTTAAAATTTGAAAATTTGAAAAAAATAATTTTTAAGGAAAAATGTTTTAAAGTTTTAAAAATTTGAAAATTTGGAAAAAATAATGTTTGAGAAAAATATTTTAGTTTTGAAAATTTGAAAATTTGGAAAAAATAATTTTTTTAGAAAAAATGTTTTAAAGTTTTGAAAAGATAATTTTTGAGAAAAAATATTTTTAAGTTTTGAAAATTTGAAAATTTGGAAAAAATAATTTTTGAGAAAAAAAAAATATTTTTAAGTTTTGAAAATTGAAAATTTGGAAAAAATAATTTTTTGGAAAAAATGTTTTAGTTTTGAAAAAATAATTTTTGAGAAAAAATATTTTTAGGTTTTGAAAATTTGAGAATTTGGAAAAAAAAATAATTTTCGAGAAAAATGTTTTAGTTTTTTTTAAAATTTGAAAGTTTGGAAAAAATAGTTTTTTAGGAAAAATATTTTAAAGTTTAAGTACTGAAACGAAGAAAATTTTATAAATATTGGAATGACGAAAAATTTATAAGTATTGAAATAAAGAAAAATTTATAAGTATTGAAATGAAGAAAAATTATAAGTATTGAAATAACGAAAGATTTATAAGTATTGAAATGACAAAAATTTATAAGTATTGAAATGACAAAAAGTTATAAGTATTGAAATGACAAAAAGTTATAAGTATTGAAATGACAAAATTTATAAGTATTGAAATGACAAAAATTTATAAGTATTGAAATGATTTTTATTTATAAGTATTGAAATGATTTTAGTTTATAAGTATTGAAATGATTTTAATTTATAAGTATTGAAATGATTTTAATACGTTTAAGAATAATTCAATTTCCTCAAAAGGAAGGTACTTACCGAAAGATAATTGTTTTCCAGGAGTAATAAAATTATTTTTTTGAATAAACCTGGTTCCCTAAAATGGGTTGCCCTGCTGGGCTATATTGCAGGATGGTGAAATAAATATTATAACTCCAATTCACTTTTATTTGTAGTTTATTATAACTTGAAATTTATAGTTCCCTTTCGTGTATACGCAAAGAGTAAGTAGTGTACTAATTACACTACTTACTTAGTTATTTGGTCGGGTTGTGGTGTTCGCAAATTACAAACGTTAGGGTTTCTACGAGGCTGGTCACGTACTGTTTCTACTTGTTCGTATACTGCCTCTACATCATTTATGTTGTATTTATTTTTCGCGGATAAACTAATTACTAAGTGTGTACAGGCTCCCCACAGGGATGCCAATATATATGCACTACAACCGTAGACTGTGTGGAGGGCGTAGCCTCTCATTAGAGTGCTAACGATATATTTTATTATACCTAGTATTATAAAGATCATCATAATAGCTGAGCTAATTTCTCCGAATTCTAAGAAATTTTCCACAATTTTTTACCTGTCGATTGTGCCAGGCGTTCGATTCCTTGTTCGTCAAGGAATTTATCGATTTGAAAGGTCCCGTCGGCTACCGGTTTACCTTTATTATTTCTAACAATGTTGTGAACTAACGCTGTTTTTTCGTTTGTGAAGTACATTTGTTCCTTCAGTTTGTCTAAATCTGACTGTGAGTATATGCCTGAGTTAGCTAGCTCGTTGGCATCCTCGTATTTCCAATTAACATCGCGGTTAGGATCTAGTTGGTGTGGTTGTACTTGTTTATGTAATATGGCTGGTAAGTCAATCCACCTATCGTCAATGTGGTATTGGCTACTTAAAACTCTACTACATTCTATCTGTGTGCCTTTGGTGACTATTAAATGGTTACGGGGTGTTAGGAAATAAGATTGATTTCTAACAGAAATTGGTAATTCGTTATAGCATTCTGTAGTATGACGAATTTTAATAGGAACAGGAATACATTTAAAGACTCGGATAGTTTCACCAGTCACTACGGACATATACCCTGGGCCCTTCATAATTCGGCGAGCAAATTCTTCAGGGTTTGAGGCAGCGACACCCAATGCGGAATCAAGAAATTGGTATTCTAATTCACATTTTTGTCTGATGATGTCTCGGTATAAGAGAATAATTTGGGTTTTGATATGTTTTTCCAAGTATACAAATTTAGCGTTTATGTAGGTGAATATATCCAAATTGTTTGTGTCTGAGTTCCATCTTGCTGGGATTGTTTTGCCTCGTTTACTGAAGATGAAAAGTCTGGGGTGTTCGGTTGCTAACAGGTGGTATCCACAGATTATTTTTTCAGATGTTACGGTTAGGGCAAAGGTAATGTCCTTTGCAGTGACAGTGTAAATCGAGGGACGTTTTGAAGTTATAGAGTCCTCCACTTTGGTGGCGGCTCCGTTATACAGTTCCGAATATGAATTAAAGTCACAGGCGTGCACAGGCAGAATTTCCCAAAACGTACTACTACCATCATTGTCGATGCAATATTCGGTTTCTAGTTTACAACGAACTCCGGAAGGTAGAATTATATTATTATTTTTTAATTGAACGACGGCTCGTGATGAGCTTAAAGTTACTCTAATTATAGCCTGTACAACCACCTTATTCCAAGATCCAAACGCGTCCGAATATTGGGAGCCCTCGCAAGATCCGTCACTTCCTACGGAACCTGCTAGGGTCACATAACGGGATACTGTGCCATTAATTTTTAAATCGCTGATAGTTAACCTATCACTTAGTTTATAAACGCCTGTTGCGTGTAAAATTTTACATTGTTGTGGTGTTATTTCCCTCAAGTATTCCGCTTTGCCATTGAAGACTATTGAGGAGTGTGAATGCATTCCACAATAAAATACATCACGAATTACTTCAATTTTGCAAGATCTGATTTTTACACTTTCAAAGTCAATGAGTTGTAATAATTGAATTTCCTCCTCAACCGTCGTGGCATTCACGTTTACAGGTTCGCAGGGGAGGGGTTCCTTTAGCGAAAAGGTGGTGATGTTCAACATTGTGCTGTTGCAGTCGTATCCAATTAAGCTAAAGGAAGAATGGATGAGTAGAACAAGAGTGAATATAATATTTTCCATGGTTGGAAGGTGCCTGAAAGCAGAAATCGGGACGATTTTAGCTGGTTTGTTATTTGTTTTTATATTACTGCGAGATATAGCTATTACGATGATAATTATACGATAACTTAATTCTAAATGTCAAGTAAATAATTATTATATTAATAACATATCAGACGTGAGCTATTTTTAATTTATTTTTGTGTATTGTTTTGATCAAGTTATCACTCAATCTTATTTTTACATTTTCGGTTTCCAGTAATTCCACAATCTCATATGGACCATGGTACTGGTTCGAGAATTTTCCCCTTTTGGGTTCTTTTAGGACGTAAACAAGATCTCCTACGTTAAAGGTTACTTCATTTATCCCTCTATCGTAGTAGTCCTTGTTCCGTTGTTTTGATTTATTTAGATTTTCTGCTGCAATTATTTCCGCCTCTCGAATTTTCTGTAAGAGGTTTGACAAGTAATTGATGTATGTTCCATCGTTCAAGTTAATTAGGTCGGGATCTCTATTATATGCACTGGCCAAACGTCCAAAAATGACAGAATAAGGCGTACATTTAGTACCCTCATGTACAGAAGTGTTGTAAGAGAAGGCTGCATGTGGCAGTAACTTATCCCATTGGTTGCCTTTGTCAGTAAAGGCCTTTATATAGTCAATTATGCTAGTATGTGACCTTTCATTTGATCCATTTGTTTGCGGGTGGTAGGCTGTGGTAGTCACATGTTTGATCCCATATTTTTTCAAAAGGGTTTTTATTAATGGACTAAGAAAATTTTGTCCCCTGTCTGTAAGTATATATTTTGGAGGGCCGAAAACTGTAACGTAAGTTTGTGTAAATGCCTCCGCTATTTCGACGGATGTGGCTGACCTTAAAGGTATAGGAATTAGGAATTTACTCAACAAGTCTTGTATGACTAATATATAGGAGTTGCCATTTTCTGTGCACTCAAGAGGTCCCATAATGTCTAATGAAATTTTTTCCAATCCGAAGCTGGGGGTATCCGTGAGAACCATCGGTTGCTTTGTTTTTACTCTAACCAATTTTTTCAATTGACATTGATGACATTTTCTGATTGTTTGTTGAATCTGGGCTTTCATGTTGCTCCAGTAGTAGTGCTGACGGATTCTGTTATAGGTTTTGTTCACGCCCTTGTGTCCACCAAAGCGTGACTCGTGAAATTTGATAATTAGATTCTCACGACATTCAGCGGATGGTGTAGTAACCTTCATTAGGCAGATCGTAATTTTGATATTTTTTGTTCGGAAGGTTTGATTTAGTTTGAATTCCCAGTAAGCGTATGTCACTTCATCGGCCATATTGTCGATCCTAGCGATGCTGAAAGAGGCTAGGTTTAAATTATCGACAACTTCGGTCAACGATTGCATTGACTGTACGACTATTTCCGGGTTCAATGGGTGTTGTTTTGTTGGTTTCAAGGGTATTGCGATTAATTTATGTCCCTTATTGGGGAGAATTTTGCATTTACCAAGTTCCAAATTGTCGCCTAATGAGAGTAAACCTTCATCTCGGTACTGCATGGCACCGGGATCCAAAGGTTCACCGTCGAGGGTCACCAGGATTACATGATTATCCTTTCGGATAGTCAATGAATCTGATGATTCCTGTATAATTAGTTGGCCTTCGGTGTTTGATGTATCGAAAATTTCTTCCGAAAAAACGGAAGAAACATCGTCATCACTCGAGGTCTCAGTGTTATATCCTAGTTCTTCGTCTCTGTTGTTGTTAATTTGATTGTTTTCTGAATCAAAAATTGGCTGTTCGATGGCAGCAGGACTATCCTCTAAGTCTAGTGAATTAATTGATTCTAGAATTTCACGGGGTATACTATTACTATTATTGTTTTGTCTAAGATTTTGATTTGATTCAGTTTGTTCACGACTGGTACTGGGTATTGGTGATGTCGATTTAGTTTTAAATGATGTGGGTTGGATATTAGGTTCCACGTCTATTCTGGTCCTTTTTGGGGCCGGTGAGAACATCGGATACGCAGGTAATTCCGGTGGATTACATGAGAGTGCATCCGCGTTAGAGTTGGCCTTTCCTGGCTTGTAAATTATTGTATATTCAAATTCGTTTAATTTGGCTTTGAATTTCCAAAGTCTAGATAATGGGTTTTTAATATTGTGTAACCAAACTAGGGGTTGGTGGTCTGTTATTAGATTAAATTTTCTGCCATATAGGTATGGTCGAAATTGCATTACTGAATAGACTATAGCAAGGCATTCCTTCTCTATGGTCGAGTAGTTTTTCTCAGCACTGTTTAATAAGCGCGATGTAAACGATACTGGGAGATCTTTCCCTATCTCCCCTTGGCTAAGAACGCCTCCGATCGCGTATCCCGACGCATCGGTGGTTACGTTAAACGGTTTAGTGAAATCGGGGTATTGCAAGATTTTGTCGGAACACAATATGTCCCTCAAGGTTTCAAAAGAATGTTGTTGTTTATTGGACCATTCAAAGGATCTGTCCTTTTTTAGGAGATCGGTGAGTGGTTTGGCAATGAATGAAAAATTTTCAATGAAGCGACGATAATAACCAGTGAGTCCCAAAAACTGTTTTATATTTTTTTGAGTTTTTGGTTGGGGAAAGTGTTTTATTGACCTTATTTTGTCGGGGTCCGGTTTTAGTCCTTCGTCACTTATCACGTGACCAAGGTATACAACCTCGTGTCTCAAAAATTTGCATTTATCAGTTTGTAATAGTAAATTGGCTTCTCTGAGCCTATTGATTAGTTTGCGGAATTTGATGTCATGCTCCTGTAACGACCTTGCGTATAGGACGATATCGTCTAAGTATACAAACATTTTACTTCCTTGGAGGCCTGACAGGACATGGTCCATCAGCCTCTGGAATGTTGCAGGAGCATTTTTTAGTCCGAAAGGCATACGTTTAAACTCGAAATGTCCGTATGGAGTTGTAAATGCGGTTTTAGTCGAATCTTCTGGATTTAGTGGAATCTGGTGAAATCCAGAAGCGAGATCGAAAATAGAGAAGTATTTTGCTCCCCCTAATTGATCCAGAATTTCGGTTTTATTCGGAAGGGGGTAGGCATCCCCTACCGTTATTTCGTTGAGTTTTTGGAAGTCTATTACTAATCTCCACCTTTTATTGCCTTGTGAATCTTCCTTTTTGGGGACGATCCACAAGGGCGAATTATAAGGGGATAGAGATTGTTGGATTATGTCTTTTTCTAACATACTGTTCACCTGTTTGTTCACCTCTTGTCGGTGTATAGGAGGATATCTATATTGTTTTGTATGTATAGGATTATTATCAGTTAAGGTTATATTATGGGATAATATGTGCGTACACGTTAATTTATCATCAGCGAGGTAGAATCGATCCTGTGCAAATTCTATCAATGCATCGACCGATTCCCTTTCTGGTTTATTCAGGTGTTCTAGATCCAACAGGTTTTTAATCTGTTCAACTCTGTCGGATTGTGGAAGCAAGGTTGTATTTGGATTTTCTGAATTTTTATTTTCAAATTGGTTTTGTGTATTTATGTTGAATATGTTAAGTGGTTGGTTGGACTCGTTTATTTTTCCAGAGTCGGTATCGGGGTTTATAGAAATGTTTTTATTGCTGTCGATTTCTGGAAGGGTTTCGTATTCGAATAACGTTATCGGTGTTATTTTGTGTTTTATATCCCCTTGTGAGGTATTAAAGATAGGCAAAACTGCATAGCCATTATAATTAGTGACTATGGCTTCACCTAAGTATACGTTTTTCTGACACGGTTGAATTTCCATGTATCCAGTTTCCAACGAGGGATTTTTTATAATAAGGAAATAAAGGATTTCCTCTGTTTCAACACCAATACGGTTACTAGACTCGATAACGAAGTCCTTCACGCTTTTGTCGAAGGACTACCACTAACCCTTAGTACTCAATTAAAACTAGAGGGTTACACCGGTTTTAACGAAGCCGTAGAAAAATCAATTAGACTCGAACAACTCTTAGCTCGCCAGAGAGAGAGAGGGTTCAGAGCCAATCCAAAAACACAAATAGTAGAACTCAACCTGAGAACCACAGACCAGACAGAAGGCCTCATTTCGAACGAAATGATCCCAGACAAATAAACTGCCAAATATGTAACCGTAAAGGCCATCGTGCCGCAGTTTGTTGGTTTAACCAAACACAAAATATTATTAGTCGTCATGAGTCTTACGACGACAATAAAAATAATTATAATAATCATCGTTACAACAACAATAATACTTACAATAACCAAAACTCTATAAATTATCCGCGAAAAAACAATTTTAACAACCAAAATAACGGGAATAGAAACCCCCCTTTAAATCAATTTAACAATAACAATCGCGGAAACCCTCGAAATTTTTCTAACTATAACACTACTAATAATAATCAACCAAATAACTACCAAAAATATTCAAATTACAATAATGTTCCTCGGGCCAACCTGAATGGTCCCTTCCAAAACATAACCTGTAATTATTGTAAAAATCACGGACACTCAATGAATGAGTGCAAAAAATTAAAATATCGCCGTGAGCAAGAGCAACGGATAAATAATCAACAACAGTCGGGAAACGAAGAGATCGATCGATTGAACCCGGGCGTGAATCGGTCGAACCTTCCTCAAACTCGCCCAAGAAACGTAATATCCGCGGAAACCCTAGTAGATCAGTCGGAACCTACGACGTCTACACAATAAATTCGTTCTCAAAGGACGATACTCCCTCCGTAAAAACCGACATAAATAACGACAATGTCCATCAAACCTTGCTAGTTGACTCCGGGGCTCAACCGAGCCTTATTAAATTAAAATGTTTAAAAAAAAATACTCTCGTCAATATAGACGAAATTATTACCTTAAAGGGTATCACTACCGAACTAGTTAAAACTCTCGGCTCTGTAAATATAGAAGCCTTCAATAGAATCGTAAAATTTCACGTAATCTCAAATAACCTACCCATCAAACAGGATGGTTTGTTAGGTTCACAGTTCTTTAGAAAACATTTAGCAAAAATCGATTTCGAAAACGAGTGGCTATCCTTCGGAGATATATATCTACCGTTCTTTCAAACAAAAACCATAACTGTACCTGCTCGTACAGTACTCCCTATAAAAATTCCTATACTAAATACAAACATGGAGACTGGATATCTCCCGCGACAACAAACCCCAGAAAAAATATTTTTCGGCGATGCCTTAGTGACTAACACTAAAGGATACGCTTTCGCTAATATTTTCAATTCGTCTGAAGACGAATACACTTTCACCATATCAACGGCCTCACTTAGACAAAACAAACGTCGACAGTAACAACAACAATAACAGTAACATCCGAAAATCCATCGACTCATTGAAATCAAATGAGGAAAATAAAATCGAGACAACCAGCGACAAGGACGTCTTGGAATCCTTGCTATATAACCCACCTAAAAGGCGTAAAATCTGGAATCCTTGTGAAGTATAGAATTTAAAAATTCAATAAAAGAAAGTTCGTACTACAATGCAATAATTTCCCAATGAGTAGGAATGTACTGATTGCCGAAAGACGGAAGAGATTCCTAAAGTCCATTTGACTTTAGCTCCCAATTGCACAGGTCAATCACCATACGTGCCACGAAAATTCATTACTATCAGAAACGTATTTCTTAATACTTCCTGAACATCGGTAATTGGGAACATACAGGAAGGAAAATTGCATTTTTAACTGCTCATGGCAACCAGAAAATAGGGCATTAACGTCACGCATTTCACCATCTAGAATGCAAGCTCAGCGGACCCTCTTCATGGTCCGATATCTTTGCTTAAAAGAGGGAGTATCAAAAATTTATATTCAGTATTCACTTGACTTGAGAGATTAATAATTAACGTATTGAATTGTTCCGTGATTTACTACGGCATCAATAACGTAAATTCTCAGATTCGACTTGCACTTGTCGCTAGAAGATTATTCCTCTTCTAATAGGAAATCTTCTAGAACCAAAATACTAGATTATCGTCAGCCGGTTATTAGTGCATAACGACGTGAGAACGGATAATACTAGATTTCGGGAATCCTAGTGATACTCCTCTTTTACATAGATTCGTTTAAATTATAACATCTTTGTGAAGAGTCATTCTTGTGTATTAGTGAGTGCGTAATCAGTATTCAGCAGAAATACTACACCTCCACGAATCACTTCGCTACCGTCCTGGTTGCCACATCTAAAGGTTATCTTTTAATTATTATTTATCGATAAATTCTGTATTGAATTCAGAATTTACACATCCCTCTCCTTGAAAATTAACTATTTGAGGAATTGTTTAATAAAGATAACTTAAATCGTACATCGGATATCTCCGAAGTTATTTAAAGAATTGTTATAATTATTTATGAGAATTGTAATTGTTTAGAGATTGTAATAAATTGTTATAATTCATTCTTAATTTATTCTTACTCATTTTACCTAAAAATCAGATAAGGTACGCTTAGCGTTTTGACCAAAGGAAAAGCCCACCTCAGCAGTAATTCTAGCCGCTCGGAATTATTGTTGAAATTGAACGCGTCTTTAACTCCCAAGTTTCGACCTCTATTCAAAATTGACCTAATTCCCCAATATCATTCTAAAGATTCGTTCTGAACATTTATTACATCTATTATCCGATATCTCCAGTCCTATTTACAAGGATCATATTTAAGGATTACAGATTTAATTAAATAAACAATCGTACACGCTCCGCAGTACGTAACATCCTCAATATCTATTAACACACCCTAATATTATTACTAGAAGTTTCAGAAACACCACACCACCTGAGATTGCTGAAGGTAACCCATCACTCCTTACCGAAAATACAAATTTTGGTTTGGACTCACCTGAACAACTGACCAAGGAAAAAACTCCGGCTACGGGATCCGATCACTTTAGCGACACTGAAAACATGGTTATGGACCATGCTAATAGCCTAAACTCAGACTTTCCAATCTACAACAACGATAACACAACAGACGACTCCGACGAGTTAGTTGAGATCTTTGATGATCCACTACCACAGTACGATTTCAAAACTCGAGAACGTAAACTCAGAATACTAGACACCCGTGACGCATTGTTGCACAGAAAAGACAATCGTGTAATATTTTTGACAACCGACGGGACGCCTCTAGACGAAGGCGCTAGAGAATACCAAAAAAAGGGGACACTCCCTAAATACACCGAACTAACTGACGGCGACATAAACATCACAGAATTAGGACACAAAAAACTTTTATCATTAATTATGCCCTCTGACGTAAGGACAATCGAGGGAACTCTTGTATTTAAACAAACCTTGAAAACATTGGGAGAATTAATAAATAAATTCCAATTAAAATCCATTAGTATTAGACAGAGCAACGAGATAAGTAACATAGGTTGGAAACAAACCCTTTCCCACATAAAGGAAACCTTGTCTCACATAAATTGTACAATAATGATTTGCAAAGGCTTAGTAATAACAGAAATATTGAGAGAATACCACGGATCTTCATCCGGTGGACATAAGGGGATAACTAAAACCTACAACCGTATTCGGCAAAATTTTTATTGGGGTTCGTTAAAGAAGGACCTCCAAAATTTCATTCAAAAATGTAGAACTTGTCAGATAAAAAAATTAGTTAGAGTCAAACCCAAAAATCCAATGATCCTTACAGACACGCCAGGTGAGGCCTTCGATAAGGTTGCCTTGGACGTATTGGGTCCTCTCCCTGAAACTCCTAAGGGAAACCTATATATTCTAACCATTCAAGACCTACTAACTAAATACTCCGAAGGAGTACCCTTAAAAGGAACCACGAGTCCCGAAATAGCGGACGGGTTCATTAAAACCTTTATTTGACGACATGGAGCGCCTAAGGCTATCCTTACCGACCAAGGGGCAAATTTCTTGTCCAGTTTTTTCAAAGTCATAGCGAAAAAATTTAAAATCACACAGTATAAAACCACTGCCTATCATCCCCAATCAAATGGTTCCTTAGAATGGTCACACCATGTGTTGGCCGAATACCTAAAAATGCATGCGAATAATTTCCATGACTGGGACGATTGGGTTGAGATGGCAATGTTTTCATACAACACTAGTATCCATGAAGGAACTAAGTTCTCGCCTTATGAATTAATATATGGAAGGAAGGCTAAACAACCCTTCTCCATCCCTATCTCAGAGGAAGACACATGTGTCACCTATAGGGATTATATAATCGAACTTTACGATAAACTCCGAGACATTAGAGAAACAGCCAGAGAGAACTTAATTCGTTCAAAGGAAACGTATAAATATTACTACGAAAACTGTAAAGTCGGGGATTACGCATATCTCCTGAAAGAGGGAAAATCAAATAAACTAGACGACCAATACTCCGGTCCTTATTTAATAACTGAAATTTTGAATAATAATAACATAAATTTGGAGATAGGTAATAAAATTAAAACTTGGACAAAATAAAATTAATTCGTAATCCAAGTCCAAGTCCGAATACCCAGTTGTGACTAAAAAGGAGATTAAATTTTGCAGAGATGTTGTGGACAGCAATCATTCTGACATACTCTGTGTAGTATGCCTCAGCACTCATTGGGTACGATTGCAATAGTACCACCCTGAATGTAACCACCTTTTCGCTGCGTTCACCTACACCATGCACTCCAGTCACGCTGAACATTACCTCCGTCCAAGAAGACGTCCAAATTCTACAACTGTCAGAGTACGACAACGCCATGGTCCGCCTCTGTAGAATCGAAATCCAGAGAGACATATACTACTGTGGAATGCACTCGCACACCTCAGTTGTCTTGAACGGGAAGGCTGAATACCTCCTCGAAATCACAAATGAGGAATGCAACCTCTTACACAACACTGGCACCTATATCCATAATCGCCACATCGTAATAAGTGGGTTAAATCCCAATAGCACCCATAGTTGCTCCGTCACCTTTGCTGGGCAGCATCGAAACAAACGGAGGCTGCGAAGGGACTCAATATTCTGATGTATACGGAACTTGGAGAAAAGTAGTTGTACAGGGGATAGTTAAAATTACCCTACAAAACTATCTAGCAACAGTTAAACTAAACTCTAATAAAATAATATTAAATTCAGGTGTTTATTGCAGTTTAGACAATGGTCGCTGCACCGACAATAATGGTAGCCATGTATTCTGGGAGACTACCACCCCTCACTACTGTGATTTCGGAGACTATACCACTCTCTTCAATGGTCCCGCAACAAAAATCCAGGACACTTTATCTCCAAACCATCCAATAGTTTATACTGTGACATCGAAGGAAACAACCCGCACAACATCTTAATCCGCAGTGAACAGAAAACCATCTGCGGATACACACTATACACCACTGAACACCCGAGAATATTCATTTTCGAGAAAAAGGGCAACACCGTTCCAGCACCTAGAGAATTACCAAATCGCAATGTAGATATGTTCACATACATAAATGCGAAATTCATCTATCTGGAAAAACATTAAATCACAAATCCTTGCCCTCTACCAGGATATCCTGCGTCAACGTTGCGATATCGAATACCAATTCCTAGATACCACACTATCCCTAGCCCCGTCAAACCCTGAGGAATTCGCCTACAAAATTATGAAAGGCCCTGGTTATATGGGAATAGCCACTGGGGACTCGATCAGAATCTTCAAATGCATTCCGGTGCCGATACAAATCCGTCACATCAAGGAATGTTATAACGAGTTACCCATCACCATCAACAATTTGGAGATTGTAACAATCTCCTACCATCCCAATTTGAATTCAATGGGCAATGGATAAGTGTGCCCGGAACGATTCATCAAAACATAATTCCACAAAGGTTAGATCCTGCTGCCGTGCCCACTTGGACCTACGAGGACGCCAAAGAACTGGCCAATAGCGGTATATATTCGCAAAATGATATTGACAAACTAAGGGAGCATTTATTCTTCCGAAATCAGAAAACAGCTATTTTGCATAATATGGTGAGAACCGCCAGCGGAATCGAGAAACCTGACGGCAGTTTTAAAATCCATAACCTCTTCAACGAGGAAACCTTCCAAAATATAGCCGAGTCAGCCAGCAAAAGATTCTGCAATGGATTCTTGAAATTTGGAGAAGCCAGTTCGGCAATAATTGCTATTTTTGTAATAATAAGTACAATAGAATATATTATTAGTACATTATTAAGAGGATATACGCTACACTCTGTGGTAGGGTGTAGTTCCCTCTTATTAGCATCTATTTGGGGAGCCTGCACAAGCCTCGTCATAAATCAAAAACAACATTACGACCCTGAAGAAACAGGTGATGGCCATTACGAAGTTATGGACCAACAATGCCGATCGTTACAGACTGCTCTACCTCAACCTAGACCAAGGAACATCGAGCCAGATCAAATCACAGTGTAGTCCAATCCAATCAGCGAAGTTGAGAGCTTCTCTGCGCTCTTCCATTGTTCTACTTTTGTTTGCAAGTTCGGATTCGGAGCGTTCCATATCTGAGGAACGTTAATTTATTTTATAGAGTTTTACCCGAATAACCAAATGATGGCGTACGGAAGTTTGTATTTTACCTGAATAACCAAAATTTATTGAGCGTACGGAAGTTAGTATTTTACCCGAATAACCCAAATTTATTGAGTGTACGGAAGTTAATATTTTTTTAATTTTATTATATATATATATTTTTTTTTTTTCAAAATTAGTTAGGAAATACACAAGTGATTAGTCTCCGTAACCACCTTGTGTAGTATCCCACCGCTGCCACCAATTTAATGTAACGTCCTGGATCTGATTTTCTAGAGTGAAAGGATATTTCCTTGTTTATTCACTTTGATAATATGTTTGGTTTATTTGAATTTATTTGTTTCGGTGTGGGTTTGTGTAAAGCACAGGAATCTAGACGTCACAATAAATAAATACTGAAATAAGTACTGAATTGATAATTATAGAACACTTCCCGTTAATTATTTTACTGTATTGACTGATTTAATTTACATCTACTGTTTAATTTAAATTTATGCACTTTTCACTGTATCACTGTAGGATAATAACTGATATCCTTTGTTTCTGATTTATTGAGTTTAATATGTGTGTACTCAATTTATATTTTAATTGTGTCGCAATTTATTTGGTACTCCACCGTGTTAATACAATTTGAGTTTTTAGATGTTTTCAGTGCTGTGGTCGGTGGTGGACTGACTGGGTGCTGCGCTCCGCGGGACAAGGAAAAATTGCGCTCCCACGGTGTCGGCCATGTTGTGCTGATGTTCCTGGAAGCAGTCCGGCGGCGCGAAGCCTTCGACGAACTGACAAGCGTGGAACTGCTGAGTTTTGCAGTTTTGAAAATGGGATGTACATTGTAGGGATGATATGGCTACTCCCGTCCAGTTGTACATTGTTGTGCCTTAATGGCTACGCTCGATCAGGATATATAATATTATTAAGTAGGGTTCGCCCTAGAACGGGGTGTATGGTACTAGACCAAACGATTACAATTGTTTTAACGTGTGAACGGTGGATTACAAAATATGTAAAATATAAAGAATAAAAGTGTGAACAGATATACTAGTGTTAGTTACAATGGTTATTAAGTCTATGTTATTAACCTAAAATTAGGGTTTTAGGTGTGTCGTCATATAGACGTTACATTGTTTAATATTTAAAGTAATACAAAGAAGAAAGCAAAAAAAAAATTTGTAGGTAAAAGTGTGTCGTGACGTCTGTAGACGTTACATACGCCCTCTGTATTTTTTAACTATAACACTTTTATTAATGTTTTACCAACTGATTCAACATTCGTTCATTATGGTTTTATTATTTTTATTATGTTAAAATTATCAAAATATCCTGTTAAAGTTGTCATACTCTGTGTTACATTATAAATTTGGGATTTTTTCCTTTATATTTAATTACCGATTATTATTGAAGGAATGTACAAAATAAGTTAAGTAAATTAAAATAGCTTAAAAAGTTACTTAATATAAATAAAAAAAAATTGATATTTTTAATTATTTTGCCATTATTATTTTTTAAACCCTTAGAATGGCATCAAATGTCCGGGCACTGTTTTGGTCACTGTCAGTGTCCACTAGTCGTAGCGACTGACAAGCGAAAAATGCGCCGTCCACATAGATGGATTCGTCCGAGAGCACGCCGCAGTCAAAGGGTTAATTATGGAAAATTTGTCGTGTTTAGGCTCATTTTCATCGTCACAATGTAAGGAATGCATTAATAATAATCATAAAACTGTTTAACTAAAATTGTTAAATTTTTAATTTTTCCTTATCTATGGCTATTTAAATGCCCTGTTTATTTGCCTTTGTTTAGGCTTTACGGCTCAGCGCTTGCTGCTCGAGCTGAGTAAATAAAAAAGTGGTGGGGATAATTCTGGGACTTATAACCGGAGCAAAATGCGAGACCTATAACCGGACACTACTGTAATAAGATCAAATTCTCCCTTGGCTTATCTCACTTTCATATTTGATTTCTCTCTTCTGCTTTGCTTTTTCATAAACATTTCGTCTAAGCCATATGAATTGAAACCCATATTATTCAGTCACGAAGGAGTTGTTCAAGTGTAACAAACTCTGTTAATTCTTTAAATTAACTTTAAATTTGGTGTTTC
Organism: Sclerodermus sp. 'alternatusi'; assembly: GCA_037305995.1. NCBI lineage: Eukaryota > Metazoa > Arthropoda > Insecta > Hymenoptera > Bethylidae > Sclerodermus > Sclerodermus sp. 'alternatusi'. The sequence goes on along the minus strand of CM074544.1, from coordinate 15,598,911 downwards.
GTGTATGCTACATTTATTTGGATCATGGGAGATTTAATGCCGTCGACATCAACTGAATTAGCAGACGATTATATTAATTTAGATTTTGAAGAATTATCTGTGGAAATTCAAAAAATAGATACGACGAATGCTTTTGAATATTGTCGTGAATTACTTTTGAGATGTGAACTTATATTAGAAAAATCCGTAGAAAAAAAAATCGATAAAGGCAGTTGTCTTGGGAGAAGAAATGTATACATTAATTAAATCAATCATACACAATGGACAGTTCATAGAATAGAAATATTTATATCTCGATAATGAAGATTTTCAACATGATTCAGAATGTGAAGGATATACGACAAATACATCATCGCCATCAAAATATACATTACCCCCTAAAAAACATCCCGATGTAAAAAAATACGCCAAGTAGTTATCCCCTTCTAAAAACCCCCTTATTTAAAACATATATATTATTTATACACTTATTTAATGAATTCTCTTAATAAAGGTATAACAATAAAAAGAATATATTTATTTGAAATATATAGTCACTACAAAAAATACATTATTTTTCTTAACTTGTTAAAAAGTATTGAAATCATATATAGAATAAAGCCAAGTATGTAATCTTTATTTATTCTCAGCATATAGTTTATAAAAAATATGTATAAAAAAGAGAAACTGCATTTGAAATGCAGATAGTTTATAAACAAATTGCATAGAAGCTTTTTATATATAGTTTATAAACAATATGTTTATAATTTTTTTATACAGAACTTGGCGAGCCTCCATGCTTTTTTAAATGACACACAATAATCAGGTTAATTAAAAATATCTCACTTCTTATAATATATAGGAATATGTTATAATTTCATAACTGCTATATGAAAACATTTGAAAATTCGGCGAGCGACATGCATTCGTTCTTATTACATGAAAAGAAGAGAAAATTCGTTAGCAGGATTTAAAGTAAAATCAAATGTCATTTAAAAAAGCATGGAGGCTCGCCAAGTTCTGTATAAAAAAATTATAAACATATTGTTTATAAACTATATATAAAAAGCTTCTATGCAATTTGTTTATAAACTATCTGCATTTCAAATGCAGTTTCTCTTTTTTATACATATTTTTTATAAACTATATGCTGAGAATAAATAAAGATTACATACTTGGCTTTATTCTATATATGATTTCAATACTTTTTAACAAGTTAAGAAAAATAATGTATTTTTTGTAATGACTATATATTTCAAATAAATATATTCTTTTTATTGTTATACCTTTATTAAGAGAATTCATTAAATAAGTGTATAAATAATATATATGTTTTAAATAAGGGGGTTTTTAGAAGGGGATAACTACTTGGCGTATTTTTTTACATCGGGATGTTTTTTAGGGGGATTTCACTCATTTTTGTAAGTTAGCGTTGAAAATTTATAATATTTTTTAATAGTATCTCCAACTATTTAAGTTCATATCACGAATTTCCTTATATCAAGCTCTATGACGTCATGCTGTAACGTCCTTAATAAAAAGTTTTCAAGTGATAGGAAAAGTTAAAATTTATATTTTTTTCAAATTATTTCCATCTATTTAAGTTCGGAACAAGTATTTCGCTATTTCATGCTCTAAGACGTCACGCTCTGACGTCACTAGTGACAGATTTTCGAAAGGTGCCAAAAGTCAAAAATAGTAAATATTTATAATATATTTTTCAAGTTATTTGCATGTTTTTTGGTTCGGAAGAATATATTCAGCCACATATAGCTATATGACGTCACGCACTGTAATCAACCATGGCAGATTTTCAAGGATGGCTAAAAGTAAAAATGTATAATAAATATCTTTTTCAATATATTTACATCTATTTAGGTTCGGAACACGTATTACGCTATTTCATGCCCTATGACGTCATACTCTGATGTCACTAATTGCAAATTTTCAAGGGCGGCGAAAAGTAAAAATTTATAATATTTTTTTCAAATTATTTATATCTATTTAGGTTCGGAACACGTATTTCGCTATTTCATGCCCTATGACGTCATAATCTGATGTCACTAATTACACATTTTCAAGGGTCGCGAAAAGTAAAAATTTATAATATGTTTTTTAATTATTTCCATCTCTAATTATGTTCGGAGAACATATTTCGCTATTTCATGCCCTATGAGGTCATACTCTGATGCCTCTAATTGCAGATTTTCAAGTTTGGCGAAAAGTAAATATTTATAATATTTTTTTCAAATTATTTATATCTATTTAGGTTCGGAACACGTATTTCGCTATTTCATGCCCTATGACGTCATACTCTGATGTCACTAATTGCAAATTTTCAAGGGTGGCGAAAAGTAAAAATTTATAATATTTTTTTTTAATTATTTCCATCTATTTAGGTTCGGAACACGTATTTCGCTATTTCATGCCCTATGACGTCATACTCTCATGTCACTAATTGCAGATTTTCAAGGGTGGCGAAAAGTAAATATTTATAAAATTTTTTTTTAATTATTTCCATCTATTTAGGTTCGGAACACGTATTTCGCTATTTCATGCCCTATGACGTCATACTCTGATGTCACTAATTGCAAATTTTCAAGGGTGGCGAAAAGTAAAAATTTATAATATTTTTTTTTAATTATTTCCATCTATTTAGGTTCGGAATACGTATTTCGCTATTTCATGCCCTATGACGTCATAATCTGATGTCACTAATTACACATTTTCAAGGGTCGCGAAAAGTAAAAATTTATAATATGTTTTTTAATTATTTCCATCTCTAATTATGTTCGGAGAACATATTTCGCTATTTCATGCCCTATGAGGTCATACTCTGATGCCTCTAATTGCAGATTTTCAAGTTTGGCGAAAAGTAAATATTTATAATATTTTTTTCAAATTATTTATATCTATTTAGGTTCGGAACTCGTATTTCGCTATTTCATGCCCTATGACGTCATACTCTCATATCACTAATTGCAGATTTTCAAGGGTGGCGAAAAGTAAATATTTATAATATTTTTTTCAAATTATTTATATCTATTTAGGTTCGGAACACGTATTTCGCTATTTCATGCCCTATGACGTCATACTCTCATGTCACTAATTGCAGATTTTCAAGGGTGGCGAAAAGTAAATATTTATAAAATTTTTTTTTAATTATTTCCATCTATTTAGGTTCGGAACACGTATTTCGCTATTTCATGCCCTATGACGTCATACTCTGATGTCACTAATTGCAAATTTTCAAGGGTGGCGAAAAGTAAAAATTTATAATATGTTTTTTAATTATTTCCATCTCTAATTATGTTCGGGGAACATATTTCGCTATTTCATGCCCTATGAGGTCATACTCTGATGCCTCTAATTGCAGATTTTCAAGTTTGGCGAAAAGTAAATATTTATCATATTTTTTTCAAATTATTTATATCTATTTAGGTTCGGAACACGTATTTCGCTATTTCATGCCCTATGACGTCATACTCTGATGTCACTAATTGCAAATTTTCAAGGGTGGCGAAAAGTAAAAATTTATAATATGTTTTTTAATTATTTCCATCTCTAATTATGTTCGGAGAACATATTTCGCTATTTCATGCCCTATGAGGTCATACTCTGATGCCTCTAATTGCAGATTTTCAAGTTTGGCGAAAAGTAAATATTTATAATATTTTTTTCAAATTATTTATATCTATTTAGGTTCGGAACACGTATTTCGCTATTTCATGCCCTATGACGTCATACTCTGATGTCACTAATTGCAAATTTTCAAGGGTGGCGAAAAGTAAAAATTTATAATATTTTTTTTTAATTATTTCCATCTATTTAGGTTCGGAACACGTATTTCGCTATTTCATGCCCTATGAGGTCATACTCTGATGCCTCTAATTGCAAATTTTCAAGGGTGGCGAAAAGTAAAAATTTATAATATTTTTTTTTAATTCCCATCTATTTAGGTTCGGAACACGTATTTCGCTATTTCATGCCCTATGACGTCATACTCTGATGTCACTAGTGGCATGTTTTCAAAAGGTTCGAAAAGTAATAAATAATAATAATTTTTAACATTATTTCCGACTATTTAGATACGGAACATGTTATTTCGCGATATATAGCCATATGACGTCACGCTCTGACGTCACTAATACTACGTTTTCAAGACGTTCGAAAATTAATAAACAATCAAAATTTAGAATTTTTTGTCGCATTACTTCCGACAATTTTGGTCGGAATACGTTATTTCTCGATATGTAGCCATATGACGTCACTCTCTGACGTCACTAATCTTACATTTTCAAGAAGTTCGAAAATTAATAAACAATCAAAATTTAGAATTTTATGTCGCATTACTTCCGACAATTTAGTTTCGGAACACGTTATTTCACGGTATATAGCAAAATATGACGGCACGCTCTGACGTCAGTAATGATACGTTTTCAAGAATTACGAAAAGTAAATAAAAAATAATAATTATTTAATAATTAAATAATATTACTCATTTATTATTACAATTATTCGCAAATGACAATGGTTAATTTATAAAAATGAAACAATAATTTATTAATTATTAATTTGTTTTATTAATGTTTAGTTTATTTATTAAAATAGTATGAATAATAAATATAATAAATAAAAAAATTAATTTACATTATAAAGTTATAACATTTTCAACACTATTTCCGATAATATAGGCTTAGAACACGGTATTTCGCTAGATCTGTGTTTATGACGTCACGCTCTGACGTCACTAATGGCACGCTTTCAAGCGGTACGAAAAAGATGGAGATGGAGATGGAGATGGAGATGAAGACGACGACGACGACGACGATGACGACGACGGAACTGAACATACACTTTTCAAAAATTGAAAAATTGAAAAAATTATGCAACTGCACTTTTTATGCATTTTAGTGCATTTATACGAAATTTTTTTTTTTTTTTTTTTTTTTTTTTCGTTAAAAAGTTTCAGAATGTGTCAAAACATATTTTGGCGTTAAAATTTCTTCAAAAAATCGACCCAAAATTTTTAATGTTTCGGGAAAAGGATACTCGGTGTCTCGCGTACAGTAGCACATGACGTGACTGTAAGGCTATACTACTTGGCGCGAGACTCTACCGAGTCTCCTGATCATAGTCAACTGTAGCGATGTAAGAATCGTTGCAGCATCTCTCGCCCGATGTTATGGGAAAATCGGGAATAGGCTGAACACACTCGGCACCGAGGTGCCTAAGCTGAGATTTGGATCAGCTAGATCTGGAGAGAGAACGACGCGGTCGTGTCGTGTCTTTGTCTGAGCAGGGTGTAGCAGAGTCTGTCCTTGCCTTGCTCACCGCACATAGTCTAACATCGGGTTAGACTGATTCCTCCGATTCCCAAACAACACGTCCGATTAAGTTTATGTGTTAGTTAAATTGGGAACGCCGAACGAGTAAGACGTGTTTACAACTACTCGATTTATTGGCCCAATCTATAAATTCATAGTGTCTAATTCTTAGTCCGGTTAGTGTTCAGTTATTGAATCAGGCTGTTTTTCCTGTGAATTTAGTTTGTTACTAACAACTCTGGTATTTAGCGCGCTGCCGTGCAGTGCCTATAGCTAAATAATGGCTTCTGTTAACGAAAATTGTAACACAGAGACCAATGGGGTTACTACTTCTACACCATCAACGTATGCTAGTGCGGCGGGAAATTTTCTGTTTCCTAAAAAGGATGATGCTATTATTCTGGATGCAATTAATGAATTATCCATTAAAGATTACATAACTGGAGTTGGCTCCATAATTGGACCAAATAACATTAAATTTGCTTCAAGAATCTCGAATAATAGAGTATGCTTATTCCTGTCTAATAAAAACTTAGTTTCCAATATCACTTCTAAATATAAACACATAAATATCAATTCTCACAGTATTACTATCAGACCATTAACAGTCAAATCTACTAGGGTAATTCTGTCTAATGTGTGTCCAATCATCCCACACTCCGTTCTGGAGGAGGAACTTACAAAACTTAATATTAAACTGTCATCCAAAATGTCCTTTATCAGAGCAGGTATTACTGACCCTTCATATGCCCATGTAATGAGCTTCAGGAGACAGATCTTTATAGCGCCTGAGGATGTAGATAAACTCCCGGGCAACCTACAGCTTACCTATGAAAATTCCACTTTTTGGATTTTCCTGTCAACTGAGAAGCCTAACTGTTTCATCTGCAAAAGCAATGAACATCTAGCTAACAAATGTTCACTGAACTCTTCCTCAAACCTAGGGAATAGCATAAACACTTCGGTACAGACCTTGGACTCTACTCAGGCTGCAAATTCTCCGAGGACAGGCTCAGCTACAATAATAAATTTAAATACTAACATGCTGGATCTTAACTACAACGCAACAACACCTTCTGGTTCTAAGAGACCGCTCTCTTCAAATGGATCTGTAGTGAATGCTCTCACTGTCGGTGCTTCTAGGGACTCTGAGTTGTCCATATCTACAGCTGCTGAGTATAAAAAATCCACTACTCATCCCAACAGAAAACCAAAAAACAAAGAGTCAAGTTTATCTAAAAATAAGATCACCAATGATATAGCCAAAAAGCTAGAACCTGTGAACTCCCTAATTGAGGAAGCATACTCCAGCGAGGTTTTTCCGTTGAACTCTCTCAAACTGGGTGAATTTCTGGGACGTGTCAAGGGTAGAAGGAGTATTATTCCGATTGCCATGGAATATTCCAGAGACCTCAATAAGCTTTCAGGCATGTTAAGGAACATTTATCCTAAATGTGAAGATAGATCTATAAAGAACTCGCTTTTTAGAATTATTAAAAAATTGGATACCACCACTGAATGGTCAGAGGATTGTAGCAGCGGGATGGACACGGATCATTATCCGGATTCTTCCATCTTGGTTTCTACTGCTGCAGACCCAATATAGGTATATATATATATTTATATAGTCAATATTACCAACAAGATTAATAACAACATTGCCTGCATTTTCTGGAATGCCAGAAGTCTGTCCAGATGTAAAGAAGAACTGACCAGGCTCATTAACAACTTTGATATTTTCATTGCGGTAGAAACTTGGTTAAATTCACATAACAGAATTGATTTTCTAAACTTTAATGTGTATAGACAGGACAGGAGGAATGATTGCAAGACAGGTGGGGGCATAATTTTGTTCATTAAGAAAACCATTCAGTTTAGGATCATCCCTGAGGTTAGTTTTTGTAATAATAAGTATGAATCTTGTGGCGTTGAGCTGATGAATACCGAACACAGAATTAGTCTAGTCGTGGCCTATAGAAGACCTGGCTCTAACCTATCTCAACATGATTGGATCCAGCTGATGTCCATGTTAAATGTTAGTGACAAGTGTATTGTGATGGGAGACTTTAATGCTAACAATATTGATTGGAATTGCCCAACTACTGACTCCAATGGCAATAGACTCCAATATGCTCTTGAGAACTCTGACTTAATTCTGCTGAACTCCAGCAGCTCTACGCATATTGATTTTCATAGGAAAAAGTTTTCAAACATCGACTTGATTATGACTTCCCCAAGTCTACTTAGTATTACAGAAGTAAATGTTTTGGATGACTCATGGGGTTCAGACCACTTTCCCATCAACATTAATATTAATTGCAATAGATCCATATATCGTCACCCTAGAAGAAACCTATCCAGTAAGAAAACTGACTGGTCAGTCTATAAAGGAAATCTGGACTGCTGTTTTAATGATTTTCTGGCCTCCACTCAGAATTGCTCAGATTTGAATAGCAATTATGAACTCCTAATTCAAACGTTAACTAAGAACATCATCGATGCCACCCCTCATAGGGTGCATTCCGCAACTCATCTACACTCAAATAGGAATCCATGTGTTTGGTGGGACTCTGAATGTGAGAAGCTGGTAAGGATCAGGAAAGCTGCACTTAAGAAATGGTTGCATTCCAAAACTCAGGAACACCATATTGATTACAAAAAAGTAGTCGCTCTGGCCAAGAAGACGTTTAGCTACAAAAAAAAAGTGAATTTTAGAAATTTTGTCTCTTCTCTCAATATTAACTCGGATGCTAATCATGTCTGGAGAATGTGCCGTATTTTCAAAAACAAATGGGCTCGAGCCTCCAACGAAAATTCTCTTCCCATTAATTCTAGTGCCTATTCAGAATCCATTATATCGGCGACAGGTAAACTTTTCCCTCCTTATGTTCCAACTGATCCTGAGTATATTCCTTCTTGTCTAAATAATGACTTCCTTAATAGCGTCTTCTCCCACTTAGAATTAGACTTCGCGCTTAAAAAATGTAACATTAAGTCCTCTCCAGGCAGGGATAAAATTGACTACAATGCCATTATTAACCTTCCAAATAACTACAAAACATTCCTTTTACAGCTTTTCAATAGAATGTATGGTTCGGGATCCTATCCTAGTTCTTGGTCTGAGTATAACATCTTCTTTATTAAAAAAGGTGAAAATAATGGTGTTCGTCCAATTTCGCTTTCCTCTTGCATGTGTAAGCTATTTGAACGTATGGTCAAGAGCAGATTACAGTGGTGGGTGGAGGTCAATAAGATACTACCCAACTCACAGGCTGGATTTCGTAGCTACAGATCGGTTACGGATAACTTGGCTGCTCTTACCTTACATGTCCAGAGTGACTTTAGCAGAGATAAAGACACTCTGGCCTGTTTTCTAGATGTTTGCGGAGCTTTTGATAATGTTATCCCTAATATCCTCCTAAATATTCTGGCGAATATGGGTTGTCATGGAAATCTGGTACGCTTTATAGGTTTTTTAACTCATGAGAGATCAGTCTTTCTTCTGGACCCCGTGAGTGGCAATGAAACATCCTTCAAAGCCTTTAAGGGTCTTCCTCAGGGTGGGGTTCTTAGTCCCCTCCTATATATTCTTTATGTTAAAGATATAACAAAAGGGATGGCTAATGGTGTTGCAGAGATTCAGCTTGCGGACGACATAGTGGTGTATGGTTCAGTCACCTCTCCCAGAGGTGCAAAAAGGAACCTAGAATCCTCAATTAGGACGATTCAGAATAATCTGGCATCCATTGGACTTAAACTGTCTCCTGCTAAATCTACTCTAGTTCATTTTAATAATAATAAAATCCCTCCAGGTATAGCCTCCATCAAAATTAGTTCTTCCAAGATTAAGTCCTCCCCAACAGCCAAATTTCTTGGCATCACCTTTGATTTCGACCTCAAATTCAGGGATCACATTATTCAGCTAAAGACCAAATGCTTTAATAGGTTAAATATCATTAAATTTATTAGTTCCATTAGATGGGGTACTAATCCCTCTACGCTTCTCACCATTTATAAAAGTTACATAAGATCTTTAATTGAATATAACAGTTTCATTTTTTATCCTCGTAACACAACTCAATCTCTAATCATCGAGAGAATCCAATTTGCAACTTTGAGAGCGGTTATGGGTTATCGAATCAGTACTCCTACCAATGTCATCTTAGGCGAGACTAAGTGCTTGTCTATTAAGGAAAGAACAAGAATCCTCGCTAAAAATTATCTTTACAAAGTGCTCTCTTTGCGTAATTCCTGGACCTATCAAGTGATTCGTAACCTTGACCCTCACAGCATCCTATCTTCAGGTAAAGTCTCTCAATCGCTCCTACTTGAAGCCCTGAATGAAGTTCTACCCAACTTGGAGTTAGTCAATGATTGTAGTAATACATTTTCCAATATCCAAGACTACTTTGCGTACTCCGGTATTCTCCCTTGCCATGTGGACTTGGGTGTTCACATCAAGGAAAGTTTATGTCCTAATGATTTGTTCCTTGAACATTATAATAGTAGAGAGCCCAACAGCATCTCGATTTTTACCGATGGGAGTAAATTTAAGGATGGGCTTGCTGTTGGAGCTGCACTGTACTCACCTGAATTGAATCTCTCTTCGACATTTAGATTACCTCCTGCTGCCTCAATATTCACAGCGGAATGCTACGCTCTGTATGAGGCGACTAAAGTGGCGCTTGAGCACCTTCCTAACCGCGCATATATATACTCGGACTCTCTCAGTGCTATTTCAGCTTTGTCCTCGCATGTGCTTAGCACATCCCACCATTCCTACCTCAAGTCGATTAAAACCTCCATCTTCGATAGGTTGAACCCGTCTGATCCTAGCAATTGTGGCATTGCTTTCTATTATGTACCATCTCACAGTGGCATAACGAACAACGAACGCGTAGATTGTTTAGCCAAGGAGGCTGCTTTAACCAATCCGCAAGAACGGACGGAGCTGGTAAGGATACCATTCACGGATTTTAAGGGTCTTACTAAACTGCATGCCAGGTTAAAAGACATTCATAGCATCAAAGAGGAGGCTAAATACAAAGGAACCTTATATTTTCAAAACTTTTACAAGGAGACCAGTACACCGTGGTTTTTTTCCTCTAGCCTTCCCAGGAAATTAATAACCTTTGCATGCAGATTGAAGTCTAATCACTATCAGCTAAACTGTTCCCTTGCTAGGATAGGCTTAATAAATGGTGCATCTTGTGACTGTGGAGCTGAGGTACAGGACATCGACCATGTCATTTGGAATTGCCCCAATTACGAGAAAGGCAGATCCGTCATATTAGACAATTTAAGAATAAAACGGCTATACTCTCCGTACTGGATTACTTCGTTTTTGGTGGAACCTAACAAGGATGCTCTTAGGATCATCTATGAATTTGTAGAAATTCATGGCCTAAGAATTTAACTTGGATTATTAATCTAATAATTTATTGATGTAAGCTATGTATTTATTGTCAGCCAAATAACATCTAGTATGTTCAAAGGCTTAATAAAAAAAAAAAGTTTATGTGTTTATGAGAACGGTTACGTGTATGAAGGGAGAATCTTGAACTATCAAACTGACGAAGTTCAACGATTTTTCCTCACTTTCATGTCATCTGTTGTTCGGGCCGATCCGAAAAATCGTACGTCCAAGTTTTCGTTGGTGCTCTGTGGCTGGTGACCGGATCCCGCGGAGGAAAAAACCTGCGTGATAGGATAAGAGATCGAGGATCCATCATCTCGACTATCAAATCTTCCGCCTGCCACTAGACTAACCGGAGGAAGTTGGATTCCACGTCCGAGGAGATCGACTGCGAAGTAAAAGCGTGAGTGAGACGCCACTTAAACGTTTAATTGTTAGTTTGTGAGTCTGTTAGTCCACGTTAATTTTCCCGCGGGTGTTAGACACCTTACTGCGCCGGAAAGCTCACGGTACTTTCCTGGCCGCGTCGTTGCACCTAGCGAAGCTCTTGCCCTCGAGTGACTTTTGCAAGGAGGAACAAAAGCAGAAAAATTGCTCAAATTAACTCGTGGGTTTACATTAGTTTTTTCGAATGCCAGCAAAATCGACGACAAATTTCAACTCGTACTATTCGATAATGAGCAATGGCGGCATCATTTCAATATACAGCCGAATCGAGTTTTAAATTTAAAGCTTCTAAAATATGGCCTGACGAGTTTAAAAGAAAGAATAAAATCCAACAACGGCGCATTACTAAATACATTAATACAAGGTATATTAAGATAAAATACATCAACACAGATCAGACTGGCTGCGAATATCGCATTATGGGAAACAAAGCATTATCGTAGCAAGGCGAGAAAACTACCGAAGTACCTGTTGCTGATCTTCATAAATTAACACACTCATACACAGTATAATATAGTATAACTGCTTCAGGGAAATTATTACCAAAGGTTTTTGTATGTCTTCAGGAAAGAATAGGAAGATTTGGTCCTCATGTTTCAAAAAAAGTCGAAGTATACAGGATGTCCGGAAAAAAAGGAGACATTTTTTGATAGGTGGTTCCTAAGCCTATTCTAAGAACTTTTTCTTCTTAGCATTTTTTTTTATTTAAAGCTTTATTTCTGAGATATTCAACAATAAGGATTCCACTAGTTAGACAGAGACACTCCTATAGTTGAAGTGAGGTGGCGCCACTCTGTCTCGCTTCAACTATCTATCTGTCTCTTTCTAACTAATGGTATCTTTATTGTTGAATATCTCAAAAATGAAGCTTTAAATCAAAAAATTACAAGAGAAAAAAGTTTTTAGAATTGCGTCAGGAACCACCTCTCAAAAAATGTCTCCTTTTTTCCCGGACACCCTGTATGCCATCTTTTATATATTTGAAATCTTTCTCATTGAAAATCTCTTGAAAATAAAGTTCTTCATCAAAAAGTGTCAAAGGTGGAAACATTTTAAATTTACATGAAGATTGACACCACTAAAAAAGAAATTCGCCAACTTTCATACACCTTGTATACATAAATAGTTTATTTATTAAACTGCCTGTGTATAAAAATAAAAATGTGTCTAATAAGACAAACACTTTTTCTTTTTAACGCGTTATTCTCATAATTATTTACGCTTTCTGTATGACATCTATAAATGTTATCTTTTAAACAGATATCTATGAAATAAAATCTTTAATTTTGAACTAGGTTTTCCACTGTATTGAAAAAAATTAGGAGGTAAAACATATTATGTTTTAAATAACCTATTAAAAGACAGAAGAGTTAAGAGAATTTAAAACATTTCAAACAATATATATCTTCTCTTGAGTGTCTCTCAAATATAAATTATTATTAAAATAAGAAATTTAGATATTTCAAACATAGAAATAGTCTAATCATCAAATATTTAGCTATTAGTCGGTAATAACAGTAAAGAAAAAACTAACCTTCTTATGAATATAATAAAAATTACTTACCCATAGGGCCCCACTCCGATAATTTGTACCAATTGAGATCAATTAGTGATCTACGGCACAGTCGATAAGTGTTTCCATATTGTTGATAATCTAATATTCTGATAATATTATTTTATTTTATTTTTTACTATTTTAGGAAATACGAATAATTTGAAGTGATCGCTCAACATTTAGATTCTGTTCAGAACCCTTTAGAAGCTACAAAGTATTAGTATGACAAAAGATATATATTAATTGATATGTAGTGTTCAGGAAAGATAAACAAAACTGTAAATTTCTGGATATAAATAAATTAATTTTTATTAAATAATGAAAAACATACAAATACAAATAAAATACATAACAAAATATATGGATATTTCCCTAAATAGAAATAAAAAGAAATCCTTAAGACATAGATGAAGATAAGTAATACAAAAAAATTTTTTGTTACTTAGGGGTTGTTAACATTTTTGAACCCAGTTTTAATGCACAGCCCTAAAATGTCTGAGACTTTCTGCGTCTTTTCATGCCAGTCTCGTTGTGGTCCGCCGCTTGGAAGTTGTAGTTTCTAGTCGTTGTTACACAGTCATTTTTTCATGTGGAAGACAGCTTTTTTTGAAAAATTTTTATAACATTTTTGAGAGCCCTAAAATAGCCCCTAAAATCTGATTTTACTTTGGTTTTAATCAGATCATTTTTTCATTTTCAAAAATTTATTTTTTTTATTTTTTTTATTCTTAGGAGTGTTTTTTTTAAATTTGTTAACGTTATTTAAGGGCCCTAAAATAGCCCTAAAATATGCTGTTTGTCTCTTTTAGATAACTCAGTCCGTTCTATTTTGTGGTCTTGCCAGCTTGAGTTAAGCTAGCAAGACCACAGTTTTTCGAAAACTAGAAGAGCCCAAAAATCGAGACTCAAATTCGTAGAGCCCTAAAATAGCCCTAAAATGCCACGATATTTTTTGTGTGGTTTGTCGTTGTGGCGTTGCCAGCTTATAAGACATCGTTCTTAACAGGAAGTGCAGTTGTTTTGAAAAACCCTGTATATTATATAATAATGTTTTTTACTTCGAAATAAATAAACAGTTAATTTATTAAGTTTTTGAGTTAAGTCATTCAGAATAAAAATTGATAAAGTTAAGTAGGTTTCATTACATAAATCTTCAATTACTGTTAAATTAATTATATAAATTATATGATATATGTAAACATTTTTTTTTAATTTTCTATGGTAATTATTAACATCAAATGGGTTTACGTCAAATTATTATAATTGTATATTACTGTTACATCGTTACTTACCTATTCTGTAACTGCTTCTTGCTGACCATCGCTATTTACCATTTAGTTTCTCATCAAAAAAAAGATATAGAATGCAAAAATGCTGATTAAGTATTGACTAAAGGATTTTTTTATAACTTTAAATTAAAATCTTAAATCGAAAAATAAATCAGGAACTTTTTATTGAATTGATTCAAAAATATGCATTTTAAAGGAGTGCAAATATCAGAATACTTTGCATAAAATAACAATAAGTACAATTTTATAGATATATGAAAAGTTACAAAATCTGGGCCTTTTATCGTGAGAGTAGCACAAACTTTTTTTATATTATTTTAAGATATTAAATTTTTTTTATTTTTTAATGCGTATAAAAATATTTATACTAGTTATGAAGAAATTGAATTTATATTGTTATTTTGGCTACTTACATTTTTCTTAAATATATGTAAATTATTTTGTTTAAGTGCAAATGAATTATAATTTTTCAATAATATAAAAAAATGAATCTCTTGAATTACTTTCAGAAATAATAGTATATAAAACTTGTAGACTTATATTCTTCTTTTAAAATTTGCTTAACGGTGATAATATATAAGAAGGCAGCAATTCAAATAAATTGATATCTAAATTATATAATATAAATAATTTATATAACGTAATCTATACAATAGAATACTCATTAATTAATATAGTCATTAATAGTAGTGACGAAATCTTTAAACATGGTTTTAAAAAAATAAAATGACAATACAACAATCATAAGATGCTTTAACAGATTTTTGTTAAGAAGTGACTTATGTCACTTTCAAAATAAATGGCTTATATACGTTATATTTATTTACTATTTACTTTAATGCATAAATTTTAAATTTAATTGCATGATGTACATTTAATTCGAAGCCGTAGCTGAGAAACAATTGACATATTTATTCGACATTTTCGGCAGTTGCAGTATCATCTAGCGTTGATAACCAATTAAAAATCATCATGTTCCTCTCATATTTTGATAATTGATTACCACGTTCTCTTTCAACATCTCTTACCGTAAGAGCATGGTTTCCTTCTTTACGACCAATCAAAGCTGATGCACCGGAAACATTTGCAGCCGTACCAGGTACTAATAAAGTACTTCCCAAGTTTGTTTGGGCAGCTGTAGCAACCGCTTCTAATTGGTCCAAATTAAATTCACTTTGTGATAATCTCTCCAAGGCACGATATGTCGTTAATAATCTGTCACATAAAATATTTTTCCTTTTTTTAAAAACTATATACATCAAAGGTGTTAATATACAAGGTATTCAAAAATGCATGTATTTTTTTAAGAAGACATTTTTTAAGTAAAAAGGAGCAGAAAATCTACCGATACTATTAAATTTTGATTAATTTTAACATGATTAATTTTTAAATTATAAAATATTTACTTTGACCAATACCCTATCAATATTTTCGTATTTCACACTTCCCCTTTAATAAGATAACAATTACAATCGGGGAGAAGTGGTTTCAATATACAGGGTGTAATAATGATCCCCTTTGAAATCTTAAGGGATTGTAGAAGGGATGATTCTAAGACGATTTTTTGTTTACCACGTTTTGATTTAAAAATTAGTTTTAAATATATTCAATGACAAATATGCTATTAGTTAGACAGAGACAGTCAATTGGTTGAAATAAGAGAGTATTGTTATCGCACTTCAACTAGATGACCGTCTCTGTCTAGCTAATAGCATCTTTGTCATTGAATATCTTTAAAACTGCATCTTAAATCAAAAAGTGGTAAATAAAAAATCGTTTTAGAATCACCCCTTCTACAACCCCCTAAAATTTCGAAAGAGATCACTGTTACACCCTGTAGACGAGTTTTGATGTTAAACAGTCGCTTGAATTTCAAACAGTGTGGTGTTATTTGACTTATACTAGTTAAGTCATCTCTATTTAATTAATAATAGTATTATTATTGAATATTTTGAGAATAAGCCGCAAAATAAAAATTGTTAAAAGAAACATTTGTTTTTTTTCAGTCAATCAATATTTCATTATTCTTAAAAATCTCTTAGAATATTGATTATAAAAACTAAATACCAAATAATAAAATATTAATAGAATAATCTCTCTACTTAGTTTAGCTTTAAAAATAGGCTTTTTAAAAGTATGTATGTTTTTGACTTATTTCCTGTATTCCCATCAAAAGATAAAAAAAAATAGTTAAAGATATTTTTTTCAACACATTATGCTTTCTCCCGTAAGAAAAATAATAAAAGTAATAATTAATCGTAATAATAAATATTATTTTAACAAAATATATTGAGAAAGAGTAATATATACAGGATGCCTGGAAACAACGGATCATTTTTTAGAGGTAATTCCTGATGCTATTCTAAGAACTTTTTTCCCTTGGTACTTTTTGATTTAAACTTTCATTTTTAAAATATTTACTTTAACTGTAGGAGTGTTTTTGTCTAATCGCACCTCTATGCAAAAACTGTTTCTAGAATAAGTCTTTAAAATAAGTCTGTTTTTTTACGGACGCACTGTATATCGAAAATTCAGGATCAAGAAAGCTTTGGAAGTACTGACCTTCGTCGAATATAGTTTTGTCGAACTTTTTTATTTACGGATCTAATAAGATCCGCTCCAGTAAAGGGAAGAGGAGTTGGTAGAGACGTAGGAGGAAGCTGAGATGTTGACTGAGGTGTTGCTTGTTGCTGTTGAGATTGTTCTTGTGTCGCAACACCTCCATGAGGACTCGGTAATTGTGACGTACTTGCAACTGGCTCGCCAACTGCCACCCAAGTACTACATGATCGTGAAGCATGATCTAATCGAGCATGTTCTAGAAAAAGATTATTTCTTTGAGCAGTATCAAGTGCCAATGCAGAAACTGCTGATCGTAATCCTCCGAGACCTGAAGCATCTGGACTTGGCAATTGCGACACATCACTCGTACTAAAACTTTTACGAAGTCCTAATGCTGAGGACAATTCTCCACAACTGCGAATTAATTCATTTTCCTCCTCGAACCAAAGAATTTCCGGAATATTGGCGGGTCTGCAAAAATATATTTTTTTAGAAAACAATATTTAAATTTTCTTACTAATTGATTCCCCCCAATTCCTATTGTCATTTCAATCAATTTTCATTTATTTCAATTCTATTGAAATAAATTTTAATATAATCGTAAAAGTAAGATCAAATCAATTGTACTGACTAAATATAAATATAAATTAACTTACCTATTAATGTTAATTTGCCTAGTGTCTGGTTTAGGTGAAGGTCCGCGACCTGTAAGCTGAGCATCGCTGTAAGATTTAAAGGTTACTAATCGGTTAGTACCGCGAAATTCACTAGCTAACGAAGAAATACTGAATAGAGAAAGATCAGTAGTAACACTTTCGTGACTGGGAGATCTTAGCATTCTCGATGCAACTTGAAGTACCGGACATTGTATTGATGTTGAATTGCTGCATCCCTGTGGACATATAATAGGTACCGGCGAAGCCGGTTTCGTTTCACTTTCGGACATCGTAACTTCTTCTTCCTCTTCTGTTTTTGTTTTTCACACAGTATATTGTTTTCTTCTTTTTTTAAATTTTTATTTATTTTTAATCCATAAATGCATTATGACGCCTTGTTGTATGATAATTATCCTAATAATTTAAATAAATAAAAATTACTGAACTCAAATTATTTCTTTTAACTTCAAA
This sequence comes from Sclerodermus sp. 'alternatusi', assembly GCA_037305995.1. Taxonomy (NCBI): domain Eukaryota; kingdom Metazoa; phylum Arthropoda; class Insecta; order Hymenoptera; family Bethylidae; genus Sclerodermus; species Sclerodermus sp. 'alternatusi'. Next base: position 15,581,209 of record CM074544.1, on the reverse strand, counting down.
GTCTAATTGTCCATAGTTATTTTAAATATATGCACAAGCACTTTTTTATGTATATAAATAGTATCATTTTTTAATGAAAGGAATATTAAATTTAAATAGTTTACTGTCTTTCATTCTTTATGTTGAATTAAAGCTATTTTTATTTTGTAAAACTTTCTAAACAACAATTAATATTTGACCTTTATTGATTTTACCTGAAAATAGAAATATCAGAAAGACTTTATTTAAGGCAGTTTTTTTCACTTTCACAATTTAATAAGTTTTTATGAAATAATTTTTATATATTTATTTTTTGTAATAAATCTTATATGTATATGTGAATAGAAGTTCTGACATGTTAACGCTTTACGATTTCAATCTTAAAGTAAATTTAAGATTGATGAGTTAAACACTGTTTCTTTCATATTGATTGTAATAGTTAATAGTATATAAATTATAAATATGATGGTTTTCTGCGTGCGTTTTTCATTTCTTCTGAAACATAATAAATAAATAAAATATCATTAATAAATATATTTTATAAGCAATTTTTATATTAATTTCACTTTTAAGGGTCTTAAAACATAATAAATTATTTAACTAAATCATGAAAAAAATGTTTTAAATTAAGAAAATATTTATAAAAGGATATTAAAAAAACAAGATCTCCATTAGATAAAAAACTAGATTAGTAATATTTTAAAAGTACATGCATTGTACATTAATCATATCTCTAATCTTATATAAAAAATTAAAATCAATTGAATATTAACGGTAGCTGATAAACATAAAGTTAATATTAATTCTGAGAAGATATTCTTGACGCCAAGTTGAGTAAAATGTATTATTGACCTTCTTCTATTTGAGCATTTGTTTTCAAAATAAAAAAGAATTTTTTCGGCAAATGCTATTTATCAATATTAACAGAATTAATAAATTCAACATGCTTAACCCGGTGTGTACCATCAGTGGTCCGCAGGCACTGCTTTCATCTGGCGGCGTGAACCACTGATCGTACACATCTAGTTTCCTTCGTCTCACGGAGTGGACCTAACAATTTCACAAAACTATTCAGACGATTATAATTTAGGCACTCATTTTCTGTGATAAAGTAAAATCAAGTCACTGATAATGTAAGCAAGCAGTGAGTCAAACTAGTATCGCCAGAAGAATAAGCAACTTATCATCTCATGCTGGCCCATCATATAGACGTAGAAAAAATGCACCGAGTTGAACGTGTTAATATTGATGAATTATAAAAAATTGTTAAAGTTTAATTTCTTATCATCTTAAAAATTTGTTTAAGAAAAAATAGTTTACAATGATGGGATGTGCAATAAATTTTTCCAGATATGAAAGAATATTTTATTTGAGTTCATTTATGTTGTATGGTATTATATATGCTGCTATGAAGCATAAGTGCCTAGATAATGGAAAAATAAATATTAAATGCTTATTATTAATGTTCAAAAGTAATGTAATGAAGACCATGCAAAAGCATATTAATAATAAAAAAGTGGCAGGCCCCAAGATATTCTATTTTATACTTGTTAATTATTTTCTCGTTAACGGGAAAATTCATTATAACTTGAAAACAAAGCTCTTAAAAAAGTAAAGGAATTCTCTAAATATTCAATTTTGTTAATTGATGTGTGCCATGTAAAGGAGAACACAAACTTTAAACAGGAGAGATTCTTTACATATACATATGTGTATATATATTTATTTGTCTAAATATATTTTTCACTGCTAGAATAGTTCTGGTTTCTTACGCTAGTAGAATACAATAATAATTGAAGACAAACGTTCAAAAAAGTATTTTTGAATTTATATAAATTCAATTAATGTTAATAAGAATTAACTAAAATCCGATACTAAAATTAATACCTCAATCATGTGTAAAACAAGTAAACAATATATTCGATAGAAAAGTTAAAAAAATAATAGCATATCATTAATACCGTGATGCGAATTTGGTTTTATATAATAATTAAAAACTAAATTAAAATCATAGTCATATTGCGAAATCAATATTTCTTATTTTGCCTAACTGATTATTCTCGCAATAATATTAACTTATAAATATCGAATGCTACATAAAGATTCCTCCTTGTATTTCATTTTAACCTATTCCGTCTGTACTCTCCATTCCAATAATAATGATAAATAATGGTAATAATAAAAGTACATTATAAAAGTACATTATAAAATTTGCATTAAATTATTGATACGTGCATAACAATTTTACCAAAATATCGGAAAAAAATCGAAGATATTCACGATTTTCCCGATTCTCACGATTCTTGATTCAGCTTTGCACCTTCATTGTTGGAGTTGTATTAATAAAATTGCTATGATAGTTTATGCGAAGAATAATATCACGGATAACGTACTGTTGTACCGCTGTTGCTGCCGCCGCCGTCACTACCCTCGCCGTTTCCGCCGCAGGTAGTGCCGGTGGTGGCGGCGTATATACGGAAACACGTTTAATATAGCCGAATATTATATATCCACAGGTAAAGTGTTAACTGCACCACTCTTTGTTATGTTAGTGGCATTAAAATTTGCTTTGCGTGAATTTTTTTTTGAAATAAAAAGTCTAATGGGAGACAGATATGACGTAGCACAAGTCTAAAGAAGATCGCGAACCTTCTTGGTACTTGAAGATATGCGGTCGACGGACCCGGACAACCGAGGTCTCTCTTACTGCACACGCGTCGATCGATAAGGTCGCGCAAGTCTCTTCCTCTCCTCCTTCTCTCTCACTCTTTCTCTGTTTAAACACTTTATTTTATGACGTATCACAGTATAATTATAATAATAAATAATTGTATTTCTTTTATATATGAATTTTTTAATTAATTTTACTCTAGGAAAATATACTTTTCATTATTCAAAGTTTTTAGGTTAAAACGTGTCGAGGTTTTGATACTCTTTATTTATGTCAAAAAAAAGATTACATATGTGCATACAAGGTATTTAGAATGTTCAATGATTAAATCTTTCAAGCCTTACTTTTTTCTGATACAAAATGATTATTTTTATGTTTTAAGCCATAACTATTTATGATTATAAAGGAGCATAATATAAAGGATCGCACTCTTTTTCTAGTTTTTTGTATTTGTATCTAAAGTACAGTTATTTGACGATGCACATTATAATATATATATTGTTCCAAAAAAAAAACAAAAAACAAATGAAACAAATAGCAATAACGAATGATAATATAAGAAAATAAAAAATAATATGTACTATATTTTATTCAATTAAATCAATTGAAATCAAAAATTTGACATTCTATCCGTATTATAAATCATATATTTTTATAAATTTAATAAACAACAACTTAAAACAAGACTTGTTATCTAAAATAACACAATTTTATTAAATTCAAAGAATATATATAGTATAAATATAAAAATGATGTCTGCACAGGGTATTACAAAACAACTGCACTTCCTTAAAGGGGGTGATTCCTCACGCTATTCTAAAAAAATTTTCCTTTTACCATTATTTAATCTAAAGCCTAATTTTCGAGATGTTTAATAATAAAAGTATCGTTAGTTAAAAGAAATACAGACAGAGAATTGAAGTGACATAGAGAAGTGCTATCTCAGTTCACAACTATTGGAGTGCCTCTGTCTATCTAATGACATCTTTATGATTGATTATCTTAAAGATAAAGCTTCAAATCAGAAAATACCAAAAGGAAAATATTACCCATACCATACTTCTAAATTTTTAATATTTCTAATCGTTTTTTATATTAATATATTTAAATTCTTTTTTATCCCACCTCCTATAACATAATCTTGAATTCCTTTAAAATTCCTGACGTTATTTTAAGAACTTTTTCCTCTTGACATTTTTTCATTTGAAACTTTATTTACCATTTATTATTTTTCAGAACTCTCCTTGAAACTTTTTGATTTGAAGTTTCATCTTCAAAATATTCAATGATTAAGATGCTATTAGTTAGAAACACTGCGATAATTAAAGCGAGATGGCACTACGTTTTCAACTATTGGAATGCCTGTGTCTAACTAATGGCATCCTTATCATTGAATATATTAAAAATTAATAATTAAATTAAAAAATTCCAAGAGGAAAAAGTTCTAAAAATGACATCAGGAATCACCTCCTTTCAAGAAGAGCAATCGTCTTGTAATACCCTGTATTGTTTCATTGAAAAAGCTCCGATGAAGGTTATAATTTATTCCTTAATATAAATATTTTTTTCAACTTTCAATTCAAAACAACCTGTTTTTTACAGATTCAATAATTGATCGAACTTTATTTGTACAATTTATTTTAATATTTTTTAAATTTATTTGAAATTTATTTATACAATGTGTTTAGGTCTCTCTAAAATATTTATAATATATGTTGTATATACAAAAATGTTCGTAATTGAAAAAATTTATCTGGATTCATTTTGTCCAAAAGTGCTTTTAAACCTAATACTCGCTCCCGGTACATACAAAGTTTAAGAAATTATCTCAAGTAATCTATCCTTATATGCAGGGCAAATAAAATTTTTATTTCTGAAATTAAGATTGGCCCGAAATTCATATCATTTTGCAATGTATAAATATTAATAAATTTTGCCACGTCTTTAAAAAGTTTTGGTGTTATGCATTCATTGAAGTACTCAATAAGATATGATGACTTTCCATAATCAATATTTTCATTAATTTTATTATCATCTCCATCAAAATTTGTACATAAAAATGTAGTATACTTCCATTTAATATGCTTTTCCTTCTATGGTGGATTTTATTCTGCATAATTTCGTTCCTATTATAATTACATAAAAGATCTTTCTCGTCAATTTCACATTCTTACATTATTTCATTTATGTTTTATACATTTTTTGCTTTTTTAATTTAATTTTTTAGCATATTCGATTGGTTTGCTTTACGTTTTTTCGTGATATTTGAACCAGGTCTAAATACAACTTAGACATTAAAATCTTCGATAGCATTATCTTCTTCATTATTACCAATTATGTACTATCTTTAATAACTGAACAATTATATTTTCTATGAAATAAACTAATTCTTACAATTGTACAGAACTTATTAAATCGAATTTTAATCTAGGCATATATCTATTTTAAAAAATTAATTTCAATGAAGACATTTTTTATAAATATACAGGATGTTTCAGAGAGGCACGGCCAAATTTTAAGGGATTGTAAAGGGGGTGATTCTAAGATGATTTTTCATTTACCACATTTTGATCCGAAGCTTAATTTTTTGAGATATTTAATGATAAAGGTACTATTAGTTAGACAGAGACAGTCAATTGGTTTAAGTGAGATAACACTATTCTGTCTCGCTTCAACTATCTATCTATCTCCATCTAACTAACATTCAAATAGACAACTTTAGACATTCTGTATACCCAATTCTGTTTTTACACGAACTTATTTTACAAGATTTTGATTTAAAACGACTTAGAAAAATAATTCAATTCTTTTTTTACACGACTAATTTAACACAATCGATCCAAATTCTAAAAAAGAAATTTTTGCTTTATTTTTATTTTTATAATTTCTATTTTTCCATAGATGCAATATATAATTTTTGTACACGTATTCTTCGTGAACGTATCTGTCAAATAAGAATAGAATTAGATTTTTCATTTACCACATTTTAATCTGAAACTTAGTTTTTTAGATATTTAATGATAAAGGTACTATTAGTTAGACAGAGACAGTCAATTGATTGAGGTGAGACAATACGATTCTGCCTCACTTTAACTATCTATCTGTCTCTGTCTGACTAATAGCACCTTTATCATTAAATATCTCAGAAACTAAGCTTCAGATTTAAATGTGGTAAATGAAAAACCGTCTTAGAATCACTCCCTCTACAATCCCTTAAAATTTCGACTAACATCATTGTTACTCTCTGTATATATATGGACATGGCCATAGTAATTCTGATAGAAAATAGATAAACAGGGTGTAACAGAGTCGATAGTAATCCTTTACACCTCTGAAAGATGGGGTGAGTCGAGTCGAAAAGTCCTATGAAACTTTACCGAAAATGCGTAATTACTGAGTTATTACAAATCTAATATTACTTGGTATAGATCAATTTCGGGGCTTATTTCAGCAGCAATAGCGATTTCTTTAAAAATGGGCATGTGAACAGACGTGGCTTCCACCACTTTCTCACCCACTGGGTTGGTCTATTGAAATGTCAGAATATTTCTAACATCTTCCTGATAAAAATAAGACCAAAAACGAATATGATAGAATAATTATTGGTGAAACACATGCGTGATAAGATTTTTACCTTAATCACTAACTTGGATTGACAGACAACTAAAAATTATCCTGTCATATTTGTGTTTGACCTCATTATTATCATGTAGATGCCAGAAATATTCTGGTAATACTCTTATGACAATCCGATGAGAATGAGTAGTTTATTAAAATTAAAAATTATGAGTGAGTCAGTGACACTCAAGTTACTACCGTAAAAAAATATTAAAGAGCGCCGAAGCTACCGCATTTCAATAGACCAACTGAGTGGATGAGAAAGAGGTTGAAGCCACGCCTGTTCACATGCCCACTTTTAAAGAAATCGCCATCGCTGCTGAAAGAAGCCCCGAGATTGGTCTCAAAAGCGAAGCATTGGGGGGGGGGGGGCAAGGTGGTGATCATGCCACTTACAGAGGGGCGCCAAATATATTTGAAATTCTACAGGGTGTAACAATAATGTTAGTCGAAATTTTAGACGGTTATGGAGAGAATGTTTCTAAAACTATTTTTCATTTACCACGTTTTAATCTGAAGCTTAGTTTTTTAGATATTAATGATAAAGGTACTATTAGTTAGACAGAGACAGTCAAATGATTGAGGTGAGATAACGCGATTCTGTCTCACTTTGACTATCTATCTGTCTCTGTCTGACTAATAGCACCTTTATCATCAAATATCTCGAAAACTGAGCTTCAGATTAAAATGTGATACAAGAAAAATCATCTTAAAATCACTTCGTCTACAACCCTCTAAAATTTGACCCCGGGTCATTGTTACACCCTGTATATATTATATTAATAAATGTATTTCTGAAAGGGGGGGAGGGGGCAATGTGCCCGTGTATCAGTCATGTTCGCTACGCTACTGGTTGATTCTAAGATGATTTTTTATTTACTATTTTTTAATCTGAAGAGATTTGTTTTAAAAATATTTAACAATAAAAAATACCAATAGTTAGACAGAGACAGTCAGCTAATTAAAGAGAGATAATGCCGTTCTCTCTTAAACTAATTTGTCTCTAACAGTATATTTATCATTGAATATCTTGAAAACTATCACTTAAAAAAGGGGTAAATGAAAAATCTTCTGAAATTTACCTATTCTATCATCCCTTAAAATATATCCCTAGTTCATTGTTAAATCCTGTAGAAAACATTACTAATTTCACCCATCAAGTAAATCCAAACTGTTTATCCTTGTTTATTTATATTAAAAGTTTTTCTATATGACACTACGTGGCGCTAATAGTTCCTACAACATTGCCCTCTGCGGTGTATCCTTTTATCTTGGAACTAACCAAGCCCACGAAAATCGGGGAGAGTTTCCAACCCCTGACATGCAGCAAAAGAAACAAGTAGAAAAATGGCACCAACGCGTGTTATTCTAATGTCGTGTGGCAGCTATAATCCGCCAACAAATATGCACTTGCGAATGTTTGGTATGTAACTTAAATTACTTTTATTTTGAGTTATTATCCATGTTTTTATAAAAAATTAGAAAGTTCACTAATATTGGTAACCCACATTTTGCCTGTTGACATTTACGTCATTATGAAACGTTACGTTTCATCATTTAACTAAAGTGATACTCTATAAATATTTCATTAGGTGTATATTGACAATTATAGTTTTAAACTTTGTATATTTCGCTTATTTATTTAGTTTTCTAGGCTTTTAATCTAATGTTATTATTTTCATCATTTACAGAAATTGCCAGAGATCACCTCCATAAAATGGGAACCTGTGTTGTAATTGGTGGTGTTATATCTCCAACACATGATGCTTATGGTAAAAAAGAACTTGCTAGTGCAACACACAGGTGCACAATGCTTAGATTAGCTCTACAAAATAATGATTGGATTCGTTTAAGTACTTGGGAAACTAGACAAAATTCTTGGACAAGAACAAGAGCTAGTTTACAGTATCATCAAAATTTATTAAATTCTGTTGTATGTGATACGAATGAAATTAAAAATGTTGAAATTCAAGATCTGGAATGGATACCAGAAAATGTTAAAAATAATTGGGATCAAACACCAATTCAAATTAAATTGTTATGCGGTGCCGATCTCTTAGAAAGTTTTGGTACATATGGATTATGGTTAGAGGAAGATGTAAGTAATCTAGTTTGTTTTTAATTTGTAAATCTACATAAATATGTATGTATATATTTATCTATTATTATATAGATTGATGCAATAGTGGGACAGTATGGTTTAGTTGTTATAACACGAGAAGGTTGTAATCCAAATAAATTTATATACGATTCAGATATTCTGTCTAAATATTCAGTAAGTTAGAACTTGCTAATAATTATCTTTCTTTTTAAAAAAATTGGATTAATATATATTTATTTTTCTCTATATTTCAGTATAATATTATTATAGTCACAGAGTGGATTTCAAATGAAATTAGTTCTACAAGAATAAGAAGAGCATTGAAACGAAGTGAAAGCATCAGATATCTTATTCAAGATTCTGTTATTGACTATATTTATAAAAATGAAATTTATGATGCAAAGACGCCAACGCAAACAATGTAAGTCCTACTATAATTTAGAAACATTGATAATCAAAAGTAGACTACTATCAATTTTTAAACGATCTCAGGGTTTCATATATTTTCTATACATTTTAAAGTACATTTTATTAAGTTAGAGATACTGTGTAAAAAAGCAACATTATCTATAAATTTTCTATGAAAATTATATATTAATCAAAAAACACTGTTATTTTATAAAATTTAATTTATAAATGTAATTATATTTATATATATATATATATATTTATAAACATAATTTTATAAAATCTCCATGTACATATATTAACAGTACATGCATTTATCATCATATTGATAACATAAAATCAAGTATTAGTCTTTTATTTATTTTACTGAAAAAAGTATTCAATCGTATCTATTTTTTAATCAATTATTTTTAATATCATTGTATAAAAATAGAAAATCAATTAATATAATAATTTAATTTTTATGTGAGAGTCACATAATTACTTATGTGACAATATATCTTACGATGTTTTTAAGTAATATATTCATAAGTCAATCATCATAAAATATTTATAGAGCATTGTAATACATGATAATTCTGATTATTGAACTTTATAAAAAGTTATTATCTTATGTTTCACGCTGCCAATACCATTGGATAATGAAGTGAGTTGGAATTAACTTCGCCTAATGCGAATAATTATTTAAATTTAGCATCTAAGTACTCAAGTACATTCCTAACACCGTCGCCTAGCGATGTAACAATGGAATCTCCGAGTCCAATTGAAGTTTTATCCATTGATGTTCCTGATAGTGTGCTGCGTAAGAATTTACAAAACGCCACGAGCGTGCCGTTCACCGGGTTAATCAATGTTTTAGCGGAGAACGGCAAGCACGTGGTGCAAAGGTCCACGTATCCGGGTCAGGCGAAACAGATTATTGCAACGGAAACTGGCGAATCACAGATCCTCCAAGAGGTAGGTCTCGCTGAGGGCGAGCTGCAACTGGCTAGCTGCAGTCATGATCCGGAATGTAAATTCCAGATCTCAGCTGCAAGCTATTCAGTTGTTTCTGTTCACGTTGAAGGTGAACCGAGAAAAGAGTTCTCACAATTGAGCGTTGATTTAGTTCAGGAAAATAGACAGGATAGTAAAAAGGATAATACCGTTTACGAAGTAATTTGTGTTCGTGAGGATCAAAATAAAGATCAAAACAAGTCCTTGGAAACTAACATAGAGATAAAAGAAATTTTTCCAACAAACTTAGAATGTAAAGACTCTTCTGAGATACAAGAAGAAAAGAAGGATTCTCCTGAAGCAAATAGTGCTATGAAAGTTTCTCTAAATGATGAAGATCAAAAAGAAATCTCAACAGATCAAGAGACACAGAATAATAAGTCAAAAGAGGGCATTAATGAAAAACAATATACATCGGTTGGTGCTCAAGCTGAACTTGATGCAGACCTAACAATCAAGAAGGAATATGAGAACTCTGATGAGTATCTTTTGGTAAAATGTGACAGCAATATCGAGATAGATGGTAAGTATTTGAAATCAGTTGTAAATGCACGGAAAAGCCCAAGGAAAACTGCAAGAACGGAACAAATATACATTTACGATATTGCTAATCAGCCTGAGAAAGTTTTAGATCATGCAGCGAGTCGTGAAACTTCGCAAAATGGAAAAAGTTTTCAACTAGGAGTTTCAGGAAAAAAAGTTTATCCGGCAAAGCCTACAAGACGAGAATTTCGGAGCGAGGAATATTTGGAGAATAAAGAAAAGAAATTCTCAACGGTTGAAGATGTTCCTTTGAAAGGTAGCTTAGACTCTGTAATAAATGCCAATGACTTCATAGTGCTTCCACGAAAGAAAGATGCAACTAAAGAAGCATTCTCCAAAAAATCGAAAAGTTACGAGTCTATAAAACGACTGGAGGAAGTTTTTGTCGATGATTTATCAACCGCAGAAAGTAAATTTACAACAGCCGATGAAATCCAAACGGATGAATTTTGCTCTATTTGCTGTTATGCGAATGAACTGACTTACGCGTCTCGGCCAAATTTATCCGGAGATGGTAACCAAGATACTTTTTATACATTAAGATCTGCATGCAGCTCGTTGGGTGACGAGGATTCAACTGAGTGCGATATTTGCAATTCCTGGACACTGCAGGAACAGATGGAAGCCCAAAATCAAACGATGCTCTCAACCGATAACGTTTGTGAGATTTGTGAAATTTGCGGTGAGCTTGGTGCGGCATATTCACCCGAGGATGTGAAATCCACCTTTATTCCTATACACGAAGCGCAACCAGATCTTATAGCGGAACACGAAACGAAAGCTAATTTCTCATCCGTGCAGGATAAAAAATCAGCTTTTGTGCCACCACAGGAAGGAAAAGCACACTTTGTGCCCGTGCAAGATACGAAATCAGATCATAAATTTGAAAATGAAATGAAGTCAAGTGCTTTTACACCCGAAGACGAAAGGAAATCAAACACCATTGTAACTGAACGGGAGTATATATCAGATTCTTTTCTACGTGGAAATGAGATAAGAAAAGAACTGACTCCTGAAAAAATATCTCAAGTAATCGAAACTATTTCTACAGAGCCAATTATTCATTCTATTATAGAAGATAGATTTGAGATTGAAAACGTTGGTGCAAAATCACCTGAAGATAAAACAAATGGAACTCCCGTGGCACGTATTAGAAAAGAATTCACAAAGTCGATTTATCCTTCTCCAGCTCCCAGAGAACGTTCTCGAAATAGACATCTGCAATCAAAGCATCGAGATGAAGAAACATCCGTAATTGGTTCCCGCAGGGTTTCTAGAAAAGGCTCTCTTGTAAGAAAGCGAAATGACGAATTGTCGGTTCACGAGAAAAGAAGATACTCGTCGGCAGATAATTTACAAACTGCCAATGTTTTCAATAAAAGCACTGATAAGTTTTCTAGATTGCGAGCCACGAAAACTGGTTCAGCTGATAATATTAGAACTTCCAAGAGTTCCAGAAGATGTAAGTCATTGCAAAGAACTTCAAAAAGTGTCCCATATTTGGATTCTTCATCAGCAGATAATTTGGATTCGCTGATTGAATGCTTAGATAAAGAAGATGACTACAATGATGATACGGATAATCAAGCAGGCAGAGACAATGAAACTGTAAAAATGATCCTTACGAAACACGGTATTAAAATTATTAGCGAAAAAGAAACTGCTTTATAAGGCTTAAGGTTCTATCGGATCTTATGTCATTAAAAATGAACAGAGTTAAGATTAATGAAGTTTCATGACTAAATAGGGATAACGAGATTTCAAATCAATCTCGTACTAGTAATTAAAAAGTTGGTATATAAAAATATGAAAAATTTTCATCATATTAAAATTAACAAAAACCAAAAAAAAAAATCAAGAAAAATGCACGCAGAAAGTATCTTTGACAACGAAAACGTTTTAGAACATGATTCTTTTATTATGTGTAACCACCAATGACTGTTCTTAATCTGTTTTCTTCCAAATGTAACTGAATCTTCCAAACTAGATCAATTTTTTAAATTGTAATAATTTTGCTTTGTATATCTTAGAAGTGTTAATAGATGTTTGAGGTCTTAGGATAAGTATCGGTTGAACGTAAAACACGAATATATAAAAACGTAACTAAGTAAACTAAGTTTAAGGAATTTTTTAGCATTATGTCATGGTTGGTAACTGTAACCCTTAATAGTGTACTGATAAGTGCCAAAAATAATTTTGGGTATTAATTGAATCGATAAATAGTCAATAAGAAGATTCAATTGACCTTGGTAATAATTTACACAATCATTTTTAGTCAATCTCTTTTACAGAAATAATGTTCAATTATTAATTATTATCAAAAAGCAATTACAATTAATCGACGTTGGAAAGAAATATATTAATATTAGCATGGCCAATTAAGATTAATTATAATTCAATATTATATAAATATTGAAAATAGCTTAACTTTGGAAGAGAAACTTGTGCATTTTAGTGGTTGAGTATTTAAGATGATTATAAATGAATTTTATTGCGAGATTTCGAAATATTAACCGTAAAGTTGCAAAATTTAATATTATCTAATGATTCAATTAAATATTGAGTATAAGAGGGGAAAATGTAAGAAATTTTGAAGGCATAAGGTATTTGCAAAAATTTTGAATAGATATTTCAGTAATTTTTTCAGATATTAAGACAATCCTAGAAATACGTCAATATGACGGAATTAATAATTTTTGCATAAGTATGAGTTAATTATTAATCTTAGTTCAGAAGCTGAAAATGACTAATCTTCCAGAATCGTAGGTAGATAGAATATGAAATACAATGTGACTTAAGGAATTGTAATGTTCGTTATTTACTTATATATATATATATATAAGAATACATTTTTGCTCAGTAGGAGATCTAAAGCGTGCCAATCACATATAACAAAACAATAACTATAATTAACTCTATTTTCGAGCTTTTTAAATCAATTATTTGACTGAGCTTCATACATAAAAATTGAATTACGAAGCTTTTTTTATGATTAAAAAGTATAATAATTAACTACCTTGATGTAAATGGTTGTGCAGTATTACTTAACTATTTAATTGAATTTCAAATTCATATAAAGCATCCTATATTTGTAAAAGTCAATCAAAAGATAATTTATTTTCCTTTTAGGAACTATGAAATTATTTATATTTACTCAGAGTATATATAAATAGCGATTATTTTATTTTAAATATTACATATAAGCATACATGGTTGTGTTACAAGTAGAACCTACTACTCTTTGTGATCAATTTTGACTAAATTTCATGAAGAGTTAGTATTCGTTAATGAATTATCCTTGATAAAAGAAAAAACTACTATTCAGGAGAAAAGACTGAAAATAATAAAATTGTATGCAATCTATCATACAGGGTGTCTAGAGATTCGTGCCTTTCCTTCGAAGGAGTTATTTCTGATATTAATTTGAATTGAAGTTCTACAGGAGATCTGGGAAAAAAGAGACATGTTTTGAGGAATGGTTTCTGACACTGTTCTAAGAAATTTTTCCTTTTGGAATTTTTTGATTTGAAACTTTATTTTCAAGATATTCAATAATAAAGATGCCCTTAGTCAGACAAATACTCCAATAGTTAAAGCGAGACAAAATGAGACATATTTATTATTGAATAGCTTGAAAAAAAAACTTAAGATTAAAAAATGGCAAAAAGAAAAAGTTCTTAGAATAGCGTCAAAAATCACCCCCTTTAAGGAAGTGAGATTGTTTCGTAACACCCTGTATAGCGTAAACGTGCTAAATTTTAGATAGTAAAATGATAAAGAATTTTTCGATTCAGTTTAATGCCAAGAACAATTTTATCAAAAAAAGCGCGTGAGTTTCTGGGCACCTTATGTAGGATGTTCTCAAATTCACGAAATTCCTTGAAAAGATACACCCTATTGTTAATCCGAATAGATTCCAAGTAGAAAATTATTTTGTCACTTTTTGATTTAGGACTTCTAGTTAAAGTTGGTGTTTCCTGAATACCTGAATAGTAAGTTTACTTCATTAGAGTTCGTTTACTAACAACTCATTAGTAGTAAATTTTACTAATAAATGAATATTCTTGCTAGCTTCTCGCGAAATTAAGACAAAATCAATGATTAGGTTCGAGGTGTGGCAGGATCTGCTTGTCAATATATATGAATAAATTTGAAAATTTCATTTGCAACTATATTAATAATTGGATTTTCAAATGACTTTCAAATGACTAATTAAAAGAATGATAAAGATTGACAGATTGAAGAAGAAAACGTGCAAAGATGCAAATTAATTAGTAATAATTTCATTATTTGGACGATGTTTACTGAAAATTCTCCTCTCCTCCCTTATTATAATGCACGCTGATGTGTTTGTAGTGTATTATACATTTTGAAGCGCTCGAAAATGCGTCTTTCATTGACTATGAGGCATCCAAAATTTCATTGCATATCATTGCGAATGACTTTCAATTTTTATCTGCTGTTTTTTCCACTTTCTTGTTTTTCTCTGTTTGCCTTCCACTTTCCTCTATCTCTTTCAAAGACAATTCTCGCATGACTGCAATGAAAGTGACATACGTTTGAAACGGAACTCAGCTTTTTAGAAGTTTAGTTGATAACTATTTATTTAAAAATGCAGTTGAAACTAATATGCCAAATATTAAATACGAAGCTAATGCAAACTATGTGAGAAGTCAATATATAAAATTATATTTATCAAGTGATTTATTATATAGAACATATATATATATATATATACATATACATATAAAATATAAAAAGAAATTCAGTAAAATATATTATGCTTTATGTTTATATATGTATACCAGACCGCTTTGTTCCTAAAAGGTGTTGCACTATTGAAGAAAAATGTTAAAATATAAATATAATTATTTGATAGGCTTTCATGTGTTGAGAATTTTTCATGCAAATGATAATCAGCGATTTTCTAAATCATATCGTATATATCTCTCTTTATGGAATTTAGAAAAATATTATTTTTCTTATTGAAAAGCACGTAGATTGAACGTTGGCTGCCTGTTTATTTTGGCAACTAACTTTATTTTTAATAGAATAGTATAAAGTAGAGTGAAAGAATAGAATAGAATAGAGTATATTTAACTTTTAAGAGTCTCCTAGTTGATCTGCGCTTTTTCGCCCAATTAATGCGCTTCTTTTGCAGTAACCTGGATTCTGTCAATTTTCATATTTATTTCAGATATTTTTCTATCATTTCCTTCCTTTCTATCTCTGCTACGCAATCGTTTTTATTATTTCTATAGAATCCGCATATATGCATATGCGTTTGTCATGCAATCTCTTTAATACCTTTTTAAAATTACAAGTTTTCTAAGTAATCTTTCAACA
Organism: Sclerodermus sp. 'alternatusi'; assembly: GCA_037305995.1. Lineage (NCBI taxonomy): Eukaryota > Metazoa > Arthropoda > Insecta > Hymenoptera > Bethylidae > Sclerodermus > Sclerodermus sp. 'alternatusi'. The sequence continues at coordinate 15,565,547 of CM074544.1, read as the reverse complement.
AGATTTTCTTTCAAATTTACAATTTGATTTTAGAGAAATTTTCGAGTAATTTATCCGTCAGTTTCAATAACTTATGGCTTGTTTTTACCAAATGAGATAATTATCTTTCCAATTAAGGTAAAAGGTGAATTTTGAAGCTCGGCTTATCATTAAAATTTTTAAGTTTGACAAAACATTTTCTGTACGTATATAGGAAAGCTTGTAATTAAAATTGAAATTGATTGTAAAATTTTTCACTACCGCGTAGTGGTGGCCGATAGAGAGGGAGTGAGAGGTAGGGAGAGTGCGTGTGCGTGTATATGTACGTGCGTGCGTGAGAGAGATCGGTTCTGACGCAGCATGTGATATGTGTTTTCCAGGATACAGCAAAACCTGCATGCCTTCTGTAAGACAGATAGTTGACTGTCTTATTGCTGCTCACCCCATGCCCATTCGATGTCGCCTTCCTGCTAAAAATACTAATAACGCTACTAACGATCTAAAAGGATGTATGAATTGTAACGCCGTTAGTGGCGCAATTATGGATGACCTCGACCTCGACCTCGACCTCGACTTCAACTACAAGAATGACGACAACCACTACGTCAATGGCTATCACGACGACCTACAAATCTGTGTCAAACTTGAAAACGTTAATCCGCGAAAAACTACCACAATTACCTTAACAGCGCATGCTAATTAATTTGCGTTTAACTCCCTTCTTCTCTTTTCACCTTCACTTCTTCCTCTCTTCTTTAATTTTTTCTTCATTTCCTTTCTTTTCCATCATTGTATTATAGGTAATTCTTTATCAAAAAACGAAAATATTCTTAGCTACATTATATAATATGAAACCTGATTGATCTTTTTAAGGGATGAATGTAACGTGCACGTATATTTAATAAGATTAATTTTATTTTCACCTTTTTTTTATAAACGATACACGTGACGGGAGAAGAATAAGGTATAAGGGGGCTTCCCTCTAATTTGGTGTTAGAACTCCTTAACCCCCCCTTCATGCATTTTTCAATTCTGTTTAGTATAATTGTACCAAATACGATGAAATAATTTTTCAGCATGGCAAAGTTTGCTTAAACTATAGTAGGAGAGTAATATGGCTGAGAAATTATTTAAGCGATATGTAGACGCTCGACAAATGAACGATTATGTCTTAAACAGCCCTTTGGTTGTTTATTAATCTAAGAATGCCATGCAATTTTAGAGTTTACTTACACCATCTAATGTTGTGATATTACAGACAATTGCAGTTTTACGCCAATTTACACTTATACTTTTATGGTATCAATCAGAAAAAAAACATTTAACTTGCTGATATAATTTAAATGGAAAATTAAAATAATAACGGTTATTTGTAGTTCAACAATTGTTCGAACTCATTTTCATAAGTAATTTAATAGATAATATTGCTAAAATTTATCTAGAACTAAAAATTCAGAGATCCAGAGCTTAGTTTAGACAAAGATTGACAGTTAGTTGAAGTGAGATAACACTATTGTTATATCAATATTATGTAATATATTATACAGGGTGTAACAATGATCACCTTAGAAATTTTAAAGGGCTGTAGAGAGAGTGATTCTAAGACGATTTTTCATTTACCACATTTTAATCTGAAGCTTAGTTTTTGAAATATTTAACGATAAAGTTAAAATTACTATTAGTTAGACAAAGAGTCAATTAGTTGAAGTGAGATAACACCATTCTGTCTTGCTTCAATTATCTATCTGTCTCTGTCTAACTAACAGTATCTTTATCATTAAACATCTCAAAAACTAAGCTTCAGGTTAAAATGTGGTAAATGAAAAATCGTTTTAGAATCACTCTCTCTACAACCCCTTAAAATTTCGAAGATCATTGCTACACCTTGTATATAATAACAGATAGTTATCTATCTTTGTCTAACCAATAATATCTTTGTTATTGATATCCTGGAAACTAAGTTCTAAATTGAAAAATAATAAAAAACATTTCGACTTAGTTTTAGATTATTCTTATACACTGTACGTTTATTTTCGGGACACCCTGTATATGTAAAAAATATCATAATGATATTTAAAAAATTGAGATTTAATTCATATATTTTGTTTAGAATTGACTTTTAAAAGTGCATAAGCTTAAAAATAACAAAAATATTAACAAAATATCGATAATATCTGTAATTGTCATTAATATCAATTAATATTAATAATTTTAACGATGCATGTTGATAGCAATTTTTTTTTAAATAGTGCTTCCTTGTTTTTAAAAATTTAGTTTGAACTTGAAATTTTATTTTACTTTTATTTTTGTTTTTTTTTTGTTTAATAATTCATAGAATAGCATTAAATCGCATACTTTTCAAAAATACAACGTACGTGTGATTTTCTGCTGATTTTGTGATTTTTTAAATGATAATGAATATATATAATGAAAAATATAAAGAATAAATTTAAGGCTTATTTAAAAAAGAAAGCTATAGATTATATTAACTTCTTTTTTAAATTATTACATTTTATAAAAAGGGCAGAGCGCAATAATTGCTAGTTTCTCATGTTTACTTTTTTTCAGAGAAACAAAATTATGTTTATATATATTTATACGCTTCAATATAAATATATAATTTATTTAATAATTAAGAATGGGTATAATAGTACTTTCTTTTATATTTGAGTTTTAAATATAAAATTTCATACGTTATGTTATATATTTCTTGAAAATTTTAACAAAAATCTTTTAAATAAATATTGCACCAATTGTACTATAATTTTATTTAAATCAATTCAAAGAGTTTTTCGGATGATATATTATTAATTACTTATATAATATTTATTTAATATTAATTTTATTTAATTTTTTTCCCCATTGGTAATGTGTAAATTTCAAATTAGATGCATGTCGTTGACTCTCCTTTTACAAAAAAACTTTATGAAATAATTTTTAATAATAAATTTTTCACGATATACAATATCATTTATTTTCTTTTGAAAAAAATGTAATGGAATACATAAAGCATGGTAAATCTAGTCTGCTGTTTTTTGACTTGGAAGTCTAGTCTATAATTATTAAGTAGCAGCATTATTATTGTTTGAAATATCCAGGGCGTCGTGAAGTTTATTGATGAAATTATGAAATGTATTGTAAAAGAAAAGTATTTATTTTGTATACTAAAAAGGAAATTAAACATAATATCAATATATTTTAAAACATATTTGCTGTTGAGAGAATTTAATATAATAAATTTTCTCAAAAAAATAAAGCATTTTATAATGACTGCATCTTTGCATTATATCATAATTAAAGCAAATACAAAATTAACATAAAATGAATGATAAATGTTAAAGCTCCTAAGATTCTTTAGTGCGAATCTCATAAGGTAATTGTGATTATATCTGTATTTTATGTAAAAACTTATTTTTAAACACTTTTATACTAATTTCATCGCTTTATCTATACACAATGTATATAGATATAAATTTTAGTTAAGCAATATATTACTGTATAATGTAGAAGATATTTTTTTAGTGAAATGACCGCAAGCTCAAAATTATCACTTGTTTCCTTTGCACAAAGACTTAGACTGAGCCTAATAAGTTTATACTTTCTTAAATAATATGATTTTTCTAGTTAGGCCGAACAATTCATGTATATATATTTCTTGTAAACAAAAAATAAAAGATATAAAATATAAAAAATTTGCTTTGTAGATTATGATTCTTTTAATTATTAATATTTAAGATTTTTCCATAAAAACTATTAGAATACTGAGTAGTAATTACTAAAGTGGTATATGCTCAAAAATATAATTTATTTACAAACAACTAAATACATTACACCAAATTAATGTTTAAGCTTATATTTATTAAATGATGCTATGATTTATATAGTTACAATGATTACAGTAATCAGGAAGGAAGAAGATAATAAGAGAACTGTATAATCTAAATTACACAGCCTAAAATATGATAACAAAACGATCAAATGTGGCATGAACAGTAAGTAAGAAAGTGTTGCGATTTATGAATAATTTATTTACAGAGAATCATGAAATCGAAAAATATATATTATAAACAACACATCTTTCTGACACTATCCACAAGAGTCTGTGCCTTGTGCTGTAAATTTGAAGGTTCGACTAATGATTTACCTCTGTATATCCGATGTCTTGAGCAATCGTTTTAAAGATTAATCATTAAAAATCCTTATTTTCCACATTGCTGTGTTATGTTATTATCCTTTACTTTTTCTTTTCTAGATTTTTATATAAATATACATTTTTATCCTCAATTGTGGTAAGATTTTTAAAAATCTTAATAAAGATTTATTTTGAGGATTATCTTTTTTCATTGAATTCTAGTACCTCTCCTTTTAGTAATATAATTAAAAAAATCTTAGCTCAGAAGAGATATAGATAATTGTAATGGTAATCTTTCATTTTTCATTTCATCACATTTGTTTTTAATACCACTTGAGGATTTGTCTCATCACATTTAAAAACATACGCAAATTTGCGTAAAATATTAAAATTCTAGTCGTGTATCAGGTAGAAATTTACATGATAACCATTTCTATATTTTAATAAATTGAAATACGTTTAATCTAGCTTTTTTTAATAATAGTCTTTTCTACGTTGCTTATATTCTATTTTTTCATAAAGGATAATTAGTGTCATGCAGATTTTGTTTTAAGACCAACTACACAAAGAATTAAGAAACTTGCAGTCCACCCTGAGACTGTCAGAAATCCATTGTAAACATCTGCTTCTGAAAAACTATACCCTTTATCAAGAACACTACGTACAGCTATTGCTGGAACCGTTGTAGGCATCGATAAACTAAGCCACATTAAACATTTCGGTATTCCTTCTATTGGCCATATACATCCTATAAAGAAATTTTTAATTAATTTGTGTATTTATATTTTATCTTGAAACGATAAAAATATGTTATAAATTTCTACCCAATGATAAGTCTTAATATTTCCATTAAAATATTATGAGAAATCAGTAATATAAAACTTACCGCATAAGAGGATAACAGGATAAAAGCTTCCTGTTGTTATATAATTTGCCATTGTATGAGAGGTACAGAAAACTGATATTAGAAAACCTTAAAAAGTCAATATCCCTTTAATTTTTGGTATTTTTAGAAAAGAAATATTCATATAAATTTTAAAATGATTGTATATTTACCATAACACATTCCACAAACCCCCATTAAGAACATCAAAGTAATAACAAGAAGAATAGATCCTTTACAGTGTAAATCAAATTGTAAAAAGCTCATTGACAATGTAACAATGCATTGAATAACAATGATAATTAATTGTGTTACAAAATGAGCCATTAATATTTGTGTTGTAGTCACACCTAAAATAAATTTATTTTGGAAAATCAATATACAAGGTGTAACATTGACATATTTCATAAATTTAAGGGGTCGTAGAGGGGATGATTCTAAAACGATTTTTCATTTACCACTTTTTAATCCGACGCTTAATTTTCAAGATATTGAGTACCAAAGATGCTATTAGTTAGACAGAGACAGTCAGTTGGTTGAAGTGAGATAACGCCATTCTGTCTCACTTCAATTATTTATCTGTCTCTGTCTAATTAATAGTATCTATATCATTGAATATCTTGAAAATTAAGCCTCGGATTAGAAAGTGGTAAATGAAAATTTGTTTTAGATTTACTCTCTCTACAATCCCTTAAATTTATGGAACAAGTCATTGATACACCCTGTATAAAATTAATGCTATTAACGAAACGTGTATGCGTATTGTTACTAATATGTAAAGTGTTTCTGCGTTTATTAATTATATTCATTTCTTTTATTATTTCTAGTTACCTTGTACCAAACTTCTGTCCCAAACCCCCTCATGTCGATCGGTAATTATAATAGTGGAAGAGACTGATGTAGCCAAAAAAAACAGTAATCTGTAATTCAAGAAAAATTATTTATGTAAGTAATGAATCAACAATAAGCAAAAAAGTTTATATAAATACAACATATTAGTTTTCTGTATACAATTTCAACTTACGTTAAAAGAAAACCGGGTGCCATAAAATCTGAATATAATAAATGCTTGGAGCCATAAACTGGATCCTCTATCTGAAAAAAATAAAAGTTTGAAGTATTTGCAGAAATATTTAATTATACTTTTTATTTAAATATTTCTTTTACCTTTAATGGTAAGTCTGCAATTTTTTTCGCCAAGTGACATTCTATTACAATATTTTCATAAATATCAAAATAATGATCGTACAATGCTTTCTTCAAGTATAATCCGATTTGTCTGTCTATAAAATAAATTAATCGTAAATGGCACTATAAATATTATGTTAAACAATTATTTGAAACACCTCCAAATATTTTTTCACTTAAATATATATTAACAGTTGATTTAAAAGATATACATTAAAGTTTATGATTTTACGTACTTGACATATCCAACCACACTTGTATTTCACTCTGAAGTGCTTCTTTTGGCGACTCTGCTTTGACATCGTCTTGTCTTTTCCGGAAAGCTTTTGAAAAGTTACCACCGAAACGCATGACACCTACAATTTTACCATGTCTTACAGCATCTTGCGCCTCTTCAAGATTGGTATAATATCTCTGCAATTATCATTTTTATTTAAAAATAATTAAAGGCATTTAAAATTGAATCTTTAAATAGTATTATTTATTAGCCATTAATTGAATTACAACATTTAATTACCTTCTCCGCAATGGAATCATTGTACTCTTTTAAAAATCTACAACTTAGATCAATAAAGTCGCACGTATGATATACAGGATTATAGATGACTTGGCCCCAATTATTTCCATTGTCACAATTTCCAGCTTCCTCATTAATAATTCCTATTGTCAGATCCCTTGGATCACCACCAATACTTTTAAAAAATACTGATACTTGGATTAGTGGAAAGATCAAGGCAAATAGGATACCCCTATATATTTAGAAAAAATAAAAAGGAAGGGAAGATTAATTATATAATTAATTAAAATGTAATTTATCACAAATAATTTGTTTATCGTGAGAAAATTTGTATATAAAATTATAATTAATGTACGGTGTACTATCAAATACATTAATTAATAACTTTTAAGGCTTGCTAGAAGTAACGTCGTCGTGAAGCGACCTTGATCAAATGGGAAAACAAAAATGTAACTGTTAAAATTAAATGACAATAGTTACATTAGCATAATTTTTCGAATACACCCAATTCTGTTTTTACATAATTTTGATTTTGATTACAGTCTAGGAAAATAATTTTCAATTAAATAATATTAAAAATTAATATATTCTATATATATAAGGTATGTACACGATGTCTTTTTATACACAGTTGTTTCTGGAACGTATCTACCATGTGAAAACAGAATTGATCAACAGATCATCTCATGACCGTGTTGATTTGCACTAGCCTTTAATCTTCTTGAAATTACTGTTAATATGTTTTGTTTGAAGATAATTTAAAGGAGTATATGATCGAAATTAATTAATTGATTGTTAGATCAGTTAAATCTTTACCCTGGATGACGTAAAAACTGAAGAGCATTTTTTGTCAATAAAGCTTTAAATTTCCGTCGATTGCTTCGGCTAAATGGATTATCGCTTCTGTAATCTCTGACACAACGTGAATTCCATAGTTGTTCCTGTCTCGCCTAAAATTAATTAAAATTATTATAAAAATTAATTTAAATAATCTGCTCTTAATTAATGTTAAAATAAGAACTAGCGTTCTTGAAACGAGATGACGCACAGCTTTCTTTGTTGATATAGAAACGATTTATGTACATACAAATATTGCCGTTTAGTAAAATACATGTAACAGAAAATACTTGATACTTCTAATATAGGCACATACGCATATGTGTGTAATTTTTTGTTCTGGGTATAGGCTTTTCAAGATAAATGTTATCTATAATTTATACCTTAGCAATAATAGCATGCCGATTTTCATGAGGATTGGTGATCTGCGTTCCAAGTTCTTCGAGGTCTGGGAAAAAACTTGATCTTCTACCTTCAGCCTGGCGTTTGCTTAAAATTAAAAAAGCCTCTTCTAGTGTTTCACATTGAAAACGTGTCAATAATTGATTTGGAGAAGCTTCTGCTAAAAGCTTGCCACATCGCATTAAGCCAATCTATAAATTAAATAATTATATTGACTTTACTAAGAGAATGGTAATTGATACGTAGAAAAATATTTTCATAGTGTTCATAACAAAGATTTAATTATGAATTAGAATATACAAAGTATAATAATGATACACGGAAAAAGTTTAAGGGGTTGTAGAGGAAACGGATCTCATTAATAAGGGTATAATTAATTAGCTAGAAATAATCAACTTGTCGAAATAAGACAGAGTAACGTTATCTTACTTAAACTGTTAGACTGTCTCTGTCTAACTAACAGTACCTTTATTACAGAATATTTTGAAAATAAAGCTTCAATTTGAAAAATAGCAAATGAAAAATCGTCCCAAATTTATATCTTATGTACAACCCTTTAAAATTTGTGAGCGTACCATTATTACATCTTGGAATTTAGAATAAGTATAACTTACTTTATCAGCCTCTTTTGTTTCCTCAATGTAATGAGTTGTAATAATAACCGTTGTACCCTCATTTTCTGTGATTTTTGTTAAATATTGCCAAATGCTAATAAAGAGTAGAAAAAAAGATAAGTAAATATATAGGTAAAATATGAAATATGAGTTAAGAAAGAAGAGGATAAAAGAAAATCAATAAATTGCAATCATAATTAGTGAATCAGGTTTTAAAAAAATAATTATGATATTTTGAAATTTTTTATTTTTTATATTTAGAATGAAAATAAGGTGTACTTGCTTGTCCCTTAAAACAGGATCTAAACCAACAGTGGGTTCGTCTAAAATTAATAATTCAGGTCTATGAATTAATGCAGCAGCAAAAGAAACTCTTCGTTGTTGCCCACCACTCAAGTTTTTGATAAAGCGATTTTTATCAGGTAATTGTAATAATTCGGTGAAAAATGCATGTCTATCCTCTGGAATTAATAACATAAGAAATATTGTTGAAAGTATTTTTTAAATAAATAATATTATATATAGATTTGATGAATTTTACGGAATAAGTTTCGTAAAATAGGAAATATTTAAAACCCACTAATTTCCTTTACAAAGAATGGCATTATAAGATTTCGTTTTATTTTATGTAAGTGTTGTAAGATATTTAGAAATTTTTAAGAAAACTTCCACCCCCCAATCTCGTTACTTTATTATAGATGATCACACCGCTTTTTGTTCCTTGAACACAACATTATTCTCTTATTTGTATTAACTCGTAAATATTATTTTACTAAACTTTTACCGATATTTATAGAACAATACGATTTTTTTATTTACATAGAAGTTCACAAATTTTGATAATAAATAAAAATATGAACAAAATATTGTGAAAGTTTTCTATTTTGGAAAGCCTTATATAAATGGATTTCTAATATTTCCTATTCATCGTTAATGAAAATCACTATAGAAATCTAAATAATTAAGAAATTTTGATTGTCTTAACTTTGCATAAACTTTTCTAAAGTGTGATTTTTAGACAAGTATTATACAGAGTGTCTAGAAAATACAAAATTTTTCTCTTGGCATTTTTTGATTTGAAGCTTAGCTTCCGCGCGAGATATTTAATAATAAAAATTACTATTAGTTAGACAGACACTCCAATAGTTGAAGTGAAGCAAAGTGGCACCATCTCACTTCAACTACTGGAGTGTCTCTATCTAACTAATGACACATTTATCGTTGAGTACCTTGAAAATAAAGCTTCAAATCAAAAAATGTCAATAGGATAAAATTCTTAGAATAACGTTAGGAATCACTCCTCAAAAAATGTCAGCGTTTTTCCGGACAACCTGTATACTTCAGTGTACAGTTAAACATGGTTTTTTTTATCGGATAAGATGTAACTTAAATAATTTGAAAAAATTAAATTTACCAATTTCATAATCTTCAAGACCATTGATCCTTCCAAAGTAATACAGAGCACCAATCACTGTGAATTCACCAACTAAAGAAATTTCTTGTGGCATATAACCAACTCTTGGTCCAGGTATTCCGGAGCCCTTTGTACCAGGTCGACCACCCAATACACGAAGATCTCCATTATCAAGTTTCTTTACACCCACTACACAAGATAATAAAGTTGTTTTGCCACATCCACTTGCCCCTAGTAATCCATATCTACACAAAAATTAGAAAAATAAAAATCATATAAAATCATAAAATATATTATTTTTGTAGAAAATTTGTTCAAGTAATTTTAATTTAATTCCATCTCTACCACGTTATAACGTAAAGCAAAAATAGCAACGTCCCTTCTATTAACGACACATTGAAATATCATGGATATTATCTTGCCTAAAATAATAATTTTGACGCAAATTTGGTACACTTCTATCGTTCTTTTAATGATTTTCCAAAATTTTCCTTGATCTCGCGTCATAGTAAAACTCAAAAAACAAAAACTTACAGATATATTAAAATTTCATATATATTCGTGTTATTTGATCTAAATTAATAATTTTAGCGCAAATTTGGTACTTTTATGCGGTTCCGTTCAATTATTTGCTAAATTTTCTTCGATCTCGCATCTCAGTAATACCCCAAAAACGTAAGGTAAAAGGTACAATGAAGTACAATAAAATACAAAAAAGGTATTATAATGCCATATTTTTAAAACGTGGTATTTATAACGCTGATTCTCTATGCAACAAATTTGATTAGTCAATTAAATAAGTAGTATCCCTATAGCTTAAACTTTTCTATTAAACTTTTACAGTTGAGATTAATAAGGATTTCTCTTCCTTCCTTCTGAGTTTTTATATTGCTGTTTCTATATAAAATTAAAAAAAATAAATCACATGAGAGGGTTAGCTGTATTTTCTTTCTACTAACTCTTTATTTTACACGGTATAAAAGATTAGTGTAAGAAAAAGAAAAAGAAAAAGAAAAAGTGATTGAGTGGCAATTTTTTCTTGAACAGTATTATTTTAAATCCTTAAAACACAAAGAAAGGCATATTCAATAAAACAGTTATTATTACTTAGGCAGAGACAATAATCTAAGTAGAAAAGGCTATATAGGGTGTCCAAAAATTCACGCACTTCTTTTAAGGGGAATACTTTTGAAAATGCACCGATACGAAAAGTTCTTTACCACTTCTCGATTCAGAGCTTAATTTTTGAGATATTCAATAATAAGTATACTATATTAGTTAAACAAAAACAAACCGATAGTTGAAGTGAGATAAATAAAAGACAAAGTAATGTTGTTTCGCTTCAGCTATTTCAGCTATTGAATCATTCTGTCTCACTTCAACTATCTATCTGTCTCTGTCTAACTAGTAATTTCTTTATCATTAAATATCTCGAAAACTAAGTTTCGGATCGAAAAATGAATTTTTCGAATCAATTTATCCTCGGGAGTAGCCTTCTAAAAGAAAGTATGAAAATTTTGGAGTATTCTGTATAAAATTGTCTCACTTTAATTAGTCGACTATCTTTGTCTAAATAGTAGTAGCTTTATTATTGAATATTTAAAAAATTATGTTTCAAATTAAAAATTAATAAGGCATTCTTCAATTTAATTTATACTCGAAAGTAACGTTTTCAGATGAGGTACAGTAATTTTCGTGCACCCTTTATACAGGATGTCCAGAAAATGATGGACACTTTTTTCAGGAGTGATTCTTGACGATCGTACCTCCTTAAACAAGGTGATTTCTGACACTATTTTAAGAACTTTTTTTTCTTGGCATTTTTTAATTTCAAGCTTTATTTTCAAGATATTCAATGATAAAGATACCAGTAGTTAGACAGAAACACTCTGATAGTTAAAGCGAGACAGAGTGGTGCTACCTCACTTCAGCTATCGAATTGTCTCTGTCTAACTAATGGTATCTTTATCATTCAATATCTTGAAAATAAAGCTTTAAATCAAAAACTGCCAACAGGAAAAACTTCTTAGAATATTGTCAGGAACCATCCCCTTTAAGAAGTGCGATCGTTTTGTTAACACCCTGTATGTATAAATTTATAAAACGTTTATAGGCTTTCTGAAGTAATTAAGAAATTTTCTAAGCCTTTAAGAATATGGATATATATAGCGATGAAATGTTTACAAATACTATTTGACAATTATACAAGAAATAATTTGAATGTAAACAAAAAGGTCAATATTGGCCAGTAGAGATTTTCTCTCTTTCTCTCGCACAGAAACACTAAAGACCGATATACACATCGGCTGATATCAGTAAAGGAGTTAAGAATGAAATTTCAAATCAATGTTATAGTTTGCTTGAAATTTAAATATGGAATGATAAAAATCTTCTTTTGTCAAATTATCAATATTTAAAAACATTCACAAACTATTTATGCTTTCTTATTATATATTTATTTTATTTTATTTTTATTATTATCGATTTTCTACCGTGATAAATGAAAAAAGCTTAAAAGTTTTAGCAAGTATTCTTGATCTTGATAAAAAATAGTAACTTTTTTTTATAATACCACATCTCTTAAATATTCGTATATGTAAAAATAATAATCAAAATTCTAATATCCCCTCCCTCCCTCCCCAGTATCATAAGTTAAAAAGCTTATAAATATTTATAGATAAAACTTTAAAACTGTCTAGAAAATATATCCATAACAATATCTGAAAATTTTAACCCACGAAAGCTTTTGACTCCATAATTTATAAACATTTGGTTTCATGAAAGAAAACTTCTCTATTAGGTAGGGATATAGTCTTATGTTAGAGCAGAGACTTCATATAAATATTCGAGGTGCGGATATTTCATTTGAGTTGTGAATTTGTAGTTAGACCAAATTCGTAGTGCAAGTTTAGGCTTCAAAATAAAGCCCAACGAAAGAAATGGAAGTATCAAGTGAGATACCTGATCATAATTGTGTTCCACAATGTAGACTCACAGACTGTAAATTGGCAGAAGCAATTTGTTATAGAAGTAATACTCTCGTATATTTTAATAACTATAATATGTTATGTCGTCGTTGTCAGAGAAGGTTGCCAAGATTAGATTCTACAAATATTCGTGAATCAAATAATTTGCACATGATGAAATTATCCATATGTCGTATGAGGCCGACTTGTTCTATATGCAAAATTCATCTATGTGAAATAAGACCCGCTCTTGAGTGTTTTCATTGTGTAAACTTTTTTTATTGCATAAGGCCTTCATTTGGAGAAAGAGATGTTCAGGAAATTTATGTCTTAGAGTTTCCCATACCAGACCGATAATATGGTAACGAAAGGATGAATTAGAAACTATACAAAAATATGGTCTATGTTAGGCACAGAATTTTAGCAGATTATCTATTAAAATAAATCATTACTTACAATTCACCAACTTTTTATATGAATACTGAAACATATACATTCGAAATATTGTATAGTATCTCACTAGAATGAAGCACATTATATTTTTACTCGATATACACAAATTTTATTAATGCCCTACGTGTTAAAATACAAAAAATTTGTCCAATTTTATAATTAATTAAAGTGCTAAAATTTAAGAGATTAGAGTAAATGAAATGAAACGTAACTTAATTCAAAAAAATTATGAAAAATAGAATGTTTATTTGGCATTAATTTATAATTGATTCTACAATATAATTTGAAAATATAATTAAAGAGAATTATAACTTTTTTTAATGAAAGTCATGTGATTCACGAAGGGCAAAATTCAAACCTGTAGTAAATACATGACATATTCCAATGTTTGATTTCTAATCTTTTCATTAGACTTATGTGATCATTTGCTTATTATGAAGATAACAGCTATAACATTAAAGTGATGTTACTGTAAAACTGCAATAGACTTAAATTCAAAAATACAAAAATTTTATAAAATAGAATAAGATTATTCCTTACGTAAGATGGATCTTATCAAATGTTTTCAAAACATTGATAAAAATGTTTAATTTGAAACAATATTTTATTTTATAATTTTACTTTACATTGTAATAAATAAATGAAATTAGTATGACTAAATATCATTATCGCAAAGCATTTTTGTGATCCAATAAATTAATTCGTGAATTACAATGTTACTAATTTACTTATTATTTGAGAATTCAACTTTTATGTGTCTTACATTTTTTAATATTGACGAATGAAGAAAAAGTAAAATTTACTTTGACAATTAATAAAAATAAATAATAACATAAAATATGTATCAGTATTGAACGACATTTACAGCATTTTAATTCTTACTGTATTATAAGGATTGGATTTATTGACGGTTTTATAAGCATTGCTTCAATCCATTTCAATATGTCAAAAAGAAAATCTGTTTCTTTGAAATAATTTTAAGAAAAACAGATTTTCAAAAAGTTTTGACTATAATACTTTTAGTATTTTTGCTTTGGATTCTCTTATTAATGAGACAATGAAGATTGTAATATTTTTTTTAAATAGTTAGACATTTCAAACTCTAATTTTTTTTAGCAAAAATTTTGTATACATATGTATACAGGGTGTCCGGAAAAAAAGGAGACATATTTTGAGGGGTGGTTCCTAACGCAATTCTAAGAACATTTTTTGTCTTGGTATTTTTTAATTTAAAGCTTTATTTTTAAGATATTCAATGATAAAGATGCCATTAGTTAGACAGAGACACTCCGGTAGCTGAAGCGAGACAGAGTGGCGCCATCTCACTTTAATTATCGAAGCGTCTCTGTCTAACTAATGGCAAATTTATCATTGAATATCTTAGAAATAAAGCTTTAAATTAAAAAATGCCAAGAGAAAAAAGTTCTTAAAATAGCCTCAGAAACCACCCCTCAAAAAATGTCTCCTTTTTTTCCGGACACCCTGTATATACAAGGTGTAACAACAATCCTCTTCAAAATTTTAAGAGGTTATAGATGGGATATTTTTAAGACGATTTTCTATTTACCCCTTTTTGATTTGAGGCTTACTTTCCAAAATTCAATAACAAATATGCTATTAGTTAGACAGAGACAATCAATTGGTTAATGTAAGAGAGAGTGATATTATTTCACTTCAACTAGTTGACTGTCTCTGACTACCTACTAGTATTTTTATTGTTAAATATTTTTATAAAACTAAGCTTCGGATCGAAAAATGGTAAATGAAAAATCGTCGTAAAATCTCTCTCTACAGCCCCTTCAAATTTCAAAAAGGATTATTGTTACACACTGTATAAATTTATGTAAGGTGTCCAGAAATAAACATCCTTCCAGTTAAGGGGTGATTTCTGACCCTAAACTAAGTCGAAAAGTCCTTAGTAACTTTTCAACCTGGAGCTTGGTTTTCATGATATTCAATAGTAAAGTTATTATTAGTAAGACAGAGACAGACAGATAGTTGGAGTGAGACAGTATCACTCTATTTTATTCCAGCGATCTATCTATATTTGTCTAATTAATAGTACATTTATTATTCAATACCTTAGAAATTAAGCTTTAGAAACCTTTCAACTTAGTTTAGTGTCAGAAATCATCCCTTACTTAAGGGTGCGTTTACTTCCGGACACCCTGCATACACGAATTAATCTGTTCTTAATTATGTTTTAAATGTAAATCCATCATTACGTTAGAGGATAAATCTGAAATTTACGAGCATATAGTTCAGTCGATAACTACTCGAGACAAGTCATTAAATTAAATTTATAAGTGGATCACAAAAGAAATAATACTAACAATAGAAATAGTAAAATGAATGGCCTAGGTCATAAAATCTGTTTGATAATCACAGCAATAAATTTCTATTGAAAAGAATCAAACAGTTATAAATATTTATACACAAGCTTCTTTGTTTAAGCTAATAAGAATGAAATGCCATGTCTAATTGTAAATTCTGTTAGAGTTAAGATAAGACTTGAATTCGGATCTGGTTTAATCTTTCCTGCTGGCAGTTGAAATCATGCAGCCCGAGCAAAATCATTACTTCCTATATTTTCAAAGTAACGTTATTATGTTGATTATACTTCTCTTTGGATCAGTTTCACCGAATCCAACAAATAATTTCCACCGTTTGCAATATCGTGATATAAATACAAATGAACCTAATGGAATAAATGGCTTCTTTCTTGCTAATAATAGACCAAACGTCGTTCACGAGTCTTATTTAAGTACAACTGCTTCTAAGATAAAGGATGACATAAATAATATCAGTCATAATATGGATTCAATTCAGGAGAATTTGAATGAAATTACTTCTAATTTGCTCCTCTCGGATAATTTGACTATAAAACTAGATGAGAATCAAGAAAACAACCTAACATCGTTTTTATCGAATCCTGTAAAAAATCAAACAGGAGACTGGGAGATTGAGTCGACTTCTTCGATAAACGAAACACACAGTATTGATTCTTTACTTAATAATGAACAGATTTTGAAAAATAATTCATCTTCCAACAGAAATTTATCGAATAATATAGAGAATGATTTGCTGGATTCCGTAATAAATAAAAACAGTGATTCCATTGTTACTGTAAATTCTATAAGGGATCAAACGAATAGTTTGAGTTCATTTTTGAATTTTATAAGATCTCAGAATAACGATTTTCTATCTAACTTGAATCCTTTTTATTTCTTAAGCCATCACGAAGACTACGAATCTACGAACTCTGAAACAAATCCTGTTAAAACTAAAAGGGATTATGCCACTTCTGATGTGAATCTCGAAAAGGATCATGAAAGTGATTCTACTCTTAAATCTTATATAAGTTCTATTGATTTGTCTTTGAATGCTGGAATAAAAGAAACTCCTGATTCTATAAAGGCAGAAAGTACACTTGCACACTTTGAAAGCCCAATACTAAATCCAATTACGCTTTCACCTGATTCAAACATTACTGAGAAATATCAAAATGAAAAAAGTCAAGCAAGTTTTTTGAATTGGATGAAAACATTTGCATCACGTATTGCATCTATTCCTAATATCATTAGCAATTCAAGTTCTATTAATCTTAACATTTGGCAGAATAATCAATCAAAAGAGGATTACGATAAAAGTAATTCACCACATAATTCAGGTGCGTGTGATTTAAAATATTAATTAACGCTCTATTAGCTATTTTCACACCCTTCTTAATGAAAGTAGTATATTCTCAATATATCTGTCGTTAGTCTAAAAAATTACTAGAATAATATTCCAATCATGTGAACTACCTTTAAATTATTACATTCGGTTGAAGTAACTTATTTCTAAAATAATATTAAGTAGAAAATTTGTTCACCATTCTTCTAGTTGGAAATTTCTTCTCAAGTTATAAAATATTTCCCCCAGCTCATTTCGCGATAACATATTTTTATACCTACAGTTAGGATAGGATTTGAATGACGAGCGTTGGTGCTACAATATACAGGGTGATACAAAACGATTGCATTTCCTTAAAGAGGGTAGTTCCTGACGTCATTTTAAGAATTTTTTCGTCTCGACATTGTTTGATTTAAAGCTTTACTTTCAAAATATTTAACGATAAAGATTCCATTAGTTAGACAGAGACACTTCGATAGTTGAATTAAAACAGAGTGGCGTTATCTCACTTCAACTATTGAAGAGTCTCTAACGAAAAGCATCTTTATCGGTAAAATGAATGAATATCTTAAAAATGAAGTTTCAAATCAAAAAATGCCAACAAGAGAAAGCTTTTAGAATAGCGTCAGAAATCACCCCCTTTAAGGAAGTGCGATCGTTTTGTATCCTCCTGTATTTAATAGATTTAACTTGGTTTCCTACATCATTTCGACACACGTTATTTACTTGTCCTTCATAAAAGACTTTAAAAGTTCTTCGAAAGAATTTATTTCTTAGAACTGATAGTATTACCTTAATGATGGTTTCCGCGGAATATTATAAAAAGATTTCTTCTGAGTTCTCGATAGTTGTGCTGCTTTTAATTAAGAATTTAATGATTGAAAGGAAAAATACCTTGGATAGACTGATAAGTATTATTATACATTCTATTAATTATCATACATTTAGGCAAAAAACCAACAACAAATGCAAAATATTCGCGAAAAATTTCCTCTCTTTGAGTAATAGAAAAAAAAAAATATTTTACCACTTGATGGCATTTCACCAACGAAGAAAAGATTAAAAATTGTTGATTTTATGCGTGGCTTTCTTACCAAAGAGGGTAGATTTACTAATAATTTCTTAAGATACTACAGCAATATAGTTTATACATTATTCCAGCCGTCCCGTAGAAATTTCTCATTGAACATTGGCAGTCATTACTTATTTATATTCTATATAGTTTCGACTAGTCAAGTATGAAAATACGATATTGGTAAAAAAAGTCTCTCAAAATCTGAAAATAAGACACTAAAAACAGAAGTAACAAAGTAATTTTCTACTTAATCTTGTATTTGGAATTAGAAATTTTATAATAAGATATTATTTGTATATCATTATGATTTCTCACTGAATCAAAAATATTTAAGTTTAAAACAAATGAATATTTTCAGAGTAAAAACAATAGAAGTCACAAAATTTTTTCGAATCTTAACAATGATAAAAATATATCAATTTAAAAATTTTTAATAAATCATGTGTTAGTCAATTGATTCTGTTTAATGAATGCGAAAAATAAGATGTAAACTATTAAAAATAGTATATATAGAATATAGAATAGGTGTAAGATGTTTAAGTGAGAACAACCCCTTACCCCAATTTTTAACATTGATTATTAATGTAAATAAGGTCTTAAAATTAATTAATGGATATATATATATTTAAGCATATTAAGTATATTAAGTTTCAATAATTGTAAAAAATGGCCAATAGTCAAATTTTTATTAAAAAAATAAAAATAAAATATATTAAAATTTTGTAATATATAATATTATATAAATATTATATTATATAAAAATATTTATACATATAATATTATATATGATAGTACAATAAAGTATGAAACAAAATATATATAAATTGAAAAAATCGATATTAAATATTATATACTTGTCATTAAAATAAATTTATTGAATTATTAATTAAGTAACAATTAATTATTTTTTGCAGATAACTTGCTCAATATATTAGAATCTGTTAAGAAAAAGAATATATTGAGTAATCTTATGCATAATACTGTTTCCGAATATCACAAATTAATGGATAGCGTGACTCAAAAATTATATTTTGAAAGCTGTTTACTTTACTGGGTTAAAATGATAAGGAAAGCAATGTCATTTATATACGAATAGGTGGTGTTTTGTCGTTAACATAATATAAACTTTAGAAATTAGTAATCAACTAGGAATACAAAAAAGTACATAATTCATAGTACAAAATCAATAGATGAAATTACAGATATACTAAAGTGAAATATGTTTCCTAGAAAAAAGTTCTACTGATAATAGAAAAACCCGCAAGAACTTGAGTAAAAAAAACTTCAACTTAGAAAACTAGTAAAAATAAAATTGTATTATATATTGTTTTTTTGATTATAATTTTAAGAATTTAATGTAAATAAAGTACTTTAATCAAAGTATTTAAGCATAAATATTTTTAAGTCGTGAGTCTTTTATTTAAAGTATTTTAAATAATTGACTATTAAATGAATTATATAAATATACGCAGCAAAGAAATTCTAGGAAATTTAAGTAAGCTAATAGCTGATCCAAACAAACCTCATTAATATAAATGCATATTGACACAATGCAAGTTAAATTAATCGAAACAAACAAAATACAAGATTATAGAATTAAATATAGATTTAAATGAAGCAAATATATAAAACTACAGCATAAAAATTACATCAGCAAATGGTGCCCATAGAGGATATAAGAGTAGCTTACAATAGGAAATCTTCAAAAGCAAATTCTCGATTATTTGTTATTGAATTCTTGATTTAATTAACTAAAACATTTTCTAAAAATTATGTGGGTAACGATCATATTGAAAAAACAATGAATTCGCATTGCCAGATACACGAAAATATTTAAAAGCTAAATTTTATATTTTTGATAATTAGATGAAACATGAAAGAAATTAGAAGGAAAGAGATATCAAATATTAAGATAACAAATGGTCACGATTTTGAGATAGAAAAGATGTGTTATGGTTGAAATTAAACTAGGAATATGTATGCAAAAATGTAATAAATTAAAATGATTGTAAAAATTGTTAGTGAGTTACAAAATGTATATGTAACAGTGATAATAATAAATCGGGGGAACGAGGGAGGGAAGTGAACTTTTAAAATATCATCGATTCTTTTATTATAATACTATAATGCGTTTTGAAAATACTAAACGTTATTTACTTTTATAATTATTTCAAGATCTTATAAATAAAGTAAAATCAATAAACGATATTTTAGAAACCAATCACTTGAATTGTAAATTCCATATAATTCAAACATAATTATACAATATAAATTTATACAGGGTGTCTTAAAAAGTGGCATAACATTTTTCAAAAGATTACTCCTGTCATAATTCCAAGAAACTTTTCCTTTTTAGCAACTTTTTATTCCAACCTTCATATCAAATATATTCAGTGATAAATGCACTATTAGTTAGAAAATAACAGACAGTTTTACAAGATGTTACAAAGTTATCGCACTTCCCTTAAAGAATAACTTCTGCATGTTAAATCGAGTCGAAAAGTTCTTTGTTACTTTTTTATCAAAAATTTAATTTTCAAGATATTTAAAACTAAAGATGCTATTAATTAAACAAAGACAACATTAATTAAAAAAAGATAGTTGAAGTGAAATAACATCATTCTGACTTTTGTTTAACTTTCTTCAATCATTCATTTATCTCTCCCTAACTAATATAACATCATTGTTATTAAATATCTCAGAAACTAAGTCCGAATTGAAAAATGGTAAAGAACTTTTCATCGCGACTTACCTTCAAGAGTATTCTCCTTAAAGGAAGTGCGGTAATTTTGCAATGCCTTTTACGCAGGGTGTAGCAATAACTGAATAGAAAATTGATAAAAGTTTTCTGCTTGATTTCGTCTCGGAAGTCTAGTCTTTCAAGAAAGTAGGTATTTCAAAACACCCTGTATACATGTGTATATATATAGATATTATTTTACTTCAATTATAAATAACGTATACATAGGATGTCCGGGAAAAAAGCAGACAATTTTGGAGAAGTGATTCTTGATGCTATTTCAAGAATTTTTTCCTTTTTATAGATTTTGATTTGAAGCTTCAATTTCGAGATATTTAATGATAAAGATACTATTAGTTAGACAGAGACACTCCGATAGTTGAAATGAGAGAGTGACATCAACTCACTTCAACTATCGAAATATCTCTGTTTAACAAATGACGTCTTTGCCGTTGTATATCATGAAAATAAAGCTCCAAATGAAAAAATGCTAAAAAGAGAAATTCCTTAGAATAGCGCCAGGAATCATCTCCTATAACCCTTTGTACTCCTATGTCGAGTGTGACTCGACATCAGTTTTTATCTCAGGAACTCCTTTGTCGAGTCCTACTCGATATTTTTCATGTTAAAATAAATAAGCAAATAGATGTTGAAAAAAAATTCGGAGTGCAAAGGGTTAAGGAAGTTTTATCATTTTGTAACATCCTGTATACATAAGCATTATTTAAAACTGATAATATTATTCTTCAGAAAAAGAAGATATTACTCAATATGTATTTCAATTACATTATTTTTATTATAGACTTTATAAAAAGAATATACCTTAAACTTGCTGAAGTTAATTCCACTTTGTTATTAATTAAAAATAAACTTCTAAACATATACATTAAATTCAAAAAATACATTTATACACAAGCAATTTATTTATTTTAATTTTTCCTATTTATCCTTAATTTTTTTATTAAAAAATCTATAACTTTTAAAATAGCACTTTTAAATCTTGCAAATTTACAACGAATTCATATATTCTATACAGGGTGTCCGGAAAAAAAGGAGACATTTTTTGAGAGGTGGTTCTTAAGGCTATTCTAAGAATTTTTTTCTATTGGCATTTTTTGATTTAAAGCTTCATTTTCGAGATATTCAACGATAAAGATAACATTAGTTAGAGGGAGAGAGACACTGTGACAGTTGAAGCGAGACAGAGAGGTGCCACCTCACTTCAACTATCGAAGTGTCTCTATCTAATTAGTGGAATCTTTATTGTTAAATATCTTAGAAATAAAGCTTTAAATCAAAAAATGCCAAGAGAAAAAAGTTCTTAGAATTGCGTCAGAAATCATCTCTCAAAAAATTTCTCCTTTTTTCTGGACACCCTGTATAGACATAATAACACAATTTTACTTTAAGTACTTAAGTACTTTTACTTAAATACTTTAAGCAATAATTTATATAGCTTTTCAAAGTTCATTTTTATTTAAATATTATTGAAAAATATGAAATTCTTAAAAAAAGATAATAGAGAATTTTTTAAATTTTTCACTAAAGTTGAAAAAGATAAGTTGTATATTCATGCATATATGGATTTGTTGCTAATTTTCGTTTCGTTGCAAGTCAAAATTTATATTTAAAGGTTTTGACGATAAGAATAAGAAGATGCTTTTTGAGCTCTAATTCATTAAACAGGTAGGGTTTATTATTAAAATCCATTAGCTTTTACAATCTGTACTTACATAGAACCCTTGGAAACAGCCAAATTTAATCCATCCAAAATGATATTACTGCCATAGCGTTTCCTCGCATTTTTCACAATGATAGCCTCCTCATCTTTCATCTTGATCATTTTGCCCTTATCTTTGATTCTGTTAAATGAAAACAAAAGATCTTAACAAAATTAAAATAAATATTAGTATTCTATTCAAGGTGTAACAATGATCCTTTTCGAAATTTTATAGGGTTCTAGATAAGGAAATTCTACGACGAGATTTCATTTATCATTTTTAGATCTGAAGCTTAGTTTTAAAGATATTTAACAATAAAAATGTTATTAGTTAGGCAGAGACAATCAGATAGATGAACTGACTCAGAAATTAAACCTCAAGTCAAAAAGAGGTAAAGAAAAAATCGTCTTAGGGGATCATTGTTATATCTAAGAGGATCATCGTTACACCCTGTGTTTAATTTAATACGAAGCTACAAGTGCACATACAGGGTGTTCCAAAATTCGCACACTTCATTTAAGAGGGTTACTTTTGAAGGTTGAATCGAAAAGTAGCAAAGCACTTGAGTTTTGGGATATTCAATAATAAAGATGCTGTTAGTTACACAAAGACAGACAGAAAATTTAAGTAAGATAGCACCATTCTGACTTTTGATTGTTTTTCAATTATCGGTCTGTTTGTGCTTAAATAATAGTATTCTTGTTATTGATTATCTCAAAAACCAAGCTCTAGATTGAAAAGAGATAAGACTTTTCGTCACAGTTTACCTTTAAGAGCATCCCTCTTAAAGGAAGTGCGCGAAATTAGGAACACCCTATATAAAAAATGAGTGAGATTAAGTAAATGAGTATACTAATTATCCTGGTGTCATATCGATATTGATTTTAGCTGGATAGTAAAATAATTTTGCGCATTTAAAACTAATCTATCGCTGCAAAGAATAAATATTTATAGAAATTTCTTAAAAAATTTAAAAACGAAAATTTTTCCCAATAAAAGTAGATTATTACTTTTACGGAGAAACTTAGTTTTTTACATTCAATAAAAAAGCAAAATATTTAGTATGTGTGTGTGTGAATTAAATAATTTATTTGAATTAAAATTAAAATTATAGATCTCTTTTTAAAGAAAAGTAAAGTTAAAAAAGGAGAATCACTCACTGTACACTTTTGTCAGATCAGAACATGTAATAAAAGTTCTTTTACTTGTGCCGCGCTTTTAAATGAGAAAGACGATGGTTAAATTCCATGTGTCAATGATAAGACAAAAGATCTTAAATTTCTCTCGCAAAGTAGACAGTTCTTGTTAACTTTCATAGATGACTCCACTGTATTGCAAAACTGTTTATTAAACTAATTCTGTTTATAACTAATTCTGTTAATTCTGTAAATATGCAATAATTTTTGTCAAAGTTTCATATTGTAGCTTCCTTGTATGTGTGTGTGCATGTAGAGTATTACACAATACAATAATTTATTGTAAATTATTTTTTTTACAATTAATAGTATCTTTATTATTGAACATTTTGATTCAAATTTACATAAAGAATTATTCTTTTAAAACTTGCACATTTATTTCAGGGCATTTATACTGTATACATAATCTAGATTACTGAATATGTAGTGCAAAGGTTCTCAGAATATATTTAATAAAATCCTTAAGATATATGTGGCACATAGTAAACATTTAGGATATCTACATACAGGGTGTCCGGAAATACAGAACACATTTTTTGAGGGGTGGTTCCTGAGGCTATTCTAAGAACTTTTTCCTGTTGGCATTTTTTGATTTGAAGCTTCATTTCTGAGATATTCAACGATAAATTTGCCATTAGTTAGACAGAGACGCTCCGATAGTTAAAGTGAGATACAGTGGCGCCATCTCATTTGAACTATCGAAGTGTCTCTTTCTAATTAAAGTCATTTTTATCATTGAATATCTCGAAAATGAAGCTTTAAATCAAAAAATGCTAAGACTTCTTAGAATTGCGTAAAAACAATTCCTTTTTAGGAAGTGCGATCGTTTTGTAATACCCTGTATAACATAATATACATAGTCATTTTTGAGTCAAATAAAAAAAAATATTATTTCAAAATGATGTATTACAGGTTATGATAAAATACAATAAATTTAAGAAACCAAAACAAAATTCATTATATTATAATTATTTGTTGAATTTTAATGTATTTTGTTCCATAGGTATCAGATTAGAAAAAATCATTTAAATAAATAATATGAATACAGGATAATATAATATCGCACATGAATTATGAATGTAGAATAACTAAAGAATAATTATGAAAATCAATTTTATAAAATTTCTTTAGAAATTTGAATAAATAAATTTAAGAACAAAAATATAAAGGAGTAAGTAAGGTGCTTTTACTTGAAATTTTGTTGAATAAAATATATTTTAAAAAAATTATACTTGAATTGAAAGTAAATCATAATCACTTATAACCTACATAGAATGTCTATGACTAGCAGAAATTTTATTTTAAATAACAAAACCACATCTATTTCACGCGAGAAATGATTTTCTCGAACTTTCTTAAATATTAGAAAATAGAAGACTTCTTTAAATGTTGAGTTTAGAAATATTTTTATTTCTATGTATAGATTTTTCAGTATTAAATGTATATTTTTTACAATAAATTAATATTCTTTTTATTTATTAACGAAAAATTACATTTAATATTTCAATATGTGAATTTTATATATTAATGTTTTTAATTTGAAGTTCGAAGTAAAGCAAAGTAAAGAATTTACTAAAAAAAACTACAAAAAATTGTAAAATGTAAAGATAAAAATATATAAAAATCGTATAACGTATAATAATTTTTTTTGAACTTGATAAGAAAACAAACTTATTAGGTTTTTTGATTTTAATATTTAGAGATCCGGATTATCTAGTATCAATTAGTAACCAGATATAAATAATTTTTAAAGCTTATTGAATAAAACATCCAAAACGTAATGTGAAACTTGATTTAAAAGGAAACCTTAAGTCTCTTGCACATGTTTATACTAATTATAAGTATATTAGTTTATAAAATACAATTTAAACTTCCTCAAAGAAAGAGAGAGTAAAGGAGAAAGGGAGGGAGAAAATCTTATAAAAATATACTTTCTTATGAGTGTTGTGTTTTTATCAGTCATTCAACCTACTAATTTGTCATAATGAAGGAAAAGTCAAATTATTATAATGAAACACAGAGACAAACATATAACGAAGTCAATTATATTTTATAAATCAAAAACGAACCTACAGTACGCGTAAAAAAATTTTACCTGTATTTCTGTTATAGTGTTTTTATTCAGCTTTTCAATTAGAAATTGTGGTCAAAAGTCTTTAAACGTTTTTATAATAAATTTCTCTCGTTTCAGTAGTTAATGATCAGATAGAAAACAGGCAGCAAAAAGTAAATGATTAAGTATCTTCGTAATTTATAAACTGAAGGTAAATTATTGACATAGACATATACATACAAGAGAAGGATTCATAACACATACAAGGTGTTACAAAACGATCGCACTTTCTTAAAGGGTTTGATCCCTGACACTATTCTAAGAGCTTTTTCCTGTTGGCATTTTTTGATTTGAAACTTTATTTTCAAGGTATTTGATGATAAAGATGCCATTAGTTAAACAGAGACAGTTCGATAGTTAAAGCGAGACAGAATAACGCCACCTCACTTCAACTATTAGAGTATCTCTATCTAACTAATGGCATTTTTATCATTGAATACCTTGAAAATAAAGCTTCAAATGAAAAAATGGCAAGAGGAAAAGTTCTTAGAATAGTGTCAGGAATTATCTTTCAAGAAATGTCTTCATTTTTTCTGGACACCCTATATAATACATACATAGAAGAGTAAAACTCATCACGTTTATCGATGTGATGAAATGTGAAAAAGTGAAATGCTATTATTATTAGTCGATCAAGATAATTTTACAGTTTTACCTGAAGACAGTAATTGTAAGAATCAAAAATATAATTTGTCAATAAATGATTAAATATTTATAAAAAATATATTTTCTTTAAAATATGTTTATAAGCTCATTTGAAATTAATAGGTTAATTAATGTACAAGATATCCGGAAAAAAGCGGACCTTTTTTGAAAGGTGACTTCTGATGTTATTCTAAGAACTTCTTTTTTTGAAATTTTTTCTTCATTTTTAAGATAATTCACGTCTTCTAAGCTACCACCGCCACGAAATAAAACGGAGTGAGATATCAAAATGAAACAAAATATAAAATATTATGAAATTAAAAAAAGAATACAGCCAGATTTTTGGGTTCTTTTTGGGCTTTAAAAAACATTGTAACAATTTCTAAAAAAACGCAGTTTTACTCCTTAAAAATGAGTTTTTGTAAAAAAAAGCTAAGAAACCACACTTTCTAGACGGCAAACCACATCGAGAGTGTCATGAAAATACTCAGGGAGATCCTGGCATTTTTGGGCTCTGAGTTCGTATACAGCCTAAAAATGATAACCACCCCTAAGAGCCAAAAAATTCAAAAATTTTTTTTCAGAGACCAGAAAGTAATAGAAAGAGTTGGCCTCTGAAAATAAAGTTTTGAATTTTTTGGCTCTTAGGGGTAGTTATAATTTTTGTGCTCTTATCTAACTCAGAGCCCAAAAATGATAACTACTTGGAGAGTATACTGATTTTCACTTTTTCTACCAAACGTATACTTTGATATTTTAATTTAATCATTTATAAAAATGTAAAAAAATTCATATTTTCTTTAAACGTTAATAATTTTAAACACTGAAATTTTTTAAAAAATTCCAAAAACATGTCAACCAGTAAATAGTATAATTTAAAACCACTTTTTTTATCTATTAATTTTAACAATTGATTAAAAAGTTATGTCACTTTTAAGAGTGTCCAAAGACTTTTTAGACCCACCGTATATACAGGGTTTAACAAAACAACTGCACTTCCTTAAAGGGATTCCTGATGCTATTCGTAGTACTTCTTCCTTTTGCTATTTTTTAATCTAAAGCTTAGTTTTCGAGATATTCAATGATAAAGATGCTATTCGTTAGACAGAGACACTCTAATGGTTGAAGTGAGATATCATTTCTCTGTTTCACTTCAATTATTTATCTGTCTTTTTCTAACTAATAGTACTTTTATTATTGAATATCTCGAAAATTAAGCTTTAGACTAAAGAATAACAACAGGAAAAAGTTCTTAAAATAACGTTAGGAATCACCCCTTTAAGGAAGTGCGGTTGTTTTGTTATACCCCATATATTTAATTTTTTTTCGGAATTTACTCATATTCTTGCATCACTACGCACATGATATTATTTTCAAAGAATCATTGATGCTTTGATTTATTATTTTATTTTTAATTAATATAGGGTGATATTCAACTATAAGCGACGCACATCAACATAAATAAATAATTTACGTAACATGCATTATCGTACTATAGTGGGAAAGTATATTAAATCACGACACACAACGACACAGCTTTTCGCCTGTGTCTATTTGTGCTTGAAAAATTAAGAAAATTCTGCACAATTACAATAGTTCGTGTGACACAAACTATACAGGGTATCCGGAAATAAAGGAGTCATATTTTGAGGAGTGGTTCAAATTTTGTATTTAAAGCTTCATTTTCAAGATATTCAACGATAAAGATGCCATTAGTCAGACTTAGATGCTCCGATAGTTGAAGCGAGACAGAGTTGCGCCACCTCACTTTAACTATCGGAGTGTCTCTGTCTTACCAATTGCATCTTTATCATTGCATATCTTGAAAATAAAGCTTCGATCAAAAACTGTCTAGAGGAAAAGTTCTTGGAATATCCTCGGTCGTTTTGTAACGACTTGTAATTCATAAAAGAAATTAGTTGAATTATAAAATTAAAGAAAAGTGTGCGGTAACACTGTTAAATGGAAGGTGAGAATAGATTTATACATACGCATCTGAGTAGATACACATAGAGGGATGAAAATGTATTAGAGTCGGTTCTTCATGGTCAGTTTATGCAGGTGCTTAAGGCTTTTAATAAGGTTCAGATGCTTGAACCTGGACTAACCGGTACAGGGTACCGAGGGATATGGGCCAAGGTCGATCTTACGGTAGTTCCACTCACCTAATTGGTCTCTTCCAGAGTCGATAGTATCATAAAAGGTATATATATGTATATATATATATATAAATTCCAGCTGGAGGGATTGGTCATTGACCCACTCATACGATGTTGCTTTTAAATATTCACGTCTTACGGGACATATATTCTTACACATTACAATATTATAATCTAAGTATCACTATTTTCACAAAAGGTATATTAATCGAGTTTAAGCCCAACAAAATCTTTAACTAACTTTAAATGAAATGCAATGGCCTCTCTGTCATTTACATTCGATGAGATGTAAGTAGCAAATATAATGTGGATGCTATCGGAACTACTATTTATTTTGATCAGAATTTTAAAATAGCAATCTTAATCTGAAATTTCCTATATGCATTTTTAATTCTAAATTATTTTATTATTTTATTATCAAAATTATAATGGCCAGAATAAAATAGTGAAGTCTTGTTTTCTAACTGTAAAAGATCATATTGCTTCTATTACAATTATTAATAGAAGGGATTTAATGGAAATAACTGGTTGTTTTTTTTTATCGCAGAAACTAAAGCGAAACTGAAGCTCCGTTACAAGATAAGGTGTGACTGTCTATTCGTAGCCGGAATATCGGAAGCCATACTCATGTAGTACGTAGGCGTTCCGCGGATACTCTACCGTTATTATAAAGGGTGTTCAGTTTGTAACAGCCTTGTCACATACTAAGGTGAAACTCGATTGACCACACGATCTACCATTGACCAAAAACTTTCATTTAAATGTCCAAATAGAAAAATAACGTCCAATTGTCCAGAGAGGAGGGGAGAGGTAATTATTTTTAAATAGGTTAAAAATATCATATTCTTCTCTTATTTTATTTTATTTTATTTTAATACTGAACAATTTTATATATTATAGTATATCATTTGCAAAAATTCATTATTAAATTGTTAACCTCAACCTTATTAAAAATCATTATCAATAATGAAACTTTATTAATTGAAGGTATATTGATTACTATATAATTGTTTTAATATTTTTATGCATAAAAAATGTTTAGAAGGATAGGGAATACCGTATGCATTACGTAATGTTTCTCATTACAAGTAAGTATATATATATATATATATATATATATATATATATATTTATGTATTAAACATTAAATAATTTATCTCTAATCCATTGTATTGTATTAATAATCTTTTCTGAAGAATCGTAATAAATTTCGAAACATTATACGAATTAAAATTAAAATTTGAAAATCTCATTTACGCGCATACGTAATATATAAATAAATTCCTTAAATAATAATAAAGAACAATGCTATAATATAGACACGTTTGAAATATTTAGAATAACTTGATTCCAACTTGAAAATGCGATAGAATGTATTTTGTGTATGAGTTATACAGATTGTTTCAGTGAGATACGGTAAAATTTTAAGAGGTTATAAAGAGAAGCTTATAGATCAGTAGTGAGGTCAGAAGCGTATTTAATAAAAAAAAGGGGCTATACAGAGGATGATTCTAAGACAATTTTTCATTTACCACATTTTGATTTAAAACTTAGTTTTTGAGATATTTAATGATAAAGATACTATTAGTTAGACGTTATCTCACTTCAACCAATTGACTGTCTCTGTCTAACTAATAGCATCTTTATCCTGCAATATCTTAAATGCTAAGCTTCAGATCACAAAATGTGGTAAATGAAAAATCGTTTTAGAATCATTCCTTTACAACCCCTTAAAGTTTTGTCGTACCTCACTGAAACACTCTGTATATTATGAATTATAGTCATTGCAATGATGGCTCATGTTGCAATTAATGAAAAATCTAGAAATTTAAGCGAGTAAAGTAAATTCCTTTTTAAAGTTAGTGGAGAAAGCTTAACTTTTATCTGGGCAATAAAAAAAAATGTGACTTGCATCTACGGAATAAAAGAATGGCGAATAAGGGAAATGACAAACATGAAAGTGTACAGAATCATAAAGTCTCTTTCGAAAGAGCGAAATGATATAAGAATTCTTGTAAGAGGAGACGTGTATGAGTTCTTTGATTTCCTGGATCACAAGGAAGCCGCGTTAAACCTTTGCGAACTTCGCGACGCAAGTCGTCGACCTGAAAGGAGCGCGTACTTTTTTCATACTAGTTTCGAAAGTTTCGTTCCTTTTATCTTCTACGACTATAATAACTAGGTAGCCAGTGGCAAATTCAAGTTTCATAAGAGCACATCTCTTCTACAAATGAATCCGGGCCACGTAAAGTTATTATATCCTACCGTAGACGAGTTTTCATATGAAACGCTGCAGAAAGTTACGAGGGCAACTATCTCTCGCGAGTTACTTGTGTCAATTGCTACCCAAATTGCAAGCAAATGCGAGACAAAGGAAAGAACTTGCATAATAAAAGTACGAAAGAACTACGGAAAGTAACAAAAAGTAGTAACCTACGAAGCCAACAAGTCCTCGTGTACTTTTTGCACGTATTTCAATTAATTATATAATCTGTTAAATTCAGTATTGTAATATTAATAAAGAAATTTTTGAACATTTATAATATTTGCTTAATATTCTCCCTTTATCTTATTCTCCTCCCTCCTTTCTCGATCACACGAACGAAAGTAATATTATTAATAGAAGAATTTTATATGAGATAATTTATTAAAGCAAATTTTTTGGATATTACTCTTTTTAATTCACTTCGCATATTTAGTATGTAATATGCAATGAAGAAGAAATTTTTTTATTGAAATAAATTAACGAGTCTTAATATTACCAATTATGTAGTTATAAAGAGAATTTACGATTTTGGAACAGTGAAATAAGCACTTTTCGTATATACAAATTGGCTAAAATAAGTCTCAAGAGTTGGTATAACTGTATTTAAATGTTTTAGAGTAACAGGTTTTGTCAAACAACTTATGTATATAAGTATGTATAATTTGTACGCTTAGAATACTGTTTCAATAGTACATAGAGATATTTCCATTGTATATAAATACGATAATAATTAAAGGTTTGTTGAAATTTAAAGTTTTAATCAATTATTTCCATTGATTCTTTATGAATTCACATTTATTTTAATATAATAAATGAATACCATTTTTAAGGATTTATTCTAATTTTTGTCAGAAGGAATTTTTCATTAAATAAAATTAATTTATTCAAATAACAAGAAAAAATTTAGAAAGAAAGAAAATTCTCAAATTTTCTATCTGATTTTTACTAAAATATATTATATTTTGTGACCGGTCCAAGTTATACAATTAATATTTTTGTACTACGCTTTATAAATAAAAGCATAGTAAAAATTCTTTTAATTACCTTATTTATACCGGAAGACAAGTCATAAATCTACTACGCAATTCTGATTTAAGATGAAATACAAAATTTTTGAGTAACTAAATTTCTAAACCGTAAAAAAAATTGGCACCTGTCATCTTACCTCTACTTATTGCACATTGTAATATTATAATCTTCTTTTAAATAGTTTTAATTCCGATGCTAACAATGAATTTAGAATATTAATTAGAGAAACATTCAGAAAAATTAGATAAAATTATTCGTCTTTTCATTCTACCTCTATTTAACGGAAGTGTTTAAAAAAAACTCATATATAATATAAAAAGAATTTATTGTGCCAATATACAACAACTTTAATGCTGACAATGGATTTTTTATAAAAAATAGAGCAGCCATTGCTAAAAATCGCTGTAGTTGCAAATACTTCTCGATATCCTCAGCGCTTTTGTTTTATTTTTAAACTCTAAATTCAATTATAAACGACACAATGTTATTAATCATTGTAATCGTTAAATGGGTAAGTTAATTTTTATGTAAGATTTTTCCTTAACGATGAATATTTTAATTAATATAAACATAAGTTTATATTAGCATAAGCATAAGTTTATAACAGGTTTAATAAATAAACTATAAGTGTAAAGTGATGTTTTCCGATAATTTCTCTGCTACATTTACTTTCTACAATTCTCTATTTTCACGATTCTTCTTTACTCTTGCAATCACGCTAACTTGATTCGTGGCATTCCGGTTACTCTATATCCGGTATTATTTGCTGAAAAAATTTATAAGTCGCGTTCTACTTGTTAAACTAACTAACGCAGCACAAAATTGTTTTGCTACAATTAAAAATATCAAATAAATAATTCATCAAAATCCTTATAAAATTTTTCTGTTTCATATGTATTTCCAGAAATTGATCCTTATCTACAATCTGTAAACTTCATGTATAAATGGTTGACAATGCTTTAAGATATTCTTTTAATTTTAAAAGACTTTTAACACTGTACATAAGGACGTATAATTGAATTTATTATTGATTTTAGGACTCGAAATAGCATGAATTTACTCATGTAGAAATAATAAAATAAGCATCGATTATTTACACTGTTTTAAATAGAAATTAAATTCGCCGCACATTTATACAAACTTCGAAACGGACAAATGGCCACAAATCTTTCTTTTGTTTTGCTCGAATACAATGATACACGTTTGCTTTTACATACTCAAAATACAAACATAGATGATCTCTATATTGATCCTAAGATTAACAAATTAGTTTGCACCGAGAAGTTAATGTGACAGCTCAGAGTTTAAAGTTGACAAATTTTATTAAGTGGGGCAAATAAATTTATTAAGATTTCATGTAATCACTATTACTTTATAGCAGTTGAAAAAAGAAAGGAGGATTGAAAGTGAAAAAAGAAAAAGTGTGTGTTAGTGAAAAAAAGAAAATCATTGAAATGTATGTGATTAAAGGTATGTTTTTGACTATACAGAAAGAGAGATAGAGAGAGAGAGAGAGCGAGTAGTGTGTACGATATATGTGCATGTTATTACTATAAATAACAATTCTTTTACTTACTTTCGCAAATCTTCAAAATCTTATTTTCTTGAAAATATTTTGTTCTTCCAAATGTAATCCTGATCAGCTGATCTAGTCAAATAAACTTCACAATGGTAAACTTCACTCATTCGTCTACTAGAAAGAGACACATTTGAGAAGAAAAAATATTGTAAATTTTGTCAAATGTTTATCAAATCACTAAGTGTCAATCACAGATTTAGCTTGAAAATTTTTATTAAGATTTTTTCATTCAAATCAATCACTCGTATGATCTGTGTCATCGCCTTAGATTCTCTTTAATTTAATATACTTGAAATATATCTCAATGATATAAAATCAATTTTTAATAATGATATATGTACGAAGAATCAATGACGGTAGTACAGAATGATTTTAGCATGATTATTATTTGATAGCTCAAGAATTTTTGACAATTTTAAAGTATTGTTAGAGCGCACAGTAAGGAATGCAGAGTAAAAGATGCATCTCGTTGTGTGCAACTGCCGGTTTGCGATTCTTTACGGTATTTTAAGGGTCAAGTTGATTTCTCGAGTAAACTTGCGGCTCCCGGCAGTGCCGTTCTTTGACTGATCGTAAACTGTGTCGCTATGTCGGTCGTTTCGGAACATCCGATCTTCTGCTCGAGATCTTTACATGATCTTGACTTTCAAATTCCAGATGGCGGACGCGCATGTAACACTTTCCGCTCACTTTTAAAAAATCGGGTTCTCTTGATCGACCAAGCATCGTTGATCGCCTACCGATCAGTGACCACGGGACTGCATGGTCTGTTTTACCGTCTTGGATTTTTACCGATCGATATTATCAATAAAACAGTTTCAAAAGAAACATAATGATTAGTAGTGACCTCTGCGCCATATTTATTTTTTTCATCAATACGAGACGCTTCATAAAATTTTGCTTTAATCGTTTAAAAAGCAAACTCAAAATCTATAATAATAATGACCAGAAAATAATTCATACAAATAAGATTTTTTTTAACATATTATGGGATATATGTTTGATTAATTATATGAATTTCTCATAGAATATAAGAGACTTATAATGTATATATAAATTTTTATTAATTAAGAAAGGGATTTAAAAATGTATTTTTGTATTTGATGAAACAATTCACTTTTGTATGTAATACTTAAGATTATGCAGTAGGCCTATTGTATTGGGTTATTTTCAAGAATTACTAGTAATTCTAGGAATGATTTGCATTAACGCGTTTAAATGCAATTAGTGCATTACTTACTAAGAGCATGTTCCTTGTTTCGGTCTAAAAGCAAAATCATTTCAATTGCATCTTCCGTATTAGAATTTTTAACATAAAATGACAGGAGTTACAGAAACAACACGCAAGTAGGATATATTTTCTGCATCAAAGAATACAAAGGAGTCTTTATCGAGTAAGTTGAAATGGCAGAGGTGTTGGAAAGTAATAACTATGTATAGGGTAGGATAGAGAGGAATTTTAAGGTAGTGATGGAAAGTTCACCCATCGAAACAGTAATCTCAGTTTGATTCTTTGAATCCATTAACCTTTATCAATTTATACCAGATACAGGGTGTTTCAGTAAGGTAAGCCCTAATCTTAAGGGGTTGTAGATGGGATGATTTTAAAAAATTTGTTATTTATCATTTTTTGATTTGAAGTTTAGTTTTTAAGGTGTACATAGTTTCCAATGATAAAGATGCTATTAATTAGGCAATTAGAGAGGTAGTCTGTATATTGTCTCACTTCGACTAACTGACTGACTCTTTTTAATTAATAGTATCTTTATCGTTAAGTATCTTATATAAAATAAGGCTTTAATTTGATAAATGATAGATTAAAAATTGCTTTAACGCTTTACCGTCTCCACATTTATCGCATCCCTATTCCATTTATTAGTGTTTTTATCGTTATTATTGTTTATCTATTCATCAATTGTTATAATTAATTTTTCCTATACAAATATCGGAATGATCAAAATAAAGCATGAATACTGGCGAAAAGAAATCACGCGTACGTGATAGCGATCGGCAAAGTGTTATAATAGCTCCTTTTATAAGTCTTTAAAATTAACCCATACCTCACTGAAGCATCTTGTATATATATATATATAGTATACATTTATAAAATGAAGTTCTTTTCATTTTTTAGTGTTACATATTAATAACAGAATATGCAAAGTGTTGCAAAATTACTGCATTTCCTTTTAAAGGTGATTCCAGTAGGCTAAATCAAAGTCGAAAAGTCCTGTATCACTTTTCTATTCAAAATTTCATTTTCGAGTTATCTAAAACTAAAGACGCTATTGGTTAAACAAAGATAGATAATTTAGATGAGGTGAGATAAGAACATTCTGACATTTTTTTGTGTCTCTTCAACTATCAATTTATCTTCTTCTTAACTAATATAGCATTTTCATTATTAAATACTTCAGAAATTGAACTCCGAAGTGAAAAATGGTAAAGAAATGGTAATGATATCCTCCTTAAAGGAAATGCGGCAATTTTGCAATACCCTGTAAACATACAGAGTGGAACAGTAACATATTCCATAAATTTATAGGATATTAGAGGGGTGATTCTAAGATTATATTTTATTTATTACTTTTCAATCTGAGCTTTAATTTTCAAGATATTCCATGGTAAAAATACTATTATTTAGACAGAAAACGTCAGATAATTGAAATAAAATAGTATGGTGTTATCTTAATTCAACTAATTAACTATCTATATCATAATAATGTTGTATTTATCATCCAGTACCTCAAAAACTAATCTTTGGACGAAAAGTGTTAATAAATATCGCTTTTTAATCACTTCCTCTATAAGCCTTTAAATTTATGGAAAATATCACTATTAACATCCTGTATATCTGTATTTACATAGTAGATCCAAAAAACTATACTTTAGTATAAAAAAATATAGTTTATAATATCCAAACGAGGTTTGTGGTAGCAATTGTTAAATCGCAATCTCATTCTTTCAACTTGAATAAAATTGCTTCCAATTGAAATTTAATGGATTTTCCTTCTGACTAAATAGTTTCCTTATTCATTATGAGCAAAGTACTGAAGGAGAACAATGTTATACTTTATCTCCTAACTCATTCACACCTACGCAACTCGTGTTATTTGTCAACAGTTAAAATTCTCTATATCACGTAACTATTTACGAGAAAAACAATTAAGAAGAAATATACTCTTTAAAATTAAGAGGTGTCATTACTTATGTAAATCGAATGTGGACAATGCAAATTCATTTTACACTTATTTGAATATGAAATTTATCTATCAGGTAATAATACATCGCACAAGCCCGATGAAGAGTATCAATCAGTCGG
Organism: Sclerodermus sp. 'alternatusi'; assembly: GCA_037305995.1. Lineage (NCBI taxonomy): Eukaryota > Metazoa > Arthropoda > Insecta > Hymenoptera > Bethylidae > Sclerodermus > Sclerodermus sp. 'alternatusi'. Next base: position 15,528,645 of record CM074544.1, on the reverse strand, counting down.
TTTGAAGGGAAACTTCAATGACAGCACAAGCAGCATCCGAAGATCTATGGACCATCGAGAGAATGCTCCGTACTTAAACTCGAGGAACTTTCTTCGACGTTGGTTGAAATCACGCGCACGATGGAAAATAACGGAGTATTCCAAAGAAAGGGAGGGTTGCAGCGGGAGTAACAAAGCAACTATATAAAAACAATGATTTCAACTGGATTCTCCAGATTCCAGGGACTTGTGCGAATTGGTGGCACCACGTCTACAACAGATATGAAAACTGGTTTAGCGGCGCACCGGCTGACCTTGTCACTGATTCGCAAGCGTGTCAATGTCGCCGTTAACGAGACTCAGTTTGCACTTTATAACGCAGTCCTGTATTATGCGATGTGACCGAGAATCTCAGCCTCTGAGTTCACTTTGTCTCCATTTCTATCAACAAACATATTGCTGTTCTAGCTCTGTGCGTTCCACCCAGTATAGCATGCAATAATGCTAATAATTCCACTGACGATCCTATGCAAATTGCTAAACTTCGCATTCCGCCATATGTAACGATATTCTCATTATATTTTCTCTATCATTCTCATTAGTCGCTCACACTTTCGGCCCAACTTCCTAGGATCGATGCTCCTTTTGTCCAATTTCTCGAAATAAACAATCGATATCTCACACTCGACGACGATATTCCTGAAAATTGTAATTGAAATATTCATTCAACGCGATAGGATACGGAGTATTCAATTTGATACCCTTATACCGTCTTTCCGGTGTTTAGATATAATTGTAACTTACGGAGTACACGTTCTAAAACTCTCCTTCTTCTTTGCAAGATAAACTTGTAAAGAGGTGAAAGTGTGATCTTTCTAAGGAGTTTCGACTGTTCCGTAACGATGTTCTTTTCGAAGAAACCGTGTATGCGTGTGTAGGTATATACATGTGAATATTTACGTCACTGATTGCGGCTACATGAAAATTTCGGACAAGCGAACGTGCCTAACTGCAGAACAAAGTTCATTCCAGAGGTTCAAATCCTTCGTTTTATGCGGTCGATGATAAAACATTCTGATTATCAATCGCAAAAGCTTAAATGCTCGTATGTAAATGATTTCCTTCATATAGTAATTCGCACGTCCGAAATTTCATGTATCTTCCACAGCAAGGTCTGCGCACATATAAATATTCAAGAACCATACGATTGCGAGTTGCTTTACGTCATACGTCAATTTTTTTTATTTAAGTAGAAAAGTATCCTTATTCTCGCATCGGACAAGGGGTCGGCGGGGTCATTGATTGTGAGCTAACTGATTGCTACTCATTTTTTTAAACCATGGATCATGGAATAATAATATTCTGCAGGTAAATCATGATTATATGCGTGTTTTCATTGATTTTACTCGATTATTATTATTATTATTGCTAATATGATTACCATTATTAAAATGAAAGTTTATCTTGAAACTTAAGAGCGAACAATATATTATGGTAATTCGCAAAACTTTATTTCCATCGGTATGAATACACTTGATTAATTTATATTATTCGCCTATATGGAGAAAAAAGAAATATTACATGTTTTGTGGATAAGGGATGTAAAAATTATGGAAAATTAAAAATGTGCTAATTGGATTATAAAGTATGAGAAAAGGAATTGTTAAGAAATTATAAAATGCAAATGTCAAAAGTAAACAAAAGGAGTCTTAAAGGAAAAGAATGTGTGACGATATAAGGGAAGTAAAAAAATATAAAAACAAAAACTTGAGAAAAACCAGCGCAACTTAAGAATACAAGGAAACAGATGCATAAAAAAAATAATATAAAGGTCGCACGATTGAATTAGGGTGTTTTAAAAAAAGTTTCCATCCGAATGGAGTGGAAAGGACAGTATTGTTGACCTTCAAATAATAAAGTTGATCTCTGGTATATTTTTCAAAGGCATGCTCTCTTAGATCAAGGATTCAACTTGACTCATAGGATTCAGTTACAAATTATTCAGATTATATTCAGATATATGTGTATTATAAATTAAGAATTAGATAATAAATTGGAGCTGAAGACAATTTTTTCATAAATAATATTTCTTATGGTTTTATTATGCTTTTTTTCTGTTTTATTCTAAATTACATACAATTTATATTAAGTTTATACGGTTTATACAGTTTAAGAAAGATAAAAAGAAAGAAAGAGAGAGAAGCCCATGAATAGTATACAGAGGTCCGGAAAAAAATGAGACATATTTTGAGGGGTGATTCCTGATGCAATTCTAAGAACTTTTTTTATCTTGGTATTTTTTGATTTAAAGTTTTATTTTTGAGATATTCAACGATAAAGATGCCATTAGTTAGACAGAGACACTCCGGTAGCTGAAGCGAGGCAAAATGGCGCCATCCCACTTTAACTATCGAAGCGTCTCTGTCTAACTAATGGTAAATTTATCATTGAATATCTTAGTAATAAAGCTTTAAATCAAAAAATGCCAAGAGAAAAAAGTTCGTAGAATAGCCTCAGAAATCACCCCTCAAAAAATGTCTCCTTTTTTTCCGGACACCCTGTATACTGGGTGTCTGAAAAAAAAGCAATATTTTTATATATTTTGAGGAGTAATTTATGACCCAATTCTAAGAGCTTTTTCCATTCGCATTTTCTAATTTAAAGCTTAATTTTTAAGATATTCAATGTAAAGATGTCATTAGTTAAACAGAGTTACTCCGATAGTTAAAGCAAAACAGAGCAGTATTATCTTACTTCAACCAATTGACTATCTCTGTCTATAATTAACAGTATATCATCATTGAATATCATTAAAACATAAATTCAAATAAAATAATAGTAAATAAAAATTGGCTTAGAATCACCCCCTCTATAACTCCTTAAAGTTTGACCGTATCTCATTGAAACACCCTGTGTATATACTGGGTGTAACAATGATGTTAGGAGAAATTTTAAGGGGTTGTAGAGGGAGTGATTCTAAGATAATTATACATTTACCACATTTTAATCTGAAACTTAGTTTTTGAGATATTTAATGATAAAAGTACTTCTAGTTAGACAGAGACAGTCAATTGATTGAAGTGAAATAATACCATTTTGTCTCACTTCAACTATCTGTCTCTATCTAACTAATAGCACCTTTATCATTAAATATCTCAAAAACTAAGCTTCAGATTAAAATGTAGTAAATGAAAAATCATCTTAGAATCACTCCCTCTACAACTCCTTAAAATTTCTCCTAACATTATTGTGTGTGTTACATCCTGTATATATACAGGGTGTCCGGAAAAAAAGAAGACATTTTTTGAGGGGTGGTTCCTGAGACTATTCTAAGAACTTTTTTCTCTTCACATTTTTTGATTTAAAGCTTTATTTCTGAGGTATTCAATGATAAATTTGCCATTAGTTAGACAGAGACACTTCGATAGTTAAAGTGGGACGGCGCCACTGTGTCTCGCTTCAGCTACCGGAGTGTCTCTGTCTAACTAATGGCATCTTTATCGTTGAATATTTCAAAAATGAAGCTTTAAATCAAAAAATACCAAGACAAAAAAGTTCTTAGAATTGCGTCAGGAACCACTCCTCAAAATATGTCTCCTTTTTTTCCGGACACCCTGTATATTTTACAAACAAGTTCTTGTGGAGACGATTTGTCTTTAAAAGAAAAATATCAAAGTTTGACGCGATACACGTGTGAATATCAACCTGACCTCACGTACTTTTCTCGTAAGTTGGACACACACACACACACACACACACATACACACAAAAGGAATATTTAAAAAATATTTAAGAGGAATTTTTGAAATATACATACCGTAAGAACTAATGAACATAGTACCTTTTGGGACTTTGGTTATTCCTTAAGGTCTACTATTTAACGTGTAGGTTTTGAATAGTAACCGAGGTCATTAAAACAGAAGTCCAATCCGGTTTCTTCGAGGATCCTTAGTAGAGAATTGACGTCAGAGGTTGGTCAGTCATTTTGCTCGACTTGCGGTTTATTAGTCAAAGGGATCAGGGACCTGGTATCGCTGGTCCAGCTTTTTTTTTACTGTTTCCTGCATCATACCATCATCTTGGGGAAGTACGTTCTTGCCAATTGGATGCTGTGACGCACGAGATATTACACACCCGTCAGTGTTCCAGAAATTCAGCATGTTTGCGCGGTCTTAAAATAATTTGATAATATGGAGAAAAGAATGGAAACGAGTGTGTTTTAAGTCCTTCTGGAACTTTCCATAGGCCTCATGGAAGAAACTAAATGATCCGGGGAATTTTTATCTTTGTTACTTTTTCTCCACTCTTTTGTCCGCAACCTCACCATCGGCGGAAGGCAGGAACGAAAATGAAATTGAAAAAAGACTGAAAATAGCCAGATGAACCGACACGAGTCCAGTGAATGAGAGGAAAGAAAAAGGAGGCGCATCTAGGAAGAAGAAGAAGGAGGAGACCGAAGAGAATTTTAGCAGAGGAAGTTGAACGAGTGAAAAACAGATTCTGTACAGATATCGCAGCACGTGGCATATGCGTGTCACGTTTGGTTTGATTGAATTGTTCATGAGGAAATGTTAATGATACCTCGTCGCGAGACACGCGGCGTGCAGACTATCACAAAAACGGCGACCTCATCCGCAAAAAGTCGCAAAATGTTGAATAATAAACACCTCTAACTTATAATACACGATCGAATACCTCGGATAGCCATATGAGATTCAAGGTCATAAGTCAACCAAATGTTCTAATCCTTTTGCGAAAGAATAAAACTATAGAAATAATAGGATCTTACAGTGGTTTCCTCGTTAGAATTTTTCAGATACTTCTTTCTTGATGCTAATCTATCGTCATATGATTTTATTAGCATCTTCCAGCAGCAATTGGCAATTGACTTCTAACGAAACGAATCAATGCAAATGGCGTTAGACGTTAAATTTGGTCATTGTGAAATTTTGGGATTTTTAGTTAATTACACTCGCGGTCTGTAATAACGTGACAAACAAAATATTATCTCTATTAATGTGTACAATATAATATAATACAATAAGAGAAACCAATTTTCGGAAAGTATTGCGATAAAAACTTCGGCGAAGGAAAACTAGCGATGGAAGGTAATGAGGTTGTAAAAATAATTCCTTTATTACTCATCGCCTGCCACCTTCCCCACCTTTTACCAGGATTATTTTCTTCGTTGGAGTTACCGGAGAATGCGATAAAAATTTCAGTGAAATTAAAGGAGTGCGAATTGAGAGAACGGAAGGCTCTTTAGGAAGAAATTTATAGAAGGTGACAAATCAGCCGTAGCATTTTTAGGAAACAAAGACAATATCAATTTCTTTCAAATTTCACTAGGTTTTCTTATTCATTTCGACGCGCAACTTCTCAAACGTTGCGTTCACGGTAAAAGATTATGACGATAGCGTAGAACTTTGTTACTTGTTAATTGCGTAAAACAACTATTTTTCCTCGCATGATTTGCATTTATTTCCCTGGACCGATGACGTGGTAGAGCACGTTTGCTTGTTATGGTTTTCCTGCAATTTTATCTTATCACTTGGCTATGATGTCATTTAACTAAACATCAAGGTGATTTAATTGGTACATTTCTTCGTTATGTCAGAGAAAAGTAAAGAAACACGCAGGACAGTCTCTGGTTTCGTAGAGTTTCTGATCACAGAAATTCCAAGGGGATTCAAGCCAGACGTGTTTTCACATTTTTCTTCAGACAAACGTTTAATGGATGACCTAAACTTACTTTTTCTCTTAGATGCACCTCCAAGTAAAGGTCAATATGCAGAAGAGACGCTGCATAGATACTTCGCAGCGGTCATATCGTTCGTCAGTTGTCATTTGTCAAGGAGATCCTCTTTTTAGAGATCCAAGAATGCCGCGGGTTTCCTCCGGGCGAGTTGTGTTTTTATATTTTTCCATCACTATCGATATCTCGTCGAGACCCGACCTAAAGTCTTTCTTATTTTCCGATCATTAACGACTAGCTGATTTATTTCATATTGTTTTTTGCTACTCGTTTTCCTCCTCTTCTTCCCCTTACTTCACTCTGTCTTTTCTATCTTTCTTGTCACTTCTATCTAACTTTCCTTTCTTAAAGAAATTTTCTAAAAATTTCTTTATATTCTTTGAGCAAATTTCAGAAAAAAATTATTCATCAGTCTTTAAATACCGTGAATAAAACTATCTTTTAAATTGCAATACTTTACTTCGCTCATTAGGAAAATACATACATATAAGTATTACAGTATATGTAAAAGATTTCACTCAATTATGCTACACGTATACAGGGTGTAACAAAACAACCGCGTTCCCTTAAAGAGAGTGATTCCTGACGCTATTCTAAGAACTTTTTCCTTTTGCCGTTTTTTAATCTAAAACTTAGTTTTCCACATATTCAATGATAAAGATGCCATTAGTTATTACAACTATCTGTCTGTTTTTTTTTAATTAATGGTACTTATATCATTGAATATCTCGAAAACTAAACTTTAGATTAAAAAATCGCAAGAGGAAAAGGAACTGCGGTTGCTTTGTTACACCCTATATAGCGTTAGAACAGACTACTGTGCTCTTGTCAATTTAAAGATATGAAAAGTTTCGTGGTTAGTTTAAATTTTTCGAACAAAGCTCTTTTGCCATTAAGTTATTTAATCGACATACAAATTGATGTGACGAATTTTTGAAATGATTCTTTTCATTTACCTCTTGTTTTCGTACACTCATGAATATTCGATGACTAGAAATAAGAAGAAAAAAATGTGATAAGCTTATCCGAGAGTAAATGCATCAGCTGTGATAGCGACACACTTTTTATTATTGCTTTTCTAAAACATTCTCCCTGATCGACGAACCATTTTCAATTATTTATATACGTAATAAGACACCGACCTACGGGAGGAGAGTAAGAATTTTCTCGCATTCTTCAGCAGTATAACGAGATCAAGGAAAATCACGATTTATATCGTAGAAAGTAAAAAAGATGCTCGGGATTCGTGTTAAATTAAACATGAAATCCAACGTGAAAATTTACAGTCTACTCGCACAAGTGTAATAATAGGATAGAGCGAGAGCGATATGTCGTCATTCGTAGAAAATGTGGTAGATTGCGTGAAATAAATGTCAGAGATACCAAATGAGACGGACTTTAAAAACATTAAAACTCTCCGATTATATCAACATTTTGGATACTTAAAGTCAACCCTAATTCAATTCGCTCTGTGTCCCATTAGACGCGAATTATAAAATTACAGTGTGGAAGCGAGTATTTTGCGCATTTAAAGAGCTCGTACTTGGCGCAGCGTTAAAGTAAAAACTGTACCGAGAAGTGTCTGTTAGAGAGACAAGGATACATGGAAATGTTTCAACAAAGATGCTTGTCCGATGAAAAATTGAAGAAGCACAACGTGTGCGCACATCGGAGAAAGTAAAGAGAAGATTCATAGTGGAGATGCTATCGTCGTATAGTGTTCTCTCTCTCTCTCTCTCTTTCTCTCTCTCTCGCTCTCTTTCATATACACATACATCTATACGCGTAGAAACAAAAGTATAAAAATAATAATAAAAATAGAACGAGAGCGATATGTCGACACTCGCAGAAAATGTGAGATCGCGCGAAAGTCGTAGAGTCCACATTAAAGTCGTTAAAATCGTTAAGAAACCCCCGCGTACTCGCAGGTGTTCGACTGTGGAAACACGCAGGGTGTCGGCTCTACTGAGTTTAGCAAAAATGAGAGAAGGGTACGAGGCGAGGGAATCCCAAGGCTATCACACGTCGGTGATTTTGGTGAGTGAAGATATCGGTCGTAGGAGATTTCATACACACTCGTTGATTTTCGCTCGCCTTGCGTTGCAAATCCACTGGAAAATTCGCGCGTCGCAAAGCGCGACGACTCTGTCCCAATTGCAAATCGGCCGACGTCGATTTACCCTATAATTAATCTCAGTTTTAATCGCGACGTCAACATCGTCGGATTTCCTGCACGGAGCTCTGCTCTACTCTTTCGCTAATTTTATAATCGGAGGCGATCGTGTTCGCGGACAACAGATATTTGCTTGCAGAAATTTATCGCGTATTTCATTGCTCGAGAAATCCTTGCAATCGCTCACTCGCTCTAAATTATGTGGAGGGGAGTGGAGGGTCCTGAAAGAAGCGAGTAATGGGGTTCGAAGAACAAGGAAATGAGATCTGGTCGTGGTGTTTTCTCAACAGGTCTGTTTTCCTTCGTTACATTTGCTCGCGTGCTTTTGCAAGACCTTGAGGAACAACCGGAGAGATAAATGCCTTTATGATTCCAGTTTAAGAAATTTTGCAAGAATTCTTAGCAGAGGTGAAGGTTAATGACCATTCGGATGTATCCTTGCTCCAAGCTTTCGTGCTCGCAATAAATCCTGTCTTGCCTTTTCTGTTAAAAATGATCTTCGCTGTAATACCATTGTGATTCTCATTCAACCACCAATCCTGCAAACTTTTAGCGTTAAGCATGAATACGGACAAAGAACTAATTTCTATCTCAATGAGATCTCTTCTCTTTTGAGGGACGTTTCAGACATTCGACTCCTGTTGATTTCTCTCACGCGTGTATGCAAAACCTCAATGAAATAAAACATGCGGAAGTCGTGAAACTGACTTACGAGACCCGTGGAAGAAAGACGTCACTGCCACGGCGCTTATTAATAGATTAATTCTTCGACTCGGTGGGAATTATTGATATTGATATATCATTGTGAAGCAATAATCCTTACATCGACTATAATTCATAAACGGATAATTTAATAATTGATAAGCAATGGCAAAGTAGACGATTCTGTAGTGTAAATTGGGTGAAAAAAATAATCTTTGGCAATTTACCGAAAGGGATAACCTACTTACCCGAATATAATATTGGAATTTCATGAAATTATCCTACATAAGTGCTGAAAATTCATAAATATGTTTACAACTATCAATGATGATTGATGACGATTAAAGAGAATGATAGTAAAATATATTAATACTCGAAGGACAAAACAATAGCCTTGACTCGAGTCCAAAGTAACACTGATTTCCAACTAATGCTAACATCCTTATTTGTCTTACTCGAACTATTCTCTTCATTGTTTAAAGTATTTAATTTGAGTTATAAGCTTTTTCTTAATAACCATTTCTCATGCAAAGGAAATATTAAAATAATTTGTGAGTAATAGGGAAAAGAGAATAGAATTAAACGATATTTTGTGAATCATATTTCAGTATTTCGAATCTCACTTAGCATATGTATTCACACAAATTTTATCAGGATATTAAAATCTACGTAAGAACCTCGGGGAACAGATTACATAAAATTGGCATTCTTGCGCTATTTCTTTACCGGTTGATAATGATTAATGTTACACAGTAAGTAAGCTAGAATGAGTTTCAAGAGATTCGATTTACAAAGGAATATTTGTCACTTGTGATGATTTGATTAAAACTTTCAAATAGCGACTCCTGAAACTTACCAAAAATGTTTGCTTTTGGATCATATTTCTACAGTTTTTTTTTATACTTTATTCCTTGATTAATAGCCTGCGAAGAAAATAGCTTCCAACGTTTAAACACTAGAATTAATCTCTAAATTAATGATACTCCGAAAGTAAATACAACTAAACGAAGAAAATTAAATAAAATTGACTCAACTCGGAAACAGATATTATTTTTTTGGAAGTTCACCATAGTAATTCGCATTCTCAATCAATTTAATTGGACCTAATTTGTATCCAAAAAAGAATAAGTTTTCTTTAATACGATAAATTTTCACAATTGCTTAACTCACATTAATAGTATTCACCCATCAATCTCGATTACTATTGCCAATTCCTTAAGAATTTTGCTCAAGACTTCAGGAACAAACCATAAAACTGAATTTTCTTCATAGCCATTTTCTTTATTTTCAAATTTATCTACTCTCACAGTGCAAAATCGCATCATCTTCTAAACTTGACAACTTTGCATACTGAATAACGCTCTCCCATCGATACAAGCTATTTTGCATAAGACAGAGGAATGCATCTTAACCTAATGATTTAATCTATTCATTATAGCCATCGAAGAGCCAATGAATACCTGCTAAACGCAGGAATATCATCGCAAACAACAAAATAACCCAAAATGTTTTCAGCGGTTCCTGCGAATCCTACTGCAGCATGCAAGATTAAAAAAGAATACAGACAAAAGAAGAAAATCTGGCAAAGTAGAAAATTTTGCGTGTAGGTTCAACAGTGATATCCTCAGCTAGTAGCCAGTAGAATACTTCAGTTTAAATTCCAGCTGGTCACGATGCCAGGTGTTGGTAGTTGCGATAACGATGACGATGACGATGACAATAGCGATGGTGATGGCGATGACGGTGGTGGCAATGGCGATGGGGATGGCGATGGCAATAGTGATGGCGATGGCTATGACGATGACGATGACGACGACGATGATGATGATGATAACGATGACGATGACAGTGACGATGGCAATGGCGATGGTAATAGCGATGGCTATGGCGATGGCGATAGCGATGGCGATGGCGATGGAGATGGAGATGGCGATGGCGATGGCGATGGTGGTGATGGTGATGATTGCACAAGAGAGTGAGCGAACTGAAGCAAAGCAAGCGAACCGTACAGAACAAGAAGTCGGCGAGCGGGACGTTACAGCAGGAGCAGAAGCAGGAGCCGCAGCCACCACCAAACCCACGAACCAGCGAACCAACGAACCAACGAACCAGTTCTCAGGTGGCACTGCCAGAGGAGAAGTTGTCGAGGACCGCGAGCGCATTCTGCTACGGACACGGCGTGCAGCCGGTTTCCTCCTCGCCTCTGGTCAACGTCGTTCTCTTTGGAGCTGCAAAATCACCTGGTCCCTGGAGAACGCGCGCCGTCCATGACCATACAATTCAAAACGCATAGCAATAGGAACCCGCTCGAGAAACTTCGACTCAAGAAGTTATATCGTCTATATAGTTATTCGATTATATTCATCCAAAGATAAATCTATCGTGATTTCCTGGTTGAGTTCAGTGTTCCGCAGTGTTCTTTCAGTTGAATATTTTCCTATTGGATAATCTTCGCGTCCTTGATTATGGGGATCGAACCAGTTGCACCGCGAAATTGTGTTTGGGGAAGGTCCGTTTGATACTGTTTTGGTATCTTGTGAGACTGTGCTACTCTTCGTTTACGGTGCTTCAGCTTCTATCGTCGCGAAGGACGCGTTTCGATACCTTCGAGGAAGATCCAGTGACATCCGAAAAGGTAGACAAAACAGCTGATCTCTTATTCCCCCCTCGCTATTGGTCCATTCAAACGCGAGGGCCATTTTCGACGAATCGTATGGATCGTACCGATTGATTTCTCGCTTCCTTCGAAACGCCGATGGTCTCGTCGCATCGGGACGCGGTGACCCTTGAACTTTGCGCGCGTAGAAACCACAAGGGTGACGAGGCGTCATCGCAAGGTCGCGATGACACACGAAGGATTTTGCGAATCGAGCGATCGTTCAAGCGTATCGTCAAAATGAACCGGACGCTTCCGCAAAAACCAATGGAATGCCAATTGTGCGATACGATTGCAATTGGCCAATGGCGTATGGAAGCTGATTTTGGCGAATTGATGCGACGTCCCTGAAGTCAATCCTCCGTAGAGGAAAAGAAATTGATTTCCCGTTCTAGCAGAAGCCACCGAGAAGCGAAAGGCTGTAGAAGGTTCGAAGTGATCGGGCCAAAAGGTGGTTACGCATCTTCGTGGGAACGATCGGCGGTGTCCAGTAAGAATCAACGCGTTATTATTCGAATCCTTCGAAAAGGTGAAAGCGCTAACGCACTCTCGACAGTCATGAATCACTTTTCGCTCGAGCCGAGGAATAACGCAATGGGGTTTTCGCGTTTAGAGGTAATTAAGCGACTTTTTCACACGTCGACGTCGCAAAATACTTCCGGGATCGAACGAATCACCACCGAACGCATCAACGGGAATGGGAATGAGAATGCAAATAAATCGAAGGAATATGAAATGAAATTGCTACTGCTGCTGCTACCGCATTAGCTCAGGACCCAATGTGTTTACAATGTCGCGCAACTCCATTATACATGGATGACTTTTTTTCTTTCTTCTTTTTTTCCCTTCTCTTCCTCAGGATGATGATTCTCGCTTACTTTTGCTTACTTGGAATATCGGCCAGCGCCGATTGCTAATTACGCGTTATGGCGCGCAATCCCGATTGATGTAATCGCCACCGGTGTATTACAAACTTTCCACTCTACCGAGCCGAACAAGATTTGCTTTTGAAAATAAAATAATTATGCAAGCTGCTAAATGAGCCGCGGGCCATCGCAATGCGCGCGAGGAAGTTTCGTTTACCTCGAGGCAATTGACAGGTTCGTTCAACGCTGTTGAAAACGTGAAAGATGCTGTGCTTTAAGGTTGCGTCTAATCACTTTCCTTTTCTTTTGATACTCTCTCACGTAACCGTGCAGCAGGCGTTTCTTCTCAATGAACTTGCTCCTACCTCCTCAACTCGCCAATCGAACGGGTTTCTTCCACTCTACCGTGCATCGTCACGTAGTACCCCATTACTTGAACTTTTTTTCTTTTTCTTTCAATATCTCTCTCTCTCTCTCTCTCTCTCTCTCTATCCTCTTTATCTTTTTTAGAAAATAATGTACGAAAGTCACTGTAATTCTTGCTCGTAATGCAAATGTAGAATATTGCACAAAATATTTAAAGTTTTGAGAGAAAAATTGTGCAGAGCAATCTAATCTAAAAACAGAAGTGCGGAAATAAGTATTTTTCGATGCATTATCGATGCTTGTTGGTTCTACTGGACGACGGCTGAAATGTAACGAACAATCGTGAAACGTATAAATTTATTATTACGTAAATTTACGGTAAAATCTATATTGGTTATTATTTATATTTCTGTAGGAATAATCGGATTATGTAAATCGCGATGGCACGATGTTTAAAATTTTACAATTGCGCAATATAATGTTTATAAATTGATCGGAGATCGGGGTCATGCCGAAGAAATTTTATGTATCGTTGACAATTTTAGTAATCGCGCGATCGTTTCAGCCGTTCATTCTTTTCTTATGCGGAAAGAATGCCATAGGAATTTAACCCGGTTTCAATTGCTAATAATGCGTTTTTTTTGCACGTCCCACGTATTCCAAAGCTACTTCATAAATGACGGTAAAATCCAGCTGTAATTTTCGATGCAATTTCAATCGCTCCGATAAAAGCTGAAATGCTGTTAATCGATAAACTTCTGTATCAATACGTCCAGGATAATCATCTATCATCGAACTTTCGATCATTATCAATTATTAATCAGGAATCATCAATCCCGTTGATAAGTCATGAACTGTAATATTATCGTGCATCAATCGATGTATCGCGCATAATCGATATTTGCAGCATGTGCGAATATAATTGACAAGAATAATTAATTTATACGTTATCGTGGACTTTTTCAGGATTTAGCAACTCGGCAATTTTAATATAGATAAGTTTATAATATCGACGCAGGAAGTAAATTTTAGTTGGCCAAAAATGTCAGAAGTTTCCTAAATTGCCGAATATGTAATTCGACAAAGTTTTTACGTAAGCATAATTTTCGAAATCGAAATTCACGTTGTCCCAAGTAAGTTAGGTCTTATGAAACTTTTAGCCAGATCAGAGTTCGTTTTAGGCATCGACTGACCAATAAACTAGTCATGCGTTGGATGAGCAAGATTTCACTCTCAGCACTGTCAAATCTCCGCTGTCTGTTGACACAAGTTGAAAGTTTAGATAACGAATTCGTGCTCTCGGCACGTTTTATATTCTTAAAGAAAATTCCGCAAATTACATCCTGACGCAAACGCATCATTAATTTAAACAATTCGATTTAATCGACAACTTCGAGCAACCTAGCAATCTACCGTTAATCTGCGTGATTCTCTTTTCGTTTATTACCGCAAAATATGACTTTTCATCCTCGAGAGAAAAGAGAGGGAAAGGAGAAGTAAAGGGAGAAATTTATTCAACCACTGATTACAGGGCTTACATTTTTTTTAAAGAACATCTCATCGTTCGTTTGCTTAAAAAGATCATTGTTTATGAAAAGTGGTGGAAATTAAACGGTACGTTCGTTCTTTCTGTTAGATGAAATTTTGGCTTTTATGTTTTTTACTATACACAATAAAAGTTAAAAATATGAAGACATTCGCACATTCTACGGACGTTTTTCTGTGTTTTTTTTTTTACAAGAAAGACACGTATAGGAAGTTTTTTCGTCGTTGTATAATAGAGAAAGCGCAGTATTGTCAAAAATGGCTGACATAGAATGTACCATAAACGATGAGTATCGAACAGCGATTGTGCGTGGCCGAAACTGAGATAGGTGAGAGTCTGTAGAACGTAACACGTTACGTCACCAATGGCAAATTACGAGATACTAACCGATCGACCGGTACGTGTCCTTAATTCGTGCACGCTAAATTCCTACTAATTCTCTTTCAAGACGATAACGAATAATCAATGTGATTTTTCTCGAAGATACGTTTATCTTCTTTTTTCTTTTCCATGTATCCTCTTGCTCTTCGCACAATTAACAAATTCCAACAGATATCCTAGTCACGAGAATAGATAAATTGATAACGTAGTTTCCTACTAGATTGCTTCGGGTACTTTTACCTTTAGTAGGTCTGCATTTGCTACACCCTTCCTTTTCGGATGTACAATTTTATTATCGACTCACGATGCCATTTGCAAGAAAAACATGAAGAGTCAATATTACGTTGTCAATAATAGTAAAATTATCGGTAATAATATCACTGATAATATTAAAATGATATGACAAGTAAACTGGAGACTATGAGCATGGATAAGAGAGGAATAGAATTATATAAATGAACTTATGCAATATATTCGATGAAAAAAAAAGTATTTCATAATCAGCAAAGCGACGAAGTTGCCCTCCTCTTTGAGAGATCTTCGGGGAAATGCTAAAATTTCACAGAATATATAGATTGGCTGATATATCAATGAATGAATAATTAATGAGATGAAATTAGCATAAAATCAATGGAACACGAAAACTAATAAATTATTTACGTTATTGCAGAAATGGAAAGCCCGAGCAACCCTCCAGCCACCGTCCCGACAGCTTCGTTGGAGTTGAAAACCAGGAGGGCACAATTCCAAACACAAAACTCCACTTTAGATACTAGAAGGCGACAGGCGGTATGCGTTAGGCGGGCTTTTAAAAAATATGGTCCAAAAAGTAATCCTAATGTGATATTGGATGGCCTCAATATGACCGTGCCCAAGGGCACGATGTAAGTTGCCTTCTTCCTTTTAGGTCCCCCCCCCCCCCCATATTCATTTTATTTTTCACATTTCGCATTTCATATTTATTCGTCAAATTCCTCTCAGCAAAACTTGTTCTTCAATCAAAAAGTATCCCAAAATTAATTCACGGATTCTAAAGATGTAATTCTTCTTGTAAAACTGAGTCGAAATATTTTTTACCACTTTTCGATCTGAAGCTTAGTTTATAAACGTGATATTTGATAATAAAGATACTATTGGTTTTAAACAGACACGGACAGATAGTTGAAGTAAAACAGAATAATATTATCTCACTTCACTGTCTGTCTGTCTCTGTCTAACTAATAGTGTCTATTATTTAATAGCTCAAAAGCTAAGTTTCAGATTATAATAGAAAAGTGGAAAAAGACTTTTCGATTCGGTTTATCCTCAGGAGTAACTCCCTTAAGAAAATGCGACTATTTCGCAACATCCTGTATAACTTTTGACATATTTTTTGAAGTATTTTCATAGATAATATTTGTGTCAAGATATTGCTATGTACATTCTACACTTAGAATCATAAAAACTGCTGGAGTTTTAAATGATTTTTCACGATAATTTTTCCCTGAAGCTACAAGTGACCTCTGAGTTCAGCTACTTTTTGTCGATCAATTGTATATTCACGCAAAAAACGTAGCCTTTGAGCTTCATGAATCGAAAAGTATAAAATTACTTTTTTCTATCTTTTTATCTTTTTATTTTTTGCTTAATATTAATTCCTGCAGAATACCAATTATCTTCTTGCCTGACTTTCGTTAACGTCACGTTCTAATTGTCAGAAATGAATTAGTGAAATAGTTTCAATTCTTTGTGGAAACATTTTACGTGTGCGCTCAACTTTTATTTAAATCAATCTCTGAATATACGCAGTCTCCAAACTGATCGTTACAATTCTGGTACAAGGCCTGAATTCATAAGAGGTAAAATGTACCGTGAAAACGAATACTTGAAGAACCAGTCATTCTCTCAATAAAACAAATCAACAGTTTCATTTTACTATTTAACGCTAGAATATTGACATCTCGCTAAGAATCTTAAATGTACCGTGAATAATTCATCAGGAGCACAAAAATACGTTCAATTACCAAACTGTTTTTTACCGTGTAATAAATAGTAGAACAGATAGATTCTATTATTGTACTTTTATGCTAAACGTGTAATCTGGTTTTTAAGTTAACGAGTGCCATTATTCAAGAGAACATCTGAATAATAATATCTTTAATTAGAAGATTTTATTATCGATTATAGGCATTTGTGTCTAACTCTTTTTATCATACTTGTAGCTAATGATTGCCAGTTGAATGTCAGTGGTTTGCAGCTAAATTACTTTATTTTCTTTATAGCAAGAGTTAGGCTTTTAATTTTGAATCATATGCTTGAAGGGAGAGGGGGGGGGGGACTTTGTTATATAATATATAATATATAAACCATAAATCATTTTTCTCAATTCTTTTTTTCTTCATAAAACTGTATTTATATATATGTTTACTTTCAAAAGGTAAAACTAGTTTTTTTATCTTTATCAGAAGTCAAAAAGAAATATGTGCAAATTTTAAATATCAGAAGGGAAACAAACCACTCTATAAATGATTATCAAATTATCCAATACTTTTTCCTTCTAACAACCTCAATCGTTTAGTTATTTAAATTTATGTAATATTCTATTAAGATTTGTTTTTTCCATTTGTCTAAATATGTTAGAACTTGTTCTTTTAATATTATAGGGTATAACAATTATATATTTCATAAATTTAAGGGGTTGTAAAATGGATAATTCTTAATGACTTTTCATTTATCACTTTTCAATTTAAAGCTTAATTTTTAATATATTGACCAATAAAGCTACTATTAGTTAAATAAAGATAGTCGACTACTTGAAATGAGATAATACTACTTTATCATACTTCAACTATCTGATTGTCTTTGTCTAACTAATATTACTTTTATCATTAAATATTTACAAAAATAAGTTTTGGATAGAGATAAAAGTGATAATTAAAAAATCGTTTTAGAATTATCCTTCTACAACTCTTTAAATTTATGGAACATGTCATTGTTACACCTTATAAAATAAGCAGTAAGTAATATACAGGGTGTAACAATAACATATTCCACAAATTTAAAGGGTTTAGAAAGGGTGACTCTAAAAGGATTTTTTAATTGCTTTTTGATCCGAGGTTTAATTTTCAAGATCTTCAATGATAAAGGTACTATAGGTTAGATAGAAACAGTCAATTGGTTGAAGTGAGATAATGCCATTAATAATAAACCATCTAACTAATGGTATCTTTATCATTGAATATTTTGAAAATTAAACCTCAGATCAAATAGTGGTAAATAAAAAGCCGTCTTAGAGTCACTCTTTCTATAAATCCTCAAATTTATAGAACATGTCATTGCTGCATCCAGTATATACAGGGTGTAGCAAAATTTTCACACTTTCTTTAAGGAGGATATTCTTAAAGTTATACTACAACAAGAAGCCCCTTACTATTTTTCAATCCGGAGCTTAGTTTTTGAAATATTTAATAATAAACATGCTTATTTAAGTTATATATGACAGACAGAGTGGCATCCTTCAAGGAAGTGCGAACTTCTTTTATTATTTTTTGATCAGAAACTGAATTTTCTGTCTGTGTCTAATAGCTATTTTATCAATGAATATCTCGAAAACTAAGCTTCAAATTGAAAAATGATAAAGGATTTTTCAACTTAGTTTACCCTCAGCAGTAATCCCCTTAGGGGGGAAAATGCGTATAAAACAAAAAAAATCTTAATTTTTTAATTATAAATGATAGTACAACATCTTAAGTAATGTTTGTGAAAATTTTAAAATGAAATTCGAAGCTTTTTTGAAATTATAGCCTCTGAACTTAACTAGCGTGCGCTTAATTTAAGCACGCCACGCAACTTTAAACGCGTTTATCTTGAAGCTACATTTTCCAAATTGGCGGAACGAATAACAAAAACTACTCGATCAATTTCGCTATAATTTAGTGAATATTTGAAGAACAATATTACCTTCTATATGAATCTTAATTTTGTTTGAAATCTTAAAAAATTGCTTTTTTTATGCGAAGATGTATTTGAAAAATTTGATAATTGAAGTTAGAAATCTAAACTTCCTTTATTTAACGCTTCTCTCCTTATCAATGAGATATTTAAGTTATTTTTTAATATTTTGAAAAAGATATACTAGAAATACTAGAAATTGTGAAAAAAATTCATAAAAATTGCCTTCTTTTTAACCGTCTACACGCGTTTGCCCCTTATGAAAGTACTCTAGTTAAAACTAAAGAGTAGCCTATATATTATTTAAATTTATTATGATCCTTAGAAATTACATGCGTAACAAAAAGAAAATTAAATAATTTAATAAGTGTTCTTGGTTCTTGTACTCAAGTGTTGCTAGCACTAAAGTCACATGTATGCATTTATAATTAATCAATTATTGAAATTAAAATAAAAAAACAAAACAAAAGGAAATCCTTAATTACGTATAATTATTAGAAAAGGCCAACTGCATTGATAATACAGGGTGTTTCAGTGAGGTACGGCCAAATTTTAAGGGGTTGTAGAAGGGATGATTCTAAGACGATTTTTCATTTACAACATTTTGATCTGAAGCTTAGTTTTCGAGATATTTAATGATAAAGGTACTATTAGTTAGAGAGAGAGAGTCAGTTGGTTGAAGTGAGAAACGCCACTCTGCCTCGCTTCAACTATCTATCTGTCTCCGTCTAACTAATAGTACTTTTATCATTAAATATCTCGAAAACTAAGCTTCAGATCAAAATATGGTAAATGAAAAATCGTCTTAGAATCACTTCTTTTACAACCCCTTAAAATTTGGCCGTACTTCACTGAAACACCCTGTATATGAAACAATTTTGAATGATGAAATAACTGATAAATCATCCAATAGCGTATATTTCGCTTTAATGGACTTTTTTTTAGATATTTAATGATAAATGTACTATTAGTTAGACAGAGACAGTCAACTGGTTGAAGTGAGAAACACCATTCTGTTTCACTTCAACTATCTATCTGTCTCTGTCCAACTAATATAGCACCTTTATCATTAAATATCTCAAAAACAAAGCTTTAAATTAAAATGTGGTAAATGAAAAATCGTCTTAGAAGCACTCCCTCTACAACCCCTTAAAATTTCGACTAACATCATTGTTACACTCTGTATAGGATGTAATCAGATGTCTTTCAATTATATCGTTTTTCTTCATTTCAGTTACGGGTTATTAGGTGCTAGTGGTTGTGGGAAAACGACCTTGCTATCCTGTATTGTTGGTCGCAGACGCTTAAATTCGGGTGAAATATGGGTATTAGGTGGTCGTCCAGGTTCAAAAGGTTCCGGAGTGCCCGGACCACGAGTTGGTTATATGCCTCAGGAAATCGCTCTTTATGGAGAGTTTTCTATCAGAGAAACTTTCATCTATTTTGGTTGGTGTGCAGGCATGTCAACTGATCAAGTTGATGAAAAATTAGAATTCCTTCTGAAGGTAATTATAATTTATTTAAATTACACAAAATAAATGTACATCCTTCAAGTTGGTTACTCCTAAAGGTAAACCATGTCGAAAAATCTTTTACCACTTTTTAATCTTGAACTTAATGTTCAAGATATTCAACATATAAAAGCTAAAGATTAATCAATTAAATATTGTCCATTTTATTTGGTAACACAATGATCGACTGCCATTTTTCATCGAGTTTTATAATATGTCGTTCATAGGATCTCGCTGAAGACAGCGAGATCTATTGCCAAAATACGACATGACTTTTCCAATCGCCCAATATTAATTTGATACAGACCAATAATTGAAGTGAGATAACACCGCTCTGTATTTTGTCCGCCTAATTAAGACTATTTTCATTATTCAAAATTTCCAAAACTCAGCTTTTCGAATCGAAAAGTAATAAAGGGTTTTTCGGCTCAATTTGCCCAGATGTAACCTTCTCAAAGGATATGCGCGAATTTGGCAATGTTCTATATCATTTAGATTGGCATAAGACAATGATTTTTCTCTTATCATCGTTAACTGTTAGCTATTTCAACGTACAAAAACACGTTTTTATAATTAAAAAGGTAAATTCATACTTAAAAATTCATAATGAAACATTTAATTTATTTCAAATCTGAGAATTATACCTTTTCAAGGACACGCGTAATTTTTCAAATACTCTACTTTCGATCAATTTTATTTATAAATAATAGGTTCTGAATTTTTCGTTATGCTTATAGTTCCTTCAACTGCCCTCCGAGAATCGCTTCGTAAAGAACTTATCTGGTGGCCAACAAAGGCGAGTATCCTTCGCCGCAGCTTTGTTGGCAGATCCAGAATTGCTAATTCTGGATGAGCCAACCGTTGGTGTTGATCCTGTACTTCGTCAAAGTATCTGGGATCATTTGGTGCACATTACAAAAGGAGGCCAAAAAACGATCATTATTACAACCCATTACATCGAGGAAACACGCCAAGCAGGAATTATCGGACTCATGCGTGGTGGAAAATTTCTAGCTGAAGAGTCCCCTAGGAAATTGATGGATATGCATAGACTGGATACTCTAGAAGAAGTTTTCTTAAAACTTAGTAAGCGACAGAATATGGGCCTTAGAAGACGAAGTAGCATTTTGAGCAGTGTTACTGGTGTTCCACCTGAAGCTGTAATTATTATTATTCCTTTTAAACATTTTAATCCTGTATCTTATTATAATGAGCGATAAAGTAAATTCAATCAATTTCTAACGCATAAATATTCTGAAACCAAATTTCATCGGGTTGATTAGTTTTGATTTAAGATACGTATTGAATTCTTGGATGATCGTATTGGGCGTTTCTGATACCCCAGCCAGTTTTCTCTTTCGATTACGACAAAAATAATTCTTTAAATATTACATTTAATTTTTAAGTTTAATATGAAATTTAATTCTTCATTCAAAAAATCCTATAGAAATAAAGCTAGCAAACAAATATATTTCTGTGTATATTTATAACATAAATTTTGTGGGGGTGTAATTACAATACACGCGGACTCAATATGTCTCAAATTTAGGCGCAACCACTGAAGGGTTAAAGACATTACAATCGATAGCGAGTTATAAAAGAGATATTTGATTCGAAAAATAATTATCTTTACTAATCTTCATCTCATACACATATAATCTATTTATTTTAGGACGTTGACGATGAAATGAGTGGAGAATTTGGTGATAATGTTAGTATTTCTAGTCGCAGAAGAAGCATAGCGGTTAATGATGATGGAAATGTAAGTTCGCTAATTTAGCATATCGTTATGAAATTTTAATTAAACTTTTCTGATATAATTTTTTAGTACAATTTCTATTTAGAAATTTTTAATTTTAATTACGTCTACTGGTAATTAAACATTTTCATTGGTTTGATTTTCTTTTAATTTGGATTAGGTCCCTGATTTGCCACCAGAAGAAAAAGGTTCGAACAATTTTAAAATGTTGGATCCACAACATATGAAAGCCTTAATTTGGAAAAATTTTTTGTGGATGTGGCGTAATGTGGGAATAATGGCATTTATTATTGGACTTCCAGTAGTGCAAATTATTTTGTTTTGTATGTCTATCGGAAAGGACCCGATAGGTTTGAAATTGGCAATTGTGAACGAAGAATTAAACAATAGCATGACCCCTTGCATTCCAACGACTGGTTGCGACTTAACTATGCTAAGTTGTCGATTTCTGCAACATTTACAGAAAAGACAAGTTGTATTTTTACCATACGATGACAATGAAGATGCAACGAATGCTGTTAGAAAAGGCTGGGCATGGGCTTCGATACAATTTCCTATGAATTACTCGGAAAGTTTGATGGCTAGGATTGAACAGGGTAAAGATGTTGATGAATGGAGTGTTATGTATGCCGATATGAATGTCATTATGGATATGTCAAGTAAGTAAATAAAAATAATCACACTTGTATAATTTTAAATCAAGTTTTAAGTTTAATGAGTTTCTCTTGTATTCTCTCTCTAAATCGAGGAAATTAATTTAATCATACAATTTAAATTTGAATCAGTATAATTAATATATCAAGTGAAATAGAGATAAAAATGAAGAAATGAAGAAAAATAAGAATTTAATCGAATTTTTTTGTATATTTTTTATTTTCAGATCAGCAAATCGGACAATTATTACAAAGGGATCTTTTATATTCTTATCAGGATTTTGCTAGAGACGTGACGGTAGCCTGCAATTACAGTTCAAAGTTAACTAATATACCGCTGGATGTAAGTCTTACAATCGTTTCACTGGTTTAGAGGATCCTTTCCCGACCAAAAATGGTTCATGTCTTAACTAAATAGAGTGAAACAGAAGATCTTTTATCCTTGTCTCATTTATGAAAATTTTTTGTTACGCCATCTACATGAACTAATTTTTGTGCCGTTTTATCTGCTTCGATATAAAGCAGGACAATATTTTTAGCAATTTAACAACAATTCATCCTTTTGGTTTCTAACCATATTTCTTAATATTTTTAATCGGGATTAGACTCAAATGATTCCTTGAACTTTCCCGTCCTACGTGACTCTTTCGATTTTCGAAATAACATCTAATTTTTCAGTTATAGAACAAAATATTTGTGCAAATGTAGATTATAAAAAATTTTGTTAAAATTTTGAAAAAAGAAAAAGTCATGCAGATTCCTTAGACTTTCCACGTTATCCATGTCAAACGGTTTTTAAAAATATTAATTTTTGTGACCAGGAAACGGAACCGCGTTTTTTGATCTGGAAAGGATCCCCTTAAGAAATTTTTTAACTTTTTTATAATTTAATTTTCAATAACTAACATTACATATAGTTCAGGACACCGATTTATGGACCTAAAGAACCTAACTTCACGGACTTTGCTGCGCCAGGAATTATATTAACGTAAGTTTTATAACTTGAAGGACTAATTTTTTAATAATATTTAAACTATTTTATTTTAAACTAATTATTATTTTAGGATTATTTTCTTCCTCTCAGTCGCGTTGACTTCAGGTGCAATGTTACTAGAAAGGAATGAAGGTTTATTAGAAAGAAGTTTAGTTTCAGGTAAAAAGTGGAATAATTATAATTTTCAATCAAATTATTTTTCATGTTTATATTATATTATGATTTTTATTATTTTTAGGCGTAACTGGGCCCGAAATTCTTTTCGGCCAAGTGGTAACCCAATTTGTAGTAATGACTGGGCAAACTGTGATGGTTTTGATATTTGCATTCGCTGTATTTAGAATTACTTGCGAAGGAGAGATTGCTTGGGTGACAATATTGACTATTTTGACTGGCTTATGCGGAATGTGTTTCGGTAAAGATTATTCTTGTATATTCACATTTTATATATAAATTTAACTAGATAATTTTATGCTATTTAAGACACGTTGTTTTTTTCTTTTCTTTCAGGGTTCGTTATTGCTTGTTTCTGCGAAAATGAACGAAGTGCCACATATGTAGCAATGGGATCTTTTCTACCAATAGTAATGTTGTGTGGAATAATTTGGCCTGTCGAAGGCATGCATCCAGTATTGAGGTATATAAGTTTCGTATTGCCATTAACAAAAAGTACCGAATCGATACGTGCGATGCTAGCCAGAGGTTGGCCAATCTCGAATCCTACAGTTTATGAGGGCTTTATTGCTACTTTCATTTGGATTAGTATATTCTTAACTCTTGCCATTCTTTTGCTCAAATTTAAGAAAGGCTAATTTGCAGAATTTCAATGCATGCTGCGTAATTTTTATAGTGCACATTTTTTCAGGAAGAGAAAAGCTTTAATTACATTTTTGTAAGATTATAAGAATTTGTCAAAAAGTAGAATTATAGTTCTTGAAAAAATTTTAATACCTTTTCTAATTAAAAAAATAAGTTTTTAGAAAGAAAAGGAATTTTATTTCAGAATACATAAATAAAACTTGCAATCTTATAAATTATACAAATTATTTTTTAGAATTTGAAGATTTATAATCTGAAAAGAAAGAATTTTATTCTATTTTAGAAAAAGTTTTTAATACTTAAAATACTTTCTTGAATATGGAAATTTTTATTTTAATTGGAAAACGATTTTCTTTAAATAACAGAAAAATTATCTAATATTCTTCTTAAAAACTTGCGCATTTTTTTTAAAAACCTGAAAATTTCGTCTCTATTTATTTCAACTAATATGATAAGTGCGGGGACAAAGGCTTTGTACCTTATAAGGCATTGTATACTTTTTAAAAATTAGGTCCATGTGTCCTTGCTCAAATCTCTTGTGCGTTCAATGTAAATGCTAATCGTTAATTATTATTATCTATGAGTTATTGTGAATATTAGCAAAAACAACGCGCAGATAAAAAATGTTACGATTGTACATAAATCCTCGTATTAGCATCTAAAGATTGTTAATAGTATTACTTTGTAGTTTTTATAATATGACATTAGGAAAGTATCATTAAATTATTGTTCGCGCATGTTGCGGTTATTGGAATGATTGTATGTAATCTGTTTTCTTTGGTAATAAAAAGTTAAAAAAATTATAATTTATATAAATAACATTTGTATTTAGATATTATTATTACTCGATGCAAATGAATCAAAAGATTTTAATTAAATATTTTAAAGAAAGTGTAAATATTATACCACAAAAATATTAGAAATTTAGAAAATTTATTCCATTTAATCTTGCTACACCCGCAAATTGGTCTCCCAGCCAACAAGAAATAAGTGTTGGGGAAAACAGTACATCCTTTATTATATAGAAATGATATTTCAGAATTGAGTGAATTAGAGAAAGACTGACGAATTAGTCTAATGATTCCCTCTCACTCGTAGAATCTTGACGAAACATGGCTGCCGAACTCCTCATCGCCAGTCTCTGATTATAGGGTTTCTACCTTAGACCATATACAGGGTGTTTCAGTGAGATATGGCCAAATTTTAAGAGGTTGTAAAGAGGATGATTTTAAGACAATTTTTCACATACCACATTTTGATTTGAAGCTTAGTTTTTGAGATATTTAATGATAAAGGTACTATTAGTTAGACAAATAGTTAGTTAGAGACAAGTAGATAGTTAAAGTGAGTCTCTGCCTAACTAATATTACCTTTATCATTAAATATGTCAAAAATTAAGCTTCAGATCAAAATGTAGTAAATAAAAATTAGTCTTAAAATCATCCTTTTTACAACCCCTTAAAATTTGACCTCACTGAAATACCCTGTATACATGAATTGCTAATGCCTAATTCATATCTACTGCTTTGGAAAGTGGCGTTAAACGGAATTTTACGACATTATTTGCGTGCCTAACTTCACTCTAGTTTATTAAAAATGAAACAAAATTATTAATCTCGTGTTATATCATTATAACTCTGTTATAACTTATTCTTACTCCATTTATAGAATATAACAGTTATAAGTTATCTTTAACAAGATGCTCAATTATTGTATTATTAAGAATTGTCATAGTTTGACATATATAAAACAAATTAAAGTAGATACAAATGATCCGGTGTGCACCACAATGTTTAAGTGTGTTTTATTTATTTCAAATTTTTATTTAATTCATTTAAATATATATGTATATATATATATATATACATATATATATATATTATAATTATATCTCAATCCTCACCCGATCAAAATCGTACTTTTCGCTTTTCTTCTTTAAAAATGAACGGATTTGAAAACTATTTGGTATACATAATGTGGAAAGCCTAATAAGGGGACGATGCCCTTTATTTTCTCGCAAATCTAAAAAAAATGTATTAACAATTTCTACCATATCAAAAAATAGAAATGATTTCGAAATGAGCCTGGGCAGTGTCCCTACAAAAAAGATCAAGAAATCGATTGTCTAGTCTTGACTCAAAATTTCAAGAAATTTGGAAATAAAGCGAAAACTACGAAATGTTGTAAAATTGTTGAAAATATTGTCCTATTTTTTCTCAAAGCAGATAAAACAACAAAAATTAGTTCATATAGATGATGTAGCAAAAAAGTTTCATAAGTGAGACAAAGATAAGAGAGTGAGACAGAGAAGTGCTATCTCCCTTCAACTATCTGTCTGTCTCTGTCTTACTAATAATATCTTTATTATTTAATATCTTGAAAACTAAGCTCCGGATTAAAAAGTGGCTAAGGACTTTTCGACTTAGTTTAATGTCAAGAATCACCCCTTAAGGGGGGAAGTCCATATAAAATTTTCAAAAAATTGATTTTTTTTTTTTTCGATATTCGGAAAATATAGTATATTGAGCGTGTACTGACGTGAGGAAAAAGAAAAATTTCTAATATTCACGAAGGTATAGCTAATATAATGGAGCGGGCCGGAGTGTGTATTGTAACGTACCGAGCCAGGTAGTCGGGGCGCTTCAGGTAGAACGTACCTTCCATTATAATAATGTAAAATATTTCTTTTGTCGCATAACTAGAAATATCTTAATATACTATAGTAAGTATGTAAGTATATATATATGTATATTTACGTTTCTGTACACGTGTAATATTACTATACGGATAAAGGTTAGTCGAGAAATATAGGTAGTTTAGCTGGAGATTTCGTAGTGTTCAGTCGAAACATAAAAATGCCGAATTATAAAAAAGGTACGCGAGGCAATATTGCACGAAATAATTCGAGAAAACGATGTTATCAGGGTAATCAATACACTGATAAAGAAGGTGAAAAATTTGAAGCCAGTACAAGCCATAACGAGAGTGCCAGTGGAAAAAAACTCAGTATGCGTGATAGTGAAGAAATTAAAACTAATCCTTTGCACGGGTACAGAATTATTGAATTCTTCACAGTGTTTACAGCTTTGTCTGAAATTGTGAAGTGCTCGGTTTGTAACCAAAAAATCAGTTTCAGTGAGTGTGGTTCTAGAGGTCTTGGATTTAAACTTGTTGTCACGTGCCCATGCGGTGATAAAATAATAAATTCAGGACCTTTTATCAACAATGGATTTGAAATAAATCGAAAATTAGTGTTTGTCATGAGACTTTTAGGCGTGGCAAGAGAAGGAATAAATGTCTTTTGTAACCTGATGGACTTATGCACTGGTATCAGTAAACATTGTTACGCTAACATCGTGGAGCACATTTATAATGCAACTAAATCGTCATTTGAATTAATATCGCAGAAGGCAGTGAAAGAAGAGACAGAAAAAAATGTCGAGCACGGAAGGGAAAGAAATATTTTAAAAGTATCTGGTGATGGCACCTGGAAAAAGCGCGGCTTCAAATCAAAGTACGGTGTTACAACGCTCATTGGTTATTATTCAGGGAAAGTAATTGATTTGAGAGCCAAAAGTAGTTACTGTCAAGGTTGTAATTATTGGAAGAAAAAGACTCATACAGAAGAATTTCGTAAGTGGTTGGAGTATCACGAGGATGAGTGTCAAAAAAATCACGAAGGTTCATCAGGAAAGATGGAAGTCGATGCCATGAAAGAAATGTTCTCGACTTCTGAAGAAAAATTCGGAGTAAAATATGGTAACTACATTGGCGACGGAGATTCTAAAACATTCAAGGCTATTTTAGATTTAGAACCTTACGGTAGTGAGTTACCAGTAGTGAAAAGTGAATGTATTGGTCATGTCGAAAAAAGAATGGGTTCTAGACTTAGAAGTATAAGAAAAGAGAAGAAAATTTCAGGAAAAGGAAAACTTACTGATAAAGTTGTGAAAAAACTCACAAAATACTATGGTTTGAGTATTCAGAGAAATATTCACAGTGTCAGTGAGATGAAAAAAGCCATAATGGCTACTTATTACCATATTTTTTCTACTGAAAAAGAACCACAACATGATCACTGCCCAATAGGCGTTGATAGCTGGTGTAAGTGGCAGAAGGCTATTGCTCTAAATAAAGATCCTCGAAACGATTCCTCATCCTTTAATTGATGAAGAAATGAAACAGCATCTTCTATCAATATACAAAGATTTATCCAGAGATGATTTGCTTGAGCGATGCCTTGGTGGTCATACACAAAATGCGAATGAAAGTTTTAACGCGACAGTTTGGCGATTATCACCAAAACATCTGCATTCTGGACTAAAAATAGTTGAAATCTCAGCATACATTGCTGCTGGAATATTTAATGAAGGTTTCAGTTCAGTATTAAGAATAATGAACCTTCTGAATTTAACTATTGGCACTTGTGCTAAAGTATTTGCTCATAATACAGACGAGGCGCGGATAACCCGACAGGAGCGTAAGAGTCTTTTAGAAACAAAAGATGCTCGTACAGCTCGCAAGCAAGAACAACTTGATGAAAATCAGCTTTTTGAAGAGGAGGAAGGTTTATTGTATGGTCCTGGGATCGCAGAATAATCGGTAAGTAACTAAAACTGGTATTTTTCCTGTACTCAAACTTTACGCGCGATTATCTCGAAACTGTATTTTTAAAAACTGCTCGTGTTGTAACTCAAAAAATTATTGACCGATTTGTCTGAAATTTTGTGAGGCCTTTCTCTACATTATTATGGAAAGGATAAACCTAAAACTTCAGATATTTCGCGTTAATAAAATACTTTTTTGGGGTCAAAAATGTCAAAAAAATAGCCCTAAATTATGACTTTTTTTTCAGAAGCTTATTTTATATTGAATTTTATACTTTTTTTTTTATTTTATAGGTTTATCCTTTCCGTTAATATGTCCTAAAAAGAAAACACTTTAGTTTTTTTATTTCAGATCAATGGTTGATGAGCTACAAATGGAGCAGTTTGGGACCTCGCATCGGAGGCAGCTCACAAAAGATTCTTCTAAGCCGCCATTTTGTAAAAAAAAAAAAAAAAAAAAAAAAAATTTGTATATTTCAAAGACTCAATAAAGTTGTGTTAAAGTTTAAAAACCATAAAATTATTCTATCACCTTTAAAAATCTTGTTGAAAAATAACCGATTTTGAGGTTTCTATATGGACTTCCCCCCTTAACAGGAAGTGCGGTTGTTTTGGAACACCCTGTATTATGCTATCTCTCTCAAATGCATGGCCGCGGGTTTTCTTTCCTTTTTCTTTAGCTATAGATTAACTGGCGGGGGCAAAGGAGAACGTGGTGGGAGGTGTTTTGATTCTTCATCCTCGTCTTACGTACGCTATATCATAAGGATAGCTATACAGGGTGTCCAGAAAAAAAGGAGACATTTTTTGAGAGGTGGTTCCTGACGCAATTCTACGAACTTTTTTCTTTGGCATTTTTTGATTTGAAGCTTCATTTTTGAGATATTCAATGATAAAGGTACCACTAGTTAGAAACAGACAGATAGATAGTTGAAGCGAGACAGAGTGGCGCCACCTCACTTCAGAAAGGGTTTCCTTTTCTTTTTCTTTAGCTATAGGTTGTCTGGCGGGGGCAAAGGAGAACGTGGTGGGAGGTGTTTCGATTCCTCATCCTCGTCTTACGCACGCTAAATGATAAGGATAGCTTTATATGGGACGAAATTTCTGCGGACAACGATGGTGTCCCTATCGGCGTCCTTGTTTGGCAGCCGCTGCAGCATGCCTGTAAAATCATTAAACTATCCTTTTTCGACTAAGGAGCGGGCTACGGCAGACCGCCATTGACAGCACGGCGTGAAACGTCAAACGTCAAACGCTGCACGTGCTGATATTATGAGCACTAAATTGGACATTATTTCTCATGCTTTTTTATAGGAGATAATACAAAATTATTATGTGCTTACCCTACTGATGATTTTTAGGTTAAATATTTTTTTTATAGAAAAAAACTGTTCCTGTTTTACAAATTTCTGGTTCTTAAAAGAACTGTTTTTTTTAGCAATGTTAGGGCCAAAATTGATTTGCAAGAGGAATAACGACGTGTCGCCAAAAACGGTTCTTTTAAGATCCAAAATGCACAAAGATTTAATAAATGTTTTAAGAAAACAAAAAAATTCACCTGGTAGTTTTATTATAGATCCCCAATATACTTACTATTCATAAAAAAACATTCTTACAGGTTCTGTTCTTTTAAGAACCAGAAATTTGTAAAACAGGAACAGTTTTTTTCTATAAAAAAAATATTTAACCTAAAAATCATCAGTAGGGTAAGCACATAATAATTTTGCATTATCTCCTATAAAAAAGCATGAGAAATAATGTCCAATTTAGTGCTCATAATATCAGCACGTGCAGCGTTTGACGTTTGACGTTTCACGCCGAGCTGTCAATGGCGGTCTGCCGTAGCCCGCTCCTTAGTCGAAAAAGGATAGTTTAATGATTTTACAGGCATGCTGCAGCAGCTGCCAAACAAGGACGCCGATAGGGACACCATCGTCCGCAGAATTTTCGTCCCATATAAAGCTATCCTTATCATTTAGCGTGCGTAAGACGAGGATGAGGAATCGAGACACCTCTCACCACGTTCTCCTTTGCCCCCGCCAGACAACCTATAGCTAAAGAAAAAGAAAAGGAAACCCTCGGCCGTGCATTTGAGAGAGATAGCATGGTATAGTGTATTGCCATATACTGGCCTATACTTCATATATTTAGACCAGCATCGCGCTTCTCCTACCACCCCACCAACAAGCATTTGACGTCACGTACGAGTGAGAGGGCAAATTTGTCCAGCCTGGTAAATGCTATACTCTATGTCGGGTAGGGACACCATCCGTGCCGGTCTGTGTACAATGGTGCAATTATATGCCAATCAGAAAGTAGAAAAATACTGTTATTGGTTCCTGATTGGCATATAATTGCACCAGTGTAGCTAGTGCAGCAACGAACAACAGACCTATTGTCTCTATGGCACAAGAAAATATACGAAATTGCAATCTCTGTGTCGAAGGTAGTCTATGGACAGTCAAAGGGACAAAATAACGAACAATTTCTTCATGTGAATTTTTGGCTCATATTTATATTTACAATTTCTTATATATTAAAAATTAAAGTGTATTAGAATTTTTATTTTTTATTGTAAAATATGGAAAATGATAATAAAGTGATTATTTGTGTTCCAGGTTAGAAAGAATAATTACCTGTGTTTATACAATTTATATATTTATATTCACTTTGTGTTGTCATTTAATGATTATTTAGTTAATCATTTTAATTGTTTAATTTTAGGACAGCGTTTATGCAAATCTGATAAAAATAAGATTGCAGGTTATGGCACATATGAACTACGAGGATACATCTATTCTAAATTAGCTGGCATTGTGAAACTAGTAAACTCAGACAATGTTGGTAAATTTGGTTTATACAAAATTAAAAATAATTAAATAATAATGTTAAATAACTTTTTATTTTTGTAGGCTGTTACTGTTAAAGTTGATGGAATGGCAAGGCAATGTATTGTTCCAGCACCTGGACATATAGTGACAGCAGTAATAACATCTTTAAATCAAAGATTTTGTAAATGCCTTATTAAGTGTATAGGCGATATAGTATTAGCTGAGCCATTCAGGGGCTGTTTAAGAAAAGAAGAAGTACAAGCTTTTGATAGGTGTAATGTAGAAATGTATAAGTCTTTCCATCCAGGTGATATTA
Source organism: Sclerodermus sp. 'alternatusi' (assembly GCA_037305995.1). Lineage (NCBI taxonomy): Eukaryota > Metazoa > Arthropoda > Insecta > Hymenoptera > Bethylidae > Sclerodermus > Sclerodermus sp. 'alternatusi'. The sequence goes on along the minus strand of CM074544.1, from coordinate 15,496,801 downwards.
TTTTAGCAAGAGTCGTATGTATTTATACTTTTTCATAATTATTTTATTTCTATCTATATTTAAAATTATACATAATGCTTTATTTTCTTTTAAAATTATCAGTTACCTATGACAGAAGGAAATGTATATCATCTTACCACAGCTGAAAATGAATTGGGTGTTGTAAGAGCACGTAGTGCAGATGGTAAGTTTTAATAATACACACATATACACATACATTCACATATATATATAAATAATAAAATATAATAATATTTAATATATACAGTGTGCAATAATGACATGTTCCATAAATTTAAGGGGCTGTAGAAGGAGCGATTCTAAAATAATTTTTTATTTATCACTTTTTGATTCTATTTTTTTTTTCACAATATTAAATCATAAAGATGCTATTAGTTAGACAGAGACAGGCAATTGGCTGAATTCAGAGAGTGCCACTCTGTCTCACTTCAATTATCTATCAGCCTGGCTAACCAACAGTACTTTTATCATTGAATATCTCAAAACCTAACTTCAGATCAAAATGTCGTAAACGAAAAATCGTTTTAGAATCAACTCCTTAAAATTTGTCCGTACCACACTGAAACACTCTGTATATATATAAATTATAACAATATTCTACTTATTTTATTAAATTATGTTTATTAGTAATGGAGTGTAGCATGAATTTATTTTTATACATTACTAAGAAACTCATTTAATTTTAATATATTTATTTAATATAATTTATTTTAACTTAATTAAAGTAAATTATTTTAAAAGAATACAATAACAATTTGAAATTCTTTAGGAATTCTTATGATACCAATCAGTTGGACCCAGATGCAATGCCCAAAAACATTAATTAAAGAATATCGAAAAGTTGCAAAAATTATACCTCAACATCTAGCAGCTGAAAATGAAATTAAAGTAGAATAATTAAATCAAGTTAAGTAATTTAATTTTATTTAATTGTAATATATTTGAATAAAGTAATGAATTATTATCTAATAATTACTATTTTAATTACTCCCTTATAAAATTCAATTTGTGAATTATACTAGGTGTAAGGGTTATAGAGGGAATGATTATATAAAATGATTTTTTATTTAATACTTTTTGATCAGAAGGTTAATTTTCAATATATTCAGTAATAAAGGTATTACTGGTTAGCCAGAAGTAGTTATGTAGTTGAAGTAAGAAAGACTAATTTATTTCACTTCAACTAGATAACTGAGTCCTTCTAACTAATAATAGCTTTATCGTTTTATATTTTGAGAATTAAGCATCCGATCAAAGAGTGGTAAATGAAAATTCGCCTTAGATCTACCCCCTATACAATCTTTTAAGTTTAAAGAATATATAAATATAATTTTTCTTTAATATTTACAATTAAGTAAATATATTTAGATTACTTTTAAAATTTATATATTGCTTAATTAATGGAAGCAATAATAATTTTTTTGATTTACATGATACAAATTTTAAACAGAATGCCAGAAAGTAATTTAAAAACACGATTAAAGCTGCTTTGTAACGATTATCACACCAAAAACAGAATGTTAAGCTCCGTCTGGAAAACTTATATATTTACATTCCGTGATAACTTAAACTTACATTTTTTTAGACAGGGTGTAACAGAGTCGATGGTAATCATTTACACCCCTGAAAGATGAGGGTGAGTCGAGTCGAAAAGTCCTGGGCAACTTTTGCCGAAAATGAGTAATTATTGAGTTATTGCAAATGTAATATTAATTGATATAGACCAATATTGGGCCTTATTTTAGCAGCGATGGCGATTTCTTTAAAAATGGACAGTGAAAAGGCGTGGCTTCCACCTCTTTTTCACCCACTGAGTTGGTCTATTGAAAAGCGGTAGTCTTCGGCACTCTTTAACATTCTTTTGACGGTAGTAACTTGAGCGTCAATGACTCACTCATAATTTTTAATTTTAATAAATTACTTTTTCTCATCGGATTGTCATGAGAGTATTGCCAAAATATTTCTGACATCTTCCTGATAAAAATGAGGTCAAACACGAATATGATAGAATGATTTTTAGTCGTTTGTCAATCCAAGTTAATGATTAAAGTAAAAATCTCATGACGCATGTGTTTTATGAACAATTATTCTATCATATTCGTGTTTGGTTTCAATTTTATCACAAAGATGCCAGAAATATTTTGGCAATACTCTCATAACAATCGGATGAGAAAAAGTAATTTATTAAAATTAAAAATTATGAGTGAGTCATTGACGCTCAAGTTACTGCCGTTAAAAGAATGTCAAAGAGCGCCAAAGACTACCGCTTTTCAATAGACCAACTCAGTGGGTGAGAAAGAGGTGGAAGCCACGCCTGTTTACATGCCCATTTTTAAAAAAATCGCCATCGCTGCTAAAATAAGCCCTAAGATTGGTCTATACCAATTAATATTAAACTTGCAATAACTCAATAATTATGCGTTTTCGGCAAAAGTTGCATAGGACTTTTCGACTCGACTCATCCTCATCTTTCAGGGGTCTAAAGGATTGCTATCGACTCTATTACACCCTGTATATTGAAAATTACAATAATATAAAAAGTCTTTATATAAATAAAAATTAAAGAAGACTACAATTTTTATTTTATATTGCAAAATATGGAAAACATTAATACAATCATTATTTGTGTTCTATGTTGTAACGATTCAGTTACATACTTATTGTATTTTTTCCGATTCCTGATTCTTATTAAAATTAAGAATAATTTAACACACTCAGTACCGGAGCGCCTGAACTGTTTTTGTTTGAACGAATTGTCAATACCGGCATCACCAATAAAAAACAACTCGTGCTATTTCTCTTTCCAACATCTGAATTAAGCATAGTCTAGATCCACCATACTCAACGTGCGACCTGCACAAAAAGCCCGCGGACCGCACCACATCATTGAATATGATGGGTCTAGAGCATAACATAGAGTTAAGCATTTTAGCATAGTTTAACTACCAAGTTAGACCGATTATTCCCAACAAACGTGTCATGGTTGTATATGGTATATGTGTATATGGCTTATTCAATATGTGAGGGAAACGTTGAACTGTCAGAATAATAGTTCAACGTCTTTCTCTCACTTCTTTGTTATCAATCGGAATATTCGAATTAATTGAAGAATTATTACGGTTGTTAATAATCGAAACTACTGGAGAATTATTAAAAGTTGAAAACAACTTTGTGGTGGAATCATATCTTTATTCTTTACTGGTAACTGGTATAAAAGTAACCAAAAGTATGTATTGCTTATAACACTGTCCGAAATTTAGAAATACATAATAGGAGGTATTCACCATATACAACCAAATAGTGTTTTTGCGTGAACTTCTCTTACGTGATTTTGATTAATGAATTTATTGAATGAATATCTCAAATACTAAGCTCTTAATCTAAAGGAAGAAAAGATTTTTACGACTAGATTTTACATAAAGATTAATATTTCCAAAAATTGTAAGTTTATTTCGGCATAGCCATCATATAATATACGGGGTGTAACAATGATCTCCTTCGAAATTGTCAGAGGTTATAGAGACAATGATACCAAAACACTTTTAGTTACCAATTTTTGATTAAAGGCTTAGTTTTCAGAATATTCAATGGCAAAGATGCTACTAGTTAGACAAAGATAGTTATTTGGTTGAAATAAGAGAAAGTGAGGTTATCTCACTTTAACTATAGTTGAATGTCTCTGTCTAGCTAATAGTACTTTTGCTGTTAAATATCTTTCAAACTAAACTTCAAATTGAAAAATGGTGAATGAAAAGTCGTCGTAGATCTCCCCTTCTACAACCCCTTAAAATTTTGAAAAGAATTATTGTTATACCGTGTATAAAACAATTAGAAATATTCATAAAAAACATATCATGGTAAAATATTATTTTATAAATACAACTATTAGTTTATAAAATTTCTTTCTTTAATTATTAATAACTATATGAAATAAATAAACAGACTATTTTTACATAGACTTTAGACTCTAGACTATTTATTTCTGCTGCCAATTTTTCATCCGACGCGTTCGGCAGTTGGCATGGAAGTGAGGGGAAAGTCGTTGAACTGTCAGTTTGACAGAACATACCGAAGGAAGCTGCAATGTTATCATACTTTTCTTAAAATTAATAAAACTTTATTTTAATATAATATGAAGCTGTTTCTCCTGATATTGTTATTAATTATTGAACCTGGAATCATCCCCTTTACAACTTCTTAAAATTTGGTGGGTGTGAATGTGAAGGAGTATAAATGTGATAGCTTTTTAATATTTCATATTATATACTCTATTCAGTAATATAAAAAGTAAAAACTTCCTAGCGCTACTGTAAACAATGAAGTTCAATAGACGGCGAAAAAAATCAAAACATTCTGTCGATTGTTTCTCTGGTTGTTTAGCACATAAAGAAATGAATTCATACCTCCGTAAGTCCTGCATCAGAACAGTCGTGCTTATGGTTTTCGCGTTTTCAAAATTATCATTGATTTTTATTTCGCGATTTTATTAGTGATTCGAACGTTTTTTAAATGGCCCCCAATATTAGTCCCGCGTTAAGGGGGAGAATTGTAGGCCACTGGGAGAGCGGTAAATCACCTGCTAAGATTTCTGCCTATCTCGGGTTATCCGAGAATACCATTCGCCGATTTGAAAGCGGCGGTGATCAAGCATTGCTTGATCATCGAGGGCAGAACACGCGACCGGAAGGTTCGCGGCAGGATGATGACCAGCGCCAACTTTGCTTTACTTTACTTTTCTGCTTTACCAAATTTCACACGGACGAACGATTAATCGCCGCGCTTTTTTTCTAGGCTTATTCTCGCTGCTGAATTCTACTCTGCAACACTCTGGGAAACTCTGAGAAGAATCGGGTGATCCAACTTGGCTCGATATCCATCTTGCGTCTCTTGCATCGGTGTTCTGTTTGGTGGTAGGTTTTGAGGGAAATACACCCGGAGTACTTGAAAATGTCACTTTATTTTCGGAAATTCGTATAATTTACACGAGACGGAATCAATGTTGCGTCGATATATTAACTTTGATAAGAGTATAAAAAAATGTACAATTTATGTGTTGGGATTTGCATTAGGCCCACGCCTACGGCCGTAGGTTTGAACGACATTCACGAATCTTCTGTTGTACTGTATTCGCCTCTTTGCTCGTCCAGTCTTTTTCTTCTTTTTCTCTTGCTTTTCCACCTTTAATATGAGAATAACGCCACTTGTTATTTATGATTATTATCGTTGATCGAGCTTTTTACTGGGGAGAGATCTGTCGCAGATACATGAAAAACCAAGATGACGACAATGTTTGGAATCACTTTTATCTGCCTTTGATCTAGCATCTTTATTTACCGTAAAGGGTTGCTAACAAATTACAGTTTAGATCATAAGATGCGAATAGATCGTTTAATCGTTCAATCGCTTACCTTTGGCGTCTGTGCCTTTACTTTACCGGCACGAGCAAGAGAACCGTGAACTTTACCTGATAAACAGATAATAGTTTCATTAACATATGTTAATAATTGAAAAAAAGAACAAAAACCTTTGCTCATAGTTATTGTGATATTTCAACTCTGATTTTGTTTTACCTCCGAGAAGAGGCACTATCAGCTCGAGGGACTGATTGGACAGACCCGTAACGCAAACATCATCTTCCAAAGGACTTCCTTCGCAGTACAAATTTAAATCTTTGGATGTAGCATTTGACAAAACTGCAAGTTTATCCTATCATGCATAAAAGAAACATTGTTACCAAGTAAGCAAAATATATACTTTACTAAACTTACATCAACTTGAAAGATGTAGAAAACCTAAATAATGATGTACGAAATATATTAGCACATCTTTTTATTTAGGCTTTCACGTTTCTTTTGCATTATTGCTCGTTCTAACATTGTAAAATTAACAATTGTTAATTTACAAAATAACCAACGTTCAAGTAATTCTATTTATTATTTACCTTTATTTGAGCGATAGTATCAACACTATCGCACTCAACGATATACGTTTGGTCACCTCGGATTTCTAACTGCATGATTGCGATCTGAAAAAAAAATTATTCCGGTTATAAGACCGATGAAACTCGTGCTCCTCATGTTTGTAAAATTGACGTATGGATGAAATGATTTTTTCTTACGTTCTACCATGTGTTTCAGTAAGATTTAAATTAAAAACAATGTTCCAATAACGAGAGAACTGATTTAACAAATACAAAGCACTGCCTAGTCGCACACGTGGACGAAATATTCAGTTTTTTTTAAAAGAGTTTCCAGGAACGTACTTCGCAAGGCTATACTACAGGCCGGAAAGGCCTAAACCGGACGTTGTACTAACCATGTAGAAAAAATTATACCTATCATTTAATACAAGCACAGTCTTGACTTTAGTAGAATGGGTTCCTAAAACCACTCAAATTCTCTCACTGGGATGGTTTCGTCCTTTGAAAAAATATTTTAGTATTTCCCCCCTTTCGACCAATTGCAGATTTTTTAATGAAATAATAACTCAAAATTTACATGTAGGGTTCAAAATATTGGTTTATTATAGAAATTATATTATACGTGGTGCTTAACAAATATCATGTGACTTAAATGAGTAGTTCATAATGTATGAATTGGGGTTGGCATTGGGTCCACGTCTGTGACCGTAGGTCTGAACAACATTGACGAATCGTCGGTTGTATTGAATTCGCCTTTTAGCTCTTCCGGTCCTCCTCTTCTTCTTCTCTTGTTTCTCCACCTGTGCCAACGTTGGATTAAAACTTATAGAAACACGTTTTCAAAAGACATAGCAAAAGTAAATTTCAATCATCACAGTCAATTACCTTTGGAGTTTGTGCCTTTACTTTACCAGCACGAGCAAGAGAACCGTGCACCTTACCTGAGAAATAGAGAATGATTGTGATGAGGAACGTGTCAAAAAAAAATAACGAGTCAATTCGAATTTGTACCAATTTAATCAATAAAAGACGCACCACCGATATTTTCGACGATACAGTCGTTCCGCACGCAATTTGTACAAATAAATTATTTAAATATTTACACTATATACAATCTCCGCAGAATATGAACAAATAACCCTGAAAAATCGGGAGCGCCTGCACGCTCAAAGTACGCGACACTTCCCAACTCCGGTGCACTCGCGAAACGCGTATGACTGAAAACTTTTCGTATCAGAACGAAAATTACCCGCTCCTGCGAGAGGAGACTTTCCAACCCTAGGAGGAGTGTTCCAGTCGGTGCAACGGCGCGTCCAGGAAAAGTCCCGGTGACTTTCCGGAGCGTTGAGGTGGCTAGCCTCCGCGGGACACTAATAGGACTTACAAAACTCACAAAACTAACAGAACATTAAGTGGTGTTCCACTCGCGCACTGTCTTTAATTATTAATAATTATATGAAATAAATAAACAAAGAAAAATAAAAAAAAATAAAAATATGGCCCGAGAAGTATCGATCTTGGGACTCCAAAAACAAAGATCCAGCGCAATAGCGTAACGCTAGTCAATATTTCCATCAGTGTTTATACGTCTAAGATCTATAGGGAATATCTATAAACTCCTGCATTTTTTTAAAAGCTTTTTTAGGAAGGGTAATCTGAATTAAAAATCCTTTACCTGATTTAATCGAAAGCGTAGCTCTCAAGTAATTCAATGAGAAAGGTATTATTAGTTAAACAAAACAGTCCGAAAATTAAAGTACAAATGTATAGCGTGATCTCAGTTTAAATAACTGTCTGTCTTTGTCTAATTAATACTGACTTCATTAATGAATATATTAAACGCTAAGCTCTTGATCTAAAGGAAGAAAAGATCTTTAAGACTAAGTTTTTCATAAAGATTAATCTTTCCAAAAATTGTACGTTTGTTTCGGCATAGCCAGCATATAATATACGGGGAGTTACAATGATCCCCTTTGAAATTGTCAGATGTTTATTTCGTTACATCTAGCTATAATATACGGAGTGTTACAATGATCTCCTTCGAAATTATCAGAGGTTATAGAGGCAAAGATACTAAAGCACATTTTTAGTTACCACTTTTTGATTAAAGGCTTAGTTTTCAGAATATTCAATGGCAAAGATGCTACTAGATAGACAGAGATAGTTATTTGGTTGAAATAAGAGAAAGTTAGGTCATCTCACTTGAAGTATAACTTGAAAAGTTGAATGTCTCTGTCTAGCTAATAGTACTTTTGCTGTTAAATATCTTTCAAACTAAACTTCAAATTGAAAAATGGTGAATGAAAAGTCGTCGTAGATCTCCCCTTCTACAACCCCTTAAAATTTTGAAAAGAATTATTGTTATACCGTGTATAAAACAATTAGAAATATTCATAAAAAACATATATCATGGTAAAATATTATTTTATAAATATAACTATTAGTTTATAAAATTTCTGCCTTTAATCATTAATAATCATATGAAATAAATAAACAAAGAAAAATAAAAAAAAATTAAAATTTGTCCCGAGAAGTATCGATCTTGGAACTCCAAAAACAAAGATCCAGCGCAATAGCGTAACGCTGGTCAATGTTTCCATCAGTTCTTATACGTCTAAGACCTATAGGGTGTATCTACAAATTTCTGTACTTTTTTTTAAAAGGCTTTAACGAAGGGTAGTCTAAATTAAAAATCCTTTATCAGTTTTTGATTTAAAGCTTAGCTCTCAAGTAATTCAATGATAAAGGTATTATTAGTTAAATAAAGCAGTCTGAAAATTAAACTAAAATAACATCGCGTGATCCCACTTCAAATGGCCAATTTTATAAAATTAATTCTGACTTCTTTAATGAATATATCAAACACTAAGCTTTTGATGTAAAGGATGAAAAGATCTTTACGACTAGGTTTTAAATAAAGAATAATTTTTCCAAAAGTTGTACGTTTATTTCGTTACACCTAGCTATAATATACGGAGTGTTACAATGATCTCCTTCGAAATTATCAGAGGTTATAGAGGCAAGATACTAAAGCACATTTTTAGTTACCACTTTTTGATTAAAGGCTTAGTTTTCAGAATATTCAATGGCAAAGATGCTACTAGTTAGACAGAGATAGTTATTTGGTTGAAATAAGAGAAAGTTAGATTATCTCACTTTAACTATAGTTGAATGTCTCTGTCTAGCTAATAGTACTTTTGCTGTTAAATATCTTTCACACCAAACTTCACATTAAAAAATGGTAAATGAAAAATTGTCGTAGATCTCCCCCTCTACAACCCCTTAAAATATTGAAAAGAATTATTGTTATACCGTGTATAAAACAATTTGAAATTCATGAAAAACATATCATGGTAAAATATTATTTTATAAATACAACTTTTAGTTTACAAAATTTCTGTCTTTAATCACTAATAATTATATGAAATAAATAAACAAAGAAAAATTAAAAAAAATTAAAATTTGTCCCGAGAAGTATCGATCTTGGGACTCCAAAAACAAAGATCCAGCGCAATAGCGTAACGCTGGTCAATGTTTCCATCAGTTCTTATACGTCTAAGACCTATAGGGTGTATCTACAAATTTCTGTACTTTTTTTTAAAAGGCTTTAACGAAGGGTAGTCTAAATTAAAAATCCTTTATCAGTCTTTTATCTCTAAGGCTTAGATCTCAAGTAATTTAATAATAAAGGTATTATTTGTTAAGCAAAACAGTCCAAAAATTGAAGTACAATTGTAAAGCGTGATCTCACTTTAACTAACTGTCTATCTTTATCTAACTAATACTGACTTCATTAATGAATATATCAAAGATGAAGCTCTTGATCTAAAGGAAGAGAAGATTTTTACGACTAAGTTTTACATAAAGAATAATCTTTCCAATAATTGTACGTTTTGTTCGTTACACCCAGCATATAATATACGGGGAGATACAATGATCCCCTTCGAAATTGTCAGAGGTTATAGAGGCAAAGATACTAAAAAAGTTTTTTAGTTACCAATTTTTGATTACAGGGTTAGCTTCCAGAATATTCAATCTGCAAAGATACTACTAGTTAGACAGAGATAGTTATTTGGTTGAAATAAGAGAAAGTTAGATTATCCCACTTGAAGTATAACTTGAAAAGTTGAATGTCTCTGTCTAGCTAATAATACTTTTGCTGTTAAATATTTTTCAAACTAAACTTCAAATTGAAAAATGGTGAATGAAAAGTCGTCGTAGATCTCCCCTTCTACAACCTCTTAAAATTTTGAAAAGAATTATTGTTATACCGTGTATAAAACAATTTGAAATTCATGAAAAACATATATCATGGTAAAATATTATTTTATAAATATAACTATTAGTTTATAAAATTTCTGCCTTTAATCATTAATAATCATATGAAATAAATAAACAAAGAAAAATTAAAAAAAATTAAAATTTGTCCCGAGAAGTATCGATCTTGGGACTCCAAAAACAAAGATCCAGCGCAATAGCGTAACGCTAGTCAATGTTTCCATCAGTTCTTATACGTCTAAGACCTATAGGGTGTATCTACAAATTTCTGTACTTTTTTTTAAAAGGCTTTAACGAAGGGTAGTCTAAATTAAAAATCTTTTACCAGTCTTTGTTCTAAGGCTTAGCTCTCAAGTAATTCAATGATAAAGGTATTATTAGTTAAATAAAGCAGCCTGAAAATTAAACTAAAATAACATCGCGTGATCCCACTTCAAATGGCCAATTTTGTCAAATTAATACTGACTTCTTTAATGAATATATCAAACACTAAGCTTTTGATGTAAAGGAAGAAAAGATCTTTACGACTAAGTTTTTCATAAAGAATATTCTTTACAAAAATGGTATGTTTATTTCGTTACATCTAGCTATAATATACGGAGTGTTACAATGATCTCCTTCGAAATTATCAGAGGTTATAGAGGCAAGATACTAAAGCACATTTTTAGTTACCACTTTTTGATTAAAGGCTTAGTTTTCAGAATATTCAATGGCAAAGATGCTACTAGTTAGACAAAGATAGTTATTTGGTTGAAATAAGAGAAAGTGAGGTTATCTCACTTTAACTATAGTTGAATGTCTCTGTCTAGCTAATAGTACTTTTGCTGTTAAATATCTTTCAAACTAAACTTCAAATTAAAAAATGGTAAATGAAAAATTGTCGTAGATCTCCCCCTCTACAACCCCTTAAAATATTGAAAAGAATTATTGTTATACCGTGTATAAAACAATTTGAAATTCATGAAAAACATATCATGGTAAAATATTATTTTATAAATACAACTTTTAGTTTACAAAATTTCTGTCTTTAATCACTAATAATTATATGAAATAAATAAACAAAGAAAAATTAAAAAAAATTAAAATTTGTCCCGAGAAGTATCGATCTTGGGACTCCAAAAACAAAGATCCAGCGCAATAGCGTAACGCTGGTCAATGTTTCCATCAGTTCTTATACGTCTAAGACCTATAGGGTGTATCTACAAATTTCTGTACTTTTTTTTAAAAGGCTTTAACGAAGGGTAGTCTAAATTAAAAATCCTTTATCAGTCTTTTATCTCTAAGGCTTAGATCTCAAGTAATTTAATAATAAAGGTATTATTTGTTAAGCAAAACAGTCCAAAAATTGAAGTACAATTGTAAAGCGTGATCTCACTTTAACTAACTGTCTATCTTTATCTAACTAATACTGACTTCATTAATGAATATATCAAAGATGAAGCTCTTGATCTAAAGGAAGAGAAGATTTTTACGACTAAGTTTTACATAAAGAATAATCTTTCCAATAATTGTACGTTTTGTTCGTTACACCCAGCATATAATATACGGGGAGATACAATGATCCCCTTCGAAATTGTCAGAGGTTATAGAGGCAAAGATACTAAAAAAGTTTTTTAGTTACCAATTTTTGATTACAGGGTTAGCTTCCAGAATATTCAATCTGCAAAGATACTACTAGTTAGACAGAGATAGTTATTTGGTTGAAATAAGAGAAAGTTAGATTATCCCACTTGAAGTATAACTTGAAAAGTTGAATGTCTCTGTCTAGCTAATAATACTTTTGCTGTTAAATATTTTTCAAACTAAACTTCAAATTGAAAAATGGTGAATGAAAAGTCGTCGTAGATCTCCCCTTCTACAACCTCTTAAAATTTTGAAAAGAATTATTGTTATACCGTGTATAAAACAATTTGAAATTCATGAAAAACATATATCATGGTAAAATATTATTTTATAAATATAACTATTAGTTTATAAAATTTCTGCCTTTAATCATTAATAATCATATGAAATAAATAAACAAAGAAAAATTAAAAAAAATTAAAATTTGTCCCGAGAAGTATCGATCTTGGGACTCCAAAAACAAAGATCCAGCGCAATAGCGTAACGCTAGTCAATGTTTCCATCAGTTCTTATACGTCTAAGACCTATAGGGTGTATCTACAAATTTCTGTACTTTTTTTTAAAAGGCTTTAACGAAGGGTAGTCTAAATTAAAAATCTTTTACCAGTCTTTGTTCTAAGGCTTAGCTCTCAAGTAATTCAATGATAAAGGTATTATTAGTTAAATAAAGCAGCCTGAAAATTAAACTAAAATAACATCGCGTGATCCCACTTCAAATGGCCAATTTTGTCAAATTAATACTGACTTCTTTAATGAATATATCAAACACTAAGCTTTTGATGTAAAGGAAGAAAAGATCTTTACGACTAAGTTTTTCATAAAGAATATTCTTTACAAAAATGGTATGTTTATTTCGTTACATCTAGCTATAATATACGGAGTGTTACAATGATCTCCTTCGAAATTATCAGAGGTTATAGAGGCAAGATACTAAAGCACATTTTTAGTTACCACTTTTTGATTAAAGGCTTAGTTTTCAGAATATTCAATGGCAAAGATGCTACTAGTTAGACAAAGATAGTTATTTGGTTGAAATAAGAGAAAGTGAGGTTATCTCACTTTAACTATAGTTGAATGTCTCTGTCTAGCTAATAGTACTTTTGCTGTTAAATATCTTTCAAACTAAACTTCAAATTAAAAAATGGTAAATGAAAAATTGTCGTAGATCTCCCCCTCTACAACCCCTTAAAATATTGAAAAGAATTATTGTTATACCGTGTATAAAACAATTTGAAATTCATGAAAAACATATATCATGGTAAAATATTATTTTATAAATATAACTATTAGTTTATAAAATTTCTGCCTTTAATCATTAATAATCATATGAAATAAATAAACAAAGAAAAATTAAAAAAAATTAAAATTTGTCCCGAGAAGTATCGATCTTGGGACTCCAAAAACAAAGATCCAGCGCAATAGCGTAACGCTAGTCAATGTTTCCATCAGTTCTTATACGTCTAAGACCTATAGGGTACATCTACAAACTTCTGTACTTTTTTTGAAAAAGCTTTAACGAAGGGTAGTCTAAATTAAAAATCTTTTACCAGTCTTTGATCTAAGGCTTAGCTCTCAAGTAATTCAATGATAAAGGCATTATTTGTTAAGTAAAACAGTCCAAAAATTGAAGTACAATTTTATAGCGTGATCTCACTTTAACTAACTGTCTATCTTTATCTAACTAATACTGACTTCATTAATGAATATATCAGACACAAAGCTTTTGATCTAAAGGAAGAGAAGATTTTTACGACAAAGTTTTACATAAAGATTAATCTTTCCAAAAATTGTACGTTTGTTTCGGCATAGCCAGCATATAATATACGGGGAGTTACAATGATCCCCTTTGAAATTGTCAGAGGTTATAGAGGCAAAGATACTCAGTAGTATCTTCAGATCGAAAAGTGGTAAATTAAAAATAAACTTAGAATCATCCCCTCTACAACCGCTTAAAATTTTGAAGGGGATTATTATTACACCCTGTATAATTTATTATAGTTTACTTTGGAACATTCTGTATCTATTACAGTTACAAGTATAACTTCTGAAAAGAAAAAAAAGGAATATGTTTTCCAGAATTTCCGGAGAATGATGGACAGTTTATTCAGGAGTGATTCCTGACTCTATTCTATGAACTGTTTTCTGTTAGTATTTTGTAATTTGAAGCTTCAGTGTCAAGGTATTCAATGATAAATATGCCATTAGATGAACGGAGACACTCCGATACTTGAAGCGAGACTGAGTGACGTCACCTCACTTCAAAAGAATGTCAATGGAAAAGAAGTTCTTAGAATTGAGTCAGAAATTACACCTGAAAAAAGTGTCCATTATTTTCCGGACACTCTGTATAGGGAGAAGTAAGGATTTGTTCCATCCATTTAAAAGGATCCTTACCTGAACTAAAATAGTTCGTGTCTTAACCAAATAGAGTAAAACAAGATTTCTTATTTTTGTCTCACTTATGAAAATTTTGTGTTGCGCCATCTATATGAACTAATTTTTTCTGTGTTTTATTTAATATCAGATAAAACATGGCATACGTTTTAGCAATTTTATAACATTATTATTTAGCAAAATCTGATCATATTCTTTTGAATTTTTAATCAAACTATGCAGAAATAATTTCTTGACATAAGTCTCAATATATGTATAAATTTCTTTTTTCGAAAACCTTTCTATTCTCTTTATAACAAAGTGACTAATTTTTTATTTAAAAATTTTTTACGAATTTAAAAAAAATTGTTGTATACATATATTCTTTATTGTTCCTAGAGTATCCACCTCAAATGGTTTCCAAATCCGTTTTCATATAACTGCATAGTTTGTAAACCTGTAATTTTTGTCGGGTAACCATGCTCTTAAGGGATTTGGGGAATAGTGGTATCTCACTTGAATTGTTTATTTGCCTTAGCACAATAAATGTTGCCTCTGTTATTTAATTTCTCAAAAACTAAGCTGCAAATCAAAAATGGTAAAGGATTTTTCAGTTAGGTTTATCTTCAAAAGTGCCTTAATTTTTAAACATATTTTAATAATTATAGATAAAAACATGCTGCAATCAAAAGTTAAAGTACCAATAGCATAAGTATATGTCATTTTTATTAAAAAACAAGATACACATCTAAAGAGCGTAACTTATGTTTACAAAAACATACAATTAAAGTATTTTTTCTTCCTTTTATAGACAATCAGCTTAAGAGGTATACTGACCAAGTTAATTTATTTATGTATATTGAGAGTTAATGGATTTAGAATATAAAATGGTATATATAGACAAGGAATGTTGTTACTGTTGTTTTAATACAAATTCATTTTTTAGCAATTCTATTACACATTTTACGTAGAATGTAAGTAAATGATTCGTATAAGCCAATGATCAGCAAATCACGGCTCTTTGGTCTCTTCAATATGGTTTTTTCATAAAATACCACATGCGGGCGCGCACGTACAGTGTGATTGAAACAGCGCGATATACAGGGTGTCGGAAAATAAACACACTATCAGCTAATGGCTGATTCCTTATATAAAATTAAGTCGAAAAGTGCTGAGCCACTTTTCAATCATGAGTAAAGTTTTCAAGATATTCATTAATAAAGGAATTATGAGTAAAACAGAAACAGACAAATAATTGAAGTGGGATAGCCCACTCTGTCTTACTTCAATCTATCTCTGTTTCACTAATGGTACATTTATTATTAAATATCTTAAAAATTAAACTTTGGATCAAAAATCGGGTAACCCCTTAACAGGTTCAGCGCCCAACGTGATTCGGTTGAGTTTTTATATTTATATTTATATATAAATATAAATATATTCTATATTTATACTTCGGTGCTTTTCCATTAAATTTCTTTTAAAAAGGCAACCTTATTTAACTTGAACAAGAAGAACGTCACCCATATATGGGTGATTGGGTCCCCACATATGGGTGACACGGCACCGAACGTGTTAACTGGGGGTGCATTTATTTCCAAACACCCTGCATGTAGCTATATAGTTTAAGTTTAAAAAATATAGCTATCAAAAAAAAAGAGATTCCAATTGTTGTTCTGTTGATATTCGGCTCTGTTGATTAAGTTTGCCAATCACTGCTATAGGCCATTAAATGATAAGGAGATAGTATTACTTTAACTTGCTACTCTCAGTAGCCTCTTTATTCGTTACTCAGAACACATCAAAATTTTAATAATTTTTGCAATACAAACCAAATGACCTTTATTGGATAAAGATCATAACAGTGAGAAAAATGTTTAATTATTTTGTAACGCTAATAGATATTACACACGTATATATTACACAGCACATTTAACTCATTCACTGTGCGTGTTGATTCAATTTATATACAGGGTGTCCGGAAAAAAAGGAGACGTTTCTTAAGGGGTGGTTCCTGAGGCAATTTTAAGAACTTTTTTCTCTTGGCATTTTTTGATTTGAAGCTTTATTTTTGAGATATTGAATGATAAAGATATCACTAGTTAGACAGAGACACTCCGATAGTTTAAGCGAGACAGAGTGGCGCCACCTCACTTCAACGATCGGAGTGTCTCTACCTAACTAGTGGTAACTTTATCATTGAATATCTCGAAAATAAAGCTTCAAATAAAAAAATACCACCAGGAAAAAGTTTTTAGGATAGCCTCAGAAACCACCCCTTAAAATATGTTTTCCTTTTTTTCCGGACACCTTATATACAAGGTATTATTTTATGAACCGTTCAAAAGTCAATCTGATTAAATCCACAAGATAATAAAATCTACGCACAAATAAATCCATAAGACTATTTTCTTTAAGTATAAACCGTATAATATTATAATATTTTTATAAAGTAGTATATTATAATAAATGACTATGTCTTTTGCGTGTATATTGAGAAATTATAAAGAAAAAAGTACGTTTTGATATTAAAAAATTTAAGTAACGAATAAACTATTCTGAATAGCTAAAATAAATATTCTTTGTTTGATTAAAATTTATTCAAATTGAAATGTTCAAAATATACACTAAATTTTTATACATACTGACTTTCGAACACCTTATATATTAATTATTTTGTTTATAGAATGAAGAAATATTTTTTTAATTAAATTTGAAACATAAATATATTTTTTTAGATTAAATAGAATAAAATTGATAATATAAATGAAATAATTGATTTTATTAATTCTTATAATTTATTGTGTAATATGCAATCAGTATTGTACATATTTTAATAAAAATTTTTTTCTAATGCTTTTTAGTTAATTCAAGATATCAGTGAAATTTCATTGTTTTTTAATATGTTATTTAATATAAATAAATAGAATTTTGAATATAACGATAAAAAAGAAATAGAGAGAATGAGAATAATATATATATATACACTCAATTCTGTTTTTACACGATTTATTTTGATTTAACACGATCGATCTAAAGTCTAAGAAGCAAATTGTGCTTTACTTCTACCAAGCAATCTTCTATTTTTCCATAGATGAAATATATATTTTATACGCACTTTTTTACGTGCATTCTTTGGGAACCTGTCTATCGTGTAAAAACAGAATTAGGTAATTTTCTAACGCTTTTTTGAATAGTGAAGTTGTTATAATTAAAATAAAAATCGACTAATCTCTCTTTTAAATATTATCTCAAATGCTTTTAAATATAACTCTACGCTGTTTTCTCAAGTTAACACTCTCAATTAGAAATTACATTAGTTTCTATATCTCGCTTTTTCCTGTTTTTTATTTTCTTATTTTTTTTTTTTGACCTACAAAGATTTTAAACATTGTGGACTTTCAAGTTATCCGAATAACGACTATCTTCACATATAATTATTATTATGCTTGTATGTACTATATTACATTTTTCATTGTATATTAAAATTGGTATATGTGCGCATATATGTATGTGTACATATGTAAACACACACACACACAAAGGTAATACAAGTCTATGTATACCTTTTTAAAATATTTGATGTTGATGACATAGTTAATATTTTCATTGTTTTCTTGCTGATCAAGTCAATTGAATCTAATTAGTAATAATCGCCTAGATTCGCTTATACTTAAATACTAGGTTTTTTTGAATGCTTATATAAACCCTGCTAAGATTACATGGAACAAGAGTTAATTCAACACTCTTTGGCGGCCACAATCAATTCTAGCACCTAAATTTGTTTATTTTTACTCTTATTTTAATTATATGTTAAAAATAATGAGGTGAACTATTTTAATGATAAGTAATTTTTAACTGATTCAAAGCATAATTTTAATAAAATAAAAAGAGTTATTAAATTAATGTTTGTGAGCTAATTTAATTATTTAAATTATCTTTATAGAGGGAAATAACCCTATTATAAGATTTAATAAAAAATAATAAAATATCTTACAACATTAAAATATTATTTAATTTATTTATAAAATCAAAAATCTATAATTATGGGCAAGTTAAAATTTCTTAATAGTTAAAGCACGCATCGAAATAATTCATTGCTTAAATAAGTTCTTATATAATTATAATATAAAATAATGTTTAATATAATAAATAGTTAGAATAAATATAAATATTTTACAGGTTTATTAAAGAATAGTAGATTAAAAATTCGTAAAATTTTAAAGAACACATTTGTTATTATAAATGTGATATTTATATTATTTAAATTTGTTAAGTGTTTATACATGTATAATTTTAAGATCAGTTTCTTAAATAATGAAATATATAGAGTGACCAGAATTTGATGCACTTTCTCTGAAGGGTAACTTTCTAAGGATAAACTAAGTCGAAAAGTCCTGTTACCATTTTTAGATTCAAAACTTAGTTTTCGAGACACTCGATAAAATAGGTGCTATTATTTAGTCAAAGACAGATAGTTGAAATGAAACAGACAAATAGAAGAATGGTGTTATTTCGCTTCAACTATTTGTTTATCGTTGTCTAACTAATAATATATTTTTTATTTTATATCTTCTAAAACTAAGCTTCGAATTAATAAATTGTAAAAGATCTTTCAACACAATTAACCTTCAGGAAGTTACCCTTTAAAGGAAGTGCGTCACTTTCGGGATACTTTGTGTATAAAGTGTTTCAAAATAAAGTTAGAATTATCATATAATTAAAACGAATAGATCGTTGTATTTATTTTTAAGAAGATTCGATAGTAAAACATTATCATTTTTAAAAAATGAGACTGATTTGTAGATGAAATTTAGTTTTGCTTTTACGCTTTTATGCAAATCAATTGTTGCAGTTTATTTTGCTGTAGGCACACAATTAAGTAATACAAATTTACTATAAGATTAAGCTATTTTTAATAATTATACAATATTCAAGTTCATATAAGTGAAATAATAGTTTTTATCTCCTACGTTCATATTCTGCAATTCCATGTCATTTAAATTTTCTAGTCAATTTCAAAAATAAAGAAAAATAATCAAAAGTTAAAATTACAAGGTTTTAATAGTATCTCAAAGCATTTCTTATGTAACTTTTTAATTAATTTTTCTGGATCTATGATATACTTTTATTTAATTTACTTTCAGTTTAGAAATAAAGAGTTTTTATAAAAAATAAAAGTAATCAATATAATTCTAGTTTTTATTTGTACTATAATTTTTATTTTTAATTAAATATTTCTTAAATACTACTATATATTTATAAGAAAACATTAATTTTTAATGACTTTAATTTATATAAAACTGTAATGAAGTTATTTGATAAAAGATCATAAGATATTTTATGATAAATACAACTTTGAGACAATATTAAAATCTATTTTTGTATTTAAATATCTCTTTTCCCCCTTATAATAATAGTAACTAATTAATATTACATCAAGCCTTCGCTTTACTAGGCAAATTTTCTACCCTGAATAGTTACTTTTATAGTTTCTACATTCTTATCAGGTATTAAATTCGTTAAAAAAAAATCTATGATCTACGTTTAGAAAAATAACAAGTGTTAAATAATTTTTTAACAGGCGTGAGAACTAACAACAATTATAACATTATTCTTTACTTTCGCAATTACAAGAAATATAATAATTGATATAATTAAGTAATGATAATAAATATTTTAAAATAGTAAATAATATTAAGAGACAAACATTCTGGAATATATAATATACATATAATTATACATTACATTCTCTAATATATTATAATTAATTAATCAATTAACTATGTATGTATAATAATCAGTACAATTAATTTAGTAAATATAGAGAATTTTAATATTTTATTTGCTTCTAGTAAGATAGTTGACTATAAGACTGAGCGTAATAAATTAAATGTTACCAATAAATATAAAGAGAGCGATATATAAAATTCTTAAATATTTATTTATTTAGCCAAACTTAAATGAGAATAAAATTCAACTATGAAATTCTTTAAATCCATAACAATTGTTAAGAATATTATGCAATATTATCGGAAAGCCAAATAAGCACCTGTTCTTTCGATGAAGAATTTGAATAAATTTTTTCTATGAAACCACAATGCTAATTATTTTCATCTTACATATTTTCACCACAAAATTTACAAGCGTGCGTTACTATCATTTTATTAAACATATTTCTCACCTTGGTGAGAAAGGTCGTTGTTCTTAAACTTATTACATTTTAAGTTTATCGAAAGTCGCAGTAGCTTTTTTGATCGTCCGATATTAAAAACAGCCTTCAAATGTGGCTTTCAATTCATTTAACAGTCAATTACTCTGTTCGGAATAAATACATTTGTCGAACAAGCTCAATTTTCAAACTCGTCGAATTTCAAGAAAACCATTGATATTATCATCATTTTTATCGTGATTTTTTTTTCCTTTCCATCTTCTCTTTCTTTCTATTTCTTTTGCACTTTTCCTTCCTATTCTTTCTCTTCTTCTTCTTCTTCTACAATTATGTGTTAGTACAAATTGACAGTTGTAAATATGCACACATGTCTGTGCGTATTAGTTTATATGTTAACATAGAGAAATTCTATGCACGAAAAATCTGAAACATCGGCCATTAGGTAAATGATCGCGCTTTTATCAAAACTTTGAAAGGACTTAGCGCGATCAGCCATTGGTATAGGCCTCTTACGATCACCGCTCATCATACAGAATGAGCCAAGAATTATTTAATCTTAGTCATCAGTTTCTAGCAATTTTCCATAAACAATCATAAATAACTCTTCATGTGTAATTTTTCAACAGATCAATAAATTTTGCTACTGATCAGTTTAATAAAGTACTATTATTCATATTTTTAAAATAAACTTTTATGAAACTTAATAATTATCAATCAAATTGCCGTGTAATATTAAAATCATTATAAGAGAAAAAAATAATGTAACAACTGAAAAACAAAATACAACTTTTAGCTTTTGATTATACTATTTAGGTATACGTTAATGCTTCAATATATACACATTATATAACTAGATGAATTCATTTTTCTCTAGTGCATCCTCTCTCTCTCTCTCTCTCTCTCTCTCTCTCTCTCTCTCTCCCCCTTTCATACACACACATTCTCTGCAATCCTTTGATTTGCGTCAATAGCGTTTTACGCAATTAGCAAGAATCCACTCTATCATCGTGTACATTTATGTCATTAGAAAAAATGTCGTCGTTAAAATCTAAAAATCACTGGTGAGGGCTGTCGCCAAATACGAATGTGACTTTCCGGCGAAGAAAGTCACGATGTAGTTTTTCGAAAACTGTCACAGATCAGAACATTCCACGTTCGTATTACAAAAGGGGCGCGAAAATAGCTTTCATATTTTTCTTCCTTCAAAACTAGAAAGGCTCCTCCTCCGCGCTTGGCCGAGGTCGAGGTCACCGTAAGGCGAGCACTTAATCGATTTTAAGAATCTAAATCTCGCGGTCCCTGAAAATCCTCTTTTAATGTAGTGAATCTTCAAGCATTCATTAGGAGAGAAGGGCGGAAACCCCTTGACGCGTGTCACGCTTTTATTTTGTTCCGTGTGAATAACGACAGCATCTCTGGCTAATGGCTTCTCTCCTTTATTCGCTGGACATCAGTTGCACACTGTCTTCCGCTGATCTATGGAGACGCCTCACTTCCGACAATGAACGAATTGGCGTTGGATGTAACAAGGAAAACGTGTGCGAGTGCCGATCTAAAACGAAAAGAAATAACACCTTTGGATACAAATCATAACCAATTCACGAAACTTCACCCTCATTAGAGACTTTCAACATTTTCAACTATCTTCCTTTTTATCAAGGTCAAAGACTCTTAAGATTTGCATATTTTATCATCGAACGCTATACGTACGTATATATATATATATATATCAAGAGGATCATTGTTTACTTAAAATATTATAATGTATTATAATACAGATCATATTTTTTGAAGAGATTGAAACTTTTTCTATTATTTTTTATACTCATTATATGGAAATAGGGCACGAGGTTCAATGAATTTCTTTAGATTCCGACAATATTTGTTTCGGATCTAAACTTGTGTTTATCGATGATAATCCACAATGCGAGACGGTAATACATATAAATAGTTTATCGTTTGGTAGACGGTACGTGTCAAAACCTTGAAGGGAGCTATTAGGTAATAAATATTGACATCTTTAAAACTTACGATTTATCGAGTGCAACCAGTGTAAGCCAATTCCAGATACTTTATTACCAACAATTCAAAATATATCATGTGTCATATGTCATAAAATGAATTTCATCCAGTTTATATATCCTTTTAATTTATTTCTCCAATTTTCCTTATTCTTTGCGGCAACGATAAAAAATATTAATTTTTAACTATTCCACTCTCTCGGCATTAGTGACTCATTTTATCTTGAAGGATTTTATCGTCGAACCTGACACATCAGTCAAATGTTTGGTATCGATTCGAATAGAGCTCAAATTCTGGTACACACATATATCTATAGATGTGTAGAGCCTGCACTCAAGTATTTTTCGTTGTACGACGAGGGAGGTAAGAAGCAAAAATGGGGAGACAGATAAAAGTTACATCCTAGGGGCACGAGTTATGTTGGCCCATTAATTTAGTCGAGTTAAAAATAAGGGAATCGATCGTGGCTCGTCGTATTTGCCTCTATACATCTACAGTGACAAGGTCAACGATATATGTGCTCGTTCTAACTAGAATTGCAGCTCGGAGAAATGGAACTCGAAATTGGAATTGGAATTGGGATTGGAAGCAAGAGAAATGATTCTTGACCTTCAATGTGATTACCACTCACAGTAGGAGAGAGAGGTTCCGTCAGTTAAGTTTTTGTTTCTCTTCAAAATAAAGTAACTACTAAACATAAGAATCAACATTGCTCTAAAAAGTTACTCATAACAAATGACAAAGTACCTTTGATTTAATAGATAAACGAAGATTTCCTAAAACAAGTGGTATTCAGCGTTCCGGTGTTCGCAAATAATAAGATTTCTCTAAACGATTCTTTAATTTTTGCTTAATTAATTTATGTTACTTTTATTAATTAAATTAATGGTACTGAATAACCGATAAATCGATACACGCGTACAAGGGAGAAAGGATGCAAAAACTAAGTAATTTTTAATTCTGTAAGCAGTTGTATAAGCGTAGGTTTAAAAAACCTACGTGATTTTTAAATAATCGATTTAACTACTTTTACGTACTTCTTCTCTCTAAACTAAATTAATCTTTTACAAGAAAGATTAATATTTGAAGAACGGTATCGAATGAACTTTAACTCCAAAAGTGGTTATTTGAAGTATATTAGAAATTCACAGTTGATTTAAGAAAATCTACCATTTCTCTGATCTTACTTTTAGCTACCAATGGATCAAATGGAGTAATTAATAAATTATCAATACTAATATTACTCCACACGGTTAATATGGACATTATAAGAATTGACGTTTTTGAACAAGATAAAAATAACAGACGTTACACAACATTACTTCCATATAGTTTCAAGGATGAATTGATTTCAGCAGTGATTAATTACGCAATATTCCTCTTATTACTCTTTTGACAGTATATGGTGAATTAAAATGTTACCTAACTTTCTTCTTTTTCATGTAAATAATGTAGCTCTTTCTTTAAAATTGGATTATTTTTTACAACTACGTACAATGATACTGGTTATTTCACATTTCTCTCATTACTTTACGTACAATGAATTTTTAATTACCGTAAGATTCTTGCCCCAGAAATTATATTTTTTTTCAAGTTTATTTTTCGTACAGGGAATTTCTGGAATGTGGCGGGCCATTTTATAAAGGATAAAACTTGACCCAATTTTTTCATTGACATTTTTTAATTCCAAGTCTCACTTCCAAGATATTCAATTATAAAAATCTGATTTGTTAAACAAAGAGAGTTGACTAGTTGAAATGAAATAATACCACGCTATGGTATCGCCATGGTGTTAGCTCCAAATTAAAAACTGCCAAGTGAAAAAGTCATTCCTCAAAAACGGTACGCTTTTTTTTCGAACACCCCGTATTCCTTCCTCCAATTTATCTCCAAACTCAACAAATTTGACCTTTTCCCCCGAAATTCGTTAAATTAATAATTCACTGATTGCAAACGTTTTCTCGTAGGGTAACAGTTTTACGCATCTCTTATTCAATTTATTTAGTTACAATTATAAAAGTAAATACGCAGTGTGTCCCGAAATAAACGTAGTTCCAGTTAAAGAGTGATCCCTGACGTTAAATCGAGTCGAAAAGTTTTACCACTTTTTGATCCGGAACTTAATTTGCCAAACAGAGTTGCGCTAACTCGCTTCAGCCATTGTCTATCTCCGTCTAACATCATCTTTGTCATTGAATGTCTCCAAAACTAAGTTCCAGATGAAAAACTGGCGAGAGACTCTTCAGCTCAATTTAATGTCAGGAATTACTCCTGAAACTGAAAGTACATTTGAACTGGGACACCGTGTATCGAAATTTCTTAAAATCTGACCTCTGATGTCCGTGGACGGTTCGCTTCTCGACAATTCATGGTCATTGTGCCTGTGTGAAGGCGTTTTTGAGGGGCTCCGGAATTGGACAGGTGGGTCTGTCATAGTGCCTACGCTCTGGTTTTGTTGTTGCTGCTGTTGCTGCTGCTGATGAGGAAAATGGAACGCTGGTGTATGCGGCCACGAAGCCGGGGGTGGACTACGCACTAAATGCTCGTGCACTTGAGCTAGGGTAAGAGGGTCAGTGTCGCCGAGTTCCTGCAATAAATAATCAATCCTAAGTAGGCTCTTTGCGTGCGGTGACTCTTGAGAGTTCTCGGCTACAACACCACGTACGACTGATTTACAACTTCTAGTTGAATTAACCGTAGTTAATTCGGATCCTCGCGTGCGAATATTCATTCAAGAAATTGCCCATTTTCATGAAATGCAAATCCAAGATCCTCTCAAAATATCACCAATTACATTTTGTGCGCAACGCGTGTGAAAAATAGAGAACATTGCACGCGAGATCCATGCTCATCAATGAACTACTTCGAATTATTGGCAATGCTATTATTTGCAACGATACATTATTAATAATGATGATAATAATAATAATAAATCGCTATTTATTGCTATTATAACAATAAACAATTCGATTATTCCACAACACGTTAATAACATTATCAAAATATACAAACCCGCTACAGTATTGAATATAATTGACGCGCAAAGTTGCTTTACCAAATATAATAATGCATATTGTAATTTGAATTTCACACACACACACACATAAACACAACAATCGTTATTTGCGTAGAGAGCTCGTACGCATAGCAAGTCATACTCACAAAATGTAACTTTTATCATGATATTTTATGAGAGTACAACGGTAGAGAAGTTACAGAGTGGATTTAGCAGGTATATCTAGATTGTACACAGAAGGCAATATTTTATAGAAGCACGTTAGGAGAGATACACGCGAGCCGATTAAAAGGGACTCACGGAAATTTTTTTTTTCCTAGTATGAGTATACGCGCGCGCGCGCGCGCGTGCCGATTTATCCATATATAGACGCGTTACGCGAAGCATACGAGAAATTATACTCGTGTGGGTTTCAATGGATGATAATACTGATTCTCTACATGCAAAGCAAGAGTTTCTGCACTTACCTGCGACATGAGAATCGCATCGTCGGACTCGGACTCTTCGATCGATTCGACAAGGCTCTCGCGGCTGGCCAGAACCTGCGAAATGACACACGATTCATAAAGATAATGCTACAATATTACCATTGCTGTAATTATATTATTCGCTCGATGACTATCAACCCTCAAACCGAAGTTACAGTCTCCTCTGAAAAAGTTTCCACCGTGCAAATTATTCTCATCGCTTTTTGCCTCTTGATACCTCACTTTTTCTCTGTGAAAATACGAAAGAAATTAAAATCTGCCGATCGAAAAGAGAATTTGTGATGTTTTTGGAGTCAATTTGAAGACGCAAAACTTATAAATAAGTATGCAAGATGTCCTATATGTATATTATACAATATTATATAAGGATGTACCAAAATTCGCGCACTTCCTTTAAGGGAGTTACTTCCAAGAATAAATCAAGTCGAAAAGTACTCTTTCACTTTTTCATCGGGAAATTAGTTTTTGAGATAATAAATAATAAGGATACTAGTAATTAGACAGTGACTGACAGACAGCTGAATTGAGATAGCACAATTTTGATAATATTTATACAAGGTGTTTCAGTGAGGTATGGCCAAATTTTAAGATTATAAAGGGAGTGATTCTAAGTCGATTTTTGATTGACCACATTTTAATCTGAAGCTTAGTTTTGTGAGATATTTAATGATAAAAGTACTATTAGACAGAGACAGATAGATAGTTGAAATGAGGCAGAATGGTGTTATCTCACTTCAACCAATTGACTGTCTCTGTCTAACTAATAGTACTTTTATCATTAAATATCTCAACAACTAAGCTTCAGATTAAAATGTGGTACATCAAAAATCGTCTTAGAATTACTCCCTCTACAATGTCTTAAAATTTCGAAGGACATCATTGTTACACCCTGTATATACACCACCGTCCAAAAGTTTGGAAGCAATTTTGGAGAAAAAAAGTTTTAAGCACAAATAAACTTTTCTTGATGTTTTAAAAACAATGTAGAAATACAAGGAAAATATTATAAAAAATATCAGGAGTCTTGAAATGAAAATTGGAAAAATTGTCGATTAATAAACTTTGAAACGAAATTAAATAAAAAATTATATGCTTCCAAACTTTTGGACGGTAGTGTACAGGGAGTAACGAGGATCGTAGGTCAAACTTTAAGTGATCAAAAATCGTCTTAGAATCACCCCTTCTGCAACCCCTTAAAGTTTGGCCTAGGGTCTCTATTACACCCTGTATAAGAGCGTTCTCTCGTATTCTCTTTTTAATTTTATACAAAAATTTCCTGTTGCAATTTTCCACTTGATCGATTGTTTTTTAATCACTATGCGCTTTTTATATCCCAATCATAAGCACCCGTTGATAGGACTCTTATTCGGGTAACGCTCATTGAAGCAACTAATTCGATAAACAAAACAACGAGAACAAATGAGAATTTTTATTCAAAACAATATCGAGGTGAGAGAAACTTTATTTCCTTTGAAATTTTCTTTATAGATTTGATGGTATCTCTCTTAATCCATCATCATGGTACATCCTATATAGATTTTTCTTTTTCACGATACATCTGCCAGTGTATTCTGCTACTTTTCAATATCTTTCGGGCAGTTTCACAATACTCCTTCTATGCTACTATAATCTTGTCATCTTTCTCGTTGATAAAGTAGTTTATGCAAACTTCTATAAGAAATCATAGTATTTTCCATCAAGAGAATCTTATAAGCTCAGGAGATATTAGGTCTATTGAGTGCACAGTTGAATAGACTGGATCTGACATATCTTTGTTTAAAATAAATCTTCGTCGATTTATTGTCGATGGAATTTTTCCAAATTTAATGCCTCGTTTTACAGAAAAAGCCTAAGTAAGATTTGCCTTTCCAAGCCCACCCGATATGGATCATCACCTTCTTTGGATGCAAATCGCCTTAGCGTGGTCAGTGGTGGCTTATCACGTTTTCCTCGAGACACACAATCGATAAGGTTCTTTTCTCACAAATTATGCAGCACTCATACATTTTACCCGTCTTTGCACCGCGGTGCCTCAAGAAACACTCGCATGAAATACATAGAATGAATGCGATTTCTTTTGGATTGCGTAATGGACCGTGGATTTTATATTTATGGAAAATTTCGACTGAAATTTCGACGTTATAGATAAAACTGGTTATAAACATCTCTTACCGCAAAATATCTTTGCAAACGGTGAAAAGTTTTATTGTTACTCGTGTAGTAATTTCTTCTTGATGAAAAAAATAGGGAAGTTTAAATTTAAAAATGACTATTTATCTTATTTACGCTTATAATCATTGAATAATAAATATCAGGAAGGAGCATGCTATGACATTTCCATTGTGCAAGTGGCAATGGGTGTGATGCAAAAGAAAGTGAGCGAATTTCGATTATCGATCATTTTATAACATAATTAAAGATGCCATGTATATTTTATTATAATTTTGATTCGTATATACCATCGGCGATATAAGAAAAGCTGTTAGTGAAAAAATACAGGAGATATGTTGTCCTGATTAATTCTTTATTCAATGACATCATCAAACTGAGCAAAGTTGAGATTTATACTCCACGATATATCGTAACATACTTCTTCCTGATATTCTTTATTCAATGTCTGTAACACGCAAGTTTAAGAATCTCGAATTTAAACATCGACATAGAGCTGATATGTTGAAATATCTTTTAGAATTTGCTTTTGGATTTTATCTGTAGTAAATACCTCCCACCCTTCGTATCAAATAAATAAATATATACATGGTATCTTTATTTGAATAGCCATAATTCGCATTCCTTGAGTTTTTTGAAGTTAATGTGAATTTCAAATTAAGGGGTATAGACCAGTTTCGAGGCTTATTACAGACATGGGTGGAGCTTTTTCAAATATACAGGGTGTCCGAAAATTTGCGCACTTCCTTTGACCGGTAGTTTTCAGAAGGTAAACCAAGACGAAGAGTCCTGTATCAGTAAGACAGAAAGCGCTATCTTGCTTCAACTATCTGCCTGTCTTTGTCTAACTAATGGCACCTTTATCATTGAATATCTCGAAAACTAAGCTCTAGATTAAAAAATTATACAGGACTTTTCGGCTTGGTTTACCCTCGGAAAACTACTCTTCAAAGGAAGTGCGCCAATTTTCGGACACCCTGTAGGTGAATATCAGGCATTTTTATTAGTTCTCAAATTTACCCTAGTTGAAAGAATCGCGATGTCGCATTCATCGATGCTGTTTAATAATTTTTCTACAGCTTTAATTGGAGAAGTAAGAAAGCCATGTCTGCTTACTGTCTATATTTGAAAAATTCTCATCTCCTTCCCCCTGATCTACGCAAGTAGTAAAATGTGCCCCGAGGTTGATCTTATAGCCATTAATTTTAAATTTGCGATAGCTTAATCTTATCTTCAGGAGGAATGAATCGTGGCTATTTTAACTGAGATGGCCTGTATACAAGGTGTTATTAAACAATCGCACTTCCTTAAAGGGGGTGATTCCTGATACTATTCTTTCTCCTCTTTGCATTCTTTAATTTAGAGCTTCATTTTCAAAATATTACATGATAAAAATGGCATTAGTCATGAATTCCGATGGTTGAAGTGAGACAGAGTGTCACCGCATCATTTCAACTATCGAAGTGTCTCTGTCTAATTAATAGCATCTTATCATTGAATATTTTGAGAATGAAGCTTCAAATAAAAAAAAATTTTAAGTAAAAAGTTCTTAGAATAGCGTCAGTACTCACCTCTTTTAAGGAAGTACGAGTATTTTATAGCACTCTTTATATTATACTAATAAATTATTCATTAAAATAGCAAAACAAATTCTCAATTCAATAAAACATTTTATACAGTGTTGGCAAATAGTCTCGGAACGGTTGAAAATCTTATAAAATATTTATAAATAAGAAAAATGTTTCAAATAAAAAGAATAGTTCTTAAAAAAATCTATCAGATGATATTATCTATTTGATCTTGACGTAATTTTGGAAAGTCCGATCAATGTCAACATAATAATTTTTAATAAAAACCCTAATTTTTTATATTTTCTTGTAACTTAGCCCTCAAGAGCTTTATAGTATATTAAATACAATATTTTTTATTTCTTTACTTTTCAAAGTTTGAGGCTTGGAAACTACAGTTTTTCTAGTGTACGCATTACCGATACATTACGTAAAGATAGTCTCCTTTTTGATTTCTCACACATACACACACACATACACACTTGTGTATGTGCAGTGTATATATGCATTAGAGAGGGGGTATTTTTTAGGACAACCAAAGAAAGAGAAAGAGACAGAAAAATTCAAAACGGGATTACCTTTACGTAATATATCGGTAATGTGTTCGCTAGAGAAACTGTAGTTATCAAATCTTTACACGTTGAAAAGTACGAAAAGAAAAATTATTGTATTATAGTATACTATAAAGCTACAATCCTTTAAATTTATGAAATATATCAATGTTACAAACTGCATATTCAGCTTTAATTTTCAATGCTTTAGTAAATTTTGATTATTTTTTTTCTATCCTCTTTCTTTACTTCTACATAAGATTGAATGTAATTTAGTAAGAAGTTTCCTATCGATTTTGTTAATATATACCGAATCACGAAACAAAAACAATTTTTCACGATATAAATCTTACATTGAATATGTATTAACTATTGATCTTGAATCCTTGAAATGTTATTTTGATATTATTATACAGGGTATTACATAGATTTTATCAAACTTTTCTGCATTACAACATGAAATTTCATGGAAAAAAATTATCTCTATTCTATTCTTACAATAAAAAATATCGATCGCCACATTTATTCGACTCTCCGCATATCCAGACTTCTATCTAACAATAAGATAAGCAGTCTGTTAAATAAAGTTTAGATTTTACAGTTGAAATCTTTTATTTGAGCTATAATGTAAAAGCAGTGATAAATTTGGTATAACAGAAATATACGATTTTTATCATCCATCAAGTTTAATATTATCGAAAGCTTTGGGTAGTTCTCCGATAATAAAAATTGAAGAGAGAAAGATTGTTTTGTAATCTTAATGAAAGTTCTTTGGAAGTAAAATAGCCAAAAAAGAAGAAATAGGAATAGTGACCTGTAGAAAGGGATTGTCCTGTCGGCTTAGCCTAAGAGCTTCCATGTCCTGATCGATGTTCCGGGTTCTACCTGGTGTCAGGGTTAATATGGAGTGCGAGGGCGAAGGTGAGGGCTGGCAGGCGACGACCACGTCGACGGCCGCTACGCTCAAAGTCGAAGGAATTCGTGCAACTGATCCCTCGTTTTCTCCTTCAGAATTTACCCGAAAGGAATTCGTTATTGTAGCTGAAACAAATTAAGACATATCGTGTTCAAGTTTTCCTACCCTCAGCAATTAATCACTTAATAAACTCTAAGACTTTATTTTCTATTAGATTACAGTTTTTCATTGTTTCTCTGTATCATCAAACTTGGCTATTTTTATTCGCACGTACTCGTATGTACATTAATTTATATTATATTTATTTATTTACATATTTTCATAAAAATACGATTTTGCAAAAATTATTTATACAAAAATTACTAAAAAAATTAATTATTGTCGACTGCTTAAAAATCAAGTTTGTACCGTGTTAGCGTTTTTCATAAATTACAAT
This sequence comes from Sclerodermus sp. 'alternatusi', assembly GCA_037305995.1. Lineage (NCBI taxonomy): Eukaryota > Metazoa > Arthropoda > Insecta > Hymenoptera > Bethylidae > Sclerodermus > Sclerodermus sp. 'alternatusi'. Next base: position 15,465,248 of record CM074544.1, on the reverse strand, counting down.
TATTCGTTTACATGATTATAAACTAATAAATAGTCCTTTAATAATACACACAAAATAAAATTTTCTTTCACCGAAATGCCAGTACGTAATTTGTTTCGAGGAATTTTATTTACGTTTGTTGTATCAACTGATTTTGCCATAAATACTGCCAGAGTCATCTGGTTGGTTACAAGATTTTTCAATAAATAGATTTTAAGCCGGAAACACGATTAATTATTGAAAATGCTCTTATTTGATAATATTTCATGCTCACATAAATTGAATTAACAAATGATACAAGGATCGCGTAGATTTTCATAATTTTCATATGGGTCACTATTGGCATTTTGATTTTAATTTTGATTTTATACGTATTCCGTTAATGCATCGAAAGCTTCTATCAAAGAGAAACACAATTTCTTACTCTGCATATTCATCAGAAAGGGCATTTTATTAAAAAGCTTCAAGCGAGCCACGTTTACACGGCATTTTCTTTTGTATCTCTCCGCTTGGGCGCGTTCACATAACACGAAATGAAATCCCTTGGCTTCTGTTCATTCTCAACAGGTTTCCGTGGAATATGCGAAAGAGGAAGACTACACATATAGGAGAAAGTGAATTTTTACCAACCGGGCGTTTCCATTCTCGGCGCGGGTTCCATTTCGTCGTCTTCGTTAATCTTCATATCTAGTGTCAACTTTTTTGGCTTGAAAAAGCTCGCCAGGAACGCTGCACCCTTGCGCTTCACGCGGTCGTATCTCTGCGCGTTTTCCGCCGAAACGTGTATCATAATTCGTCTACAAAGAGACCCCAAGCAAAATTCTATTACGAAATGCCCAAAAATACATGCCAAACACTAAATACTAAATATCAACTATACAACACTCGTTGCTCCTACACATTCATCTCAATTTATGCGCCAAGCATGGCATTTCTTTTCTTTTGATCTTCGCGAGATTTTCAAAGTGATTCATGGTGCTCATCAAACGATGCAAACTTGATTCTCCAATGACTAGGAGCATCGAACGATCTTTCAATCGTATTACAAAAGATTTGAGCTTGTAAAGTTGATGAATTATGATAGATTATTTAACCGAACTCTCTGTATCATTCTGGTCAGAGGAAAGTATCAGGTTATCCCATGAGTCACCATTGTCTATTCCGTAAGTCCTTATTGAGTGCTTGATATCAGAATGGTTTAAAGCGGATTACCAACAAAGAAAAATGTTTTACTACGATACTACGAAAAAGGTACTATACATTAAACTGTAAGGTACTATAATATTTTGAATACAGTAGTGTGTAGAGATGATTCTCTCTTCACAATTAAACTATTGATAGCTCTTCGTTTCATTGAAAACGCATTCAAGACCTTATAGAAGAATTATTGTTGGAAGAAAAACTATGATGTACTTTAAAGAATAGTCAAAGAATTGTTTTGGATGCCAAAAAAAATACATGTCAAAGGATATTAGAAGTTCTTTAATAATAATAATAATAGTAATAATGATAATAATCAATTGTTTCAATTCGAGAAAGATTTCTCATCGACTACAGAAACTAAGCTTAATTTGCCTACTGATAAATTATCCTTGTAAGATGATTGAAGTATTTTTTAAAAGGTACGCGTAAATATATCAAATGTCAACGTTTTGTAAAATGAAGAAAAGCGATATTATCTTAGAAACGATCGGAAGCATTACCGAGAACTGATTTTAATAAAAATTCAATTCAACGCGTAGTTGGAAATTTTTTGCCGTCTTCTACTTTTTGTCAAGAGCATCATTCTATCGAAAAATAAAATGAAAAGGTGAAACTTCACGATAAAATGTAATTTTTAAACTTGCAATACATTAAGTACAATTACAATTCAATGCAATATCAATGTCAACGTAGAAACTCTTTTTTATCACTCTTTACATAATACAAATAGCTCTAAATTACATAAATGTTTATTTACGCTAGAGGAAACAGATATTTTATTTCAACTTAGTCGTTTTTAGAAAATGTTACCAATTACTTCTGTAGCGCATAATTTTGTCATTTGAGTTTCTACCTCGCTAAATCTCAAAAGCAACGTTTTCGACACATTGATATTATTAAAGCGAGGAATTTCGCAATTAGAAATTTTCTAAATATGCGAATCTCAAGCTCATCGATCCAATTGCTTCGATAAAATTCGACAACTATTTACGACTATAAATCTCGCTCCAAGAGAAATCAACTGCAGAGATAATGAAAGAAATAAATGAAAGACTCGTTCAATAAGCGAATAGCAAATGCTCAATAAATTCAGAGATTATAGAGTACAAGATATCACGACGAGTCTAACGAAAATAAACAGGAGTGACAGACGGACGGACGGACAGACAGACAGATTGATAGATTGATCTCCCATATCACAAAGTTCGATTTTCTAAGCGGTGTGTCGCATACGTGAAATTAATTACTATCACGGAGGAAATATCACGAGAGAAAAATTCGGTCACTAATGAAACCTCGGATAGGCTGACATCACGATATAGCACACGCGCACACTCGCACACAGCACACCGATAGAGGCACAACACAGCCATGCACACACTCCTATATACATGCGCACAAGAGTCAAGGTCACTGGAAACTATAACATCCTCGAGGGTGGAAACGAGATGGAAGAAATTCTAGGGATTTTGGCAGGAGTGATCGGAGAGAGGAAGAAGGGAAGAAAAAAAAAAGAAAAGAAAAGGGGATGGAAGAACGTAGGAGCGGAGGTTGGACGAAATAGACGATCGTTGGTAAAAGATGAAAAAAAAAAAAAATACAGAGAGAGAAAGAGAGAAGCTTGAAGCTTTCGAGGACCTTTTTAGAGCTTTCTTAACTTTCCACGGCAAGTCCATGATGTCGAATTTGAAGCTCCCCGGCAGCGACTGCAACTGCAATACGCGACTCGCCGTCGTCTATTCGCCGGGGTGCAAACGTTACCGCCACCGTTTCCGCCACCGCTACCACCACCGTCACCGCCACCACCACCGCCACTGCTACAGCCGCCACTTCCGCTACAGCCACAGCCACAGCCACTGCCACTGTCACTGTCACTGCTACCACCCCACCTCCACCGTTGGGGTGCCAGTACCACCGCCGCACCACCACACCAAATTTCAGACTTTGCGCAGCTGCGAACCGTTTAACGGCCGCCACATGCAGAATCTTCGCCGAAAAGCGCAAATCTCTTCTACTCACGACTGACTACTCTCTCGGCGACCTATCTATCGCTCCATCACGACCTATGGACCAATTTTGAAAACTTTGACAAAAACTGAAAACTTTCTCCAAACTTTGCCTGCGACTGTCAGCCAGAAAGTCATTGAAAGCTCTAGATCTTACCCCCTTCCTCCCCCTCTAATCTCAATAATGGTTCTTTATTTATGGTCCGTATACTATCGGTGAGGGCTAATTGGATAATGTCATTATCAAAATGAAATCCGAGGATCATTCGGGATGACGAAAGATTGGCGAGAGATTAGCAATAGCTCATTTTCTTTAATTTTGTTGCATTTAATTTCGGTTCTTTTCGGTTTGTTGGGTTTTGTTCAATTTTGTATAATTTTCATTTGTTTCGTCGGAAACGATTGAAAAATATCCGCTATGTTTGTCGTGGCGCCATTTTGTTTTCAGACTATTTGAGAATTATTGAAAAGCTGGCGAATACTGTCGATCATTAATTTGGTCGTAGATCCGCCGAAGATATTTTAATCAGTCTGAATCAGTGTAACTGCTAATTAAGGTAAGCTTTTATCACTTTTAGGATAGCGAACATTTTTTTCTATATGTGCCTAATTTGATTCCTTCGACACCGGTCTACCAAGATCCTTACAACGTTACTCCAAAGTGTACCATTTATTTTCTTAAGACACTTTTTAAGAATTATCGAATGATGCCTTTTGACTTTACAGAATATGCAACATATTGACACTTGATACATTTTCTCCTTATTTTCTATTTGAGAAAACAGCTTTAATCATACCGTGTACATGTTAAGTCACAATAGTAAATGTTCAACTTGGATATTTTCCGATTGGAGACGCGATCAATTAAAGGTGAAATTTCTCCTGCAACAGTGACGTGCTACTGGAACATAATAACTTCCTTTATATCCACTGCCGACCGGATATTGATTCATAGGATTTTAATGTCAACGTTGATACACCTTCCTGTTATTCTACAAATCGCCTTTCAAACAAATGAAAACTGTGCACTCTCTAGGGACACGTGTTGTCTACAAATGTCGGATTATTATACTTTATGACATTTTCCTACAAGGTTGTCACTTCTTAGGCCAAAAATAAATAGTCATTTGCCGTTTTTTCGTTTGAAACTTGGTTTTTATATTAAAAAAATTCTTATTCCACCAATAGCATAACGGCGTTTAAACACGTGACAAGGAACTCCAGAATACAAGGAATAGCGTTACGAATATGTTTATGACGTACTGTGGTAGATAAAGTTTTTATCGATTCTTTTTCTGTTGCTTTTGCAAACCCAAATACACGCTCCCGCATTCGCCATTGTATCTAGGCCCTAGAATTCTTGACAATTTTACTTGGAAGCTCCTAACCGTTTTTTGTCCCACTAAATAAAAAATACGCTTTCCTTTGGTCTTCGCATAATATACGTGTAACACGCAAAGTTTTTCCACGAGCTCTCCTTTTTTCTCTCGTCCACTCACGAAGCGCCGGATCCTTCGGTCTCTCGATATATGAAGAGTATACGAATATTCTGCCTGGATATTTCATCACCCCTGTATTTCCTTCTCCATTAAATTATTTGTGTCGAATAAAAAATGGATGGATAGCTTTTAATTCTATGGGTTCACGTTGAAGCTTCGAGGCTTACAAGTTTCAAAGACATATTCTTCCTAAGAAACAACAAACTTTTACTCTTGGTACTTTCGATTCGATTCCTTTTGATTCGATTCGATTCGATCAATTGCTAAATGTTCGCTAAACTTATTCCCTTCCATGACACAAGAACTTGTTCGCAAAGGAACTTCACGCTAGTATCAAGGTCATTTCAAATTCTTCGAGTCTCTACGCCTATTCAACTTTTCCCGATCAATATGCCACTATTTACACTTTACGCTACTAGGACTCTAAAATTTATCATGTACAATTCTTATTGTCTTAATTTATACAGGGTGTTTCAATGAGGCACGGCCAAATTTTAAGGGGTTGTAAGGGGGGTGATTCCAAGACGATCTTTCCTTTGCCACATTTTGATCCGAAGCTTAGTTTTTGAGATATTTAAGGATAAAGGTTCTATTAGTTAGACAAAGACAGATAGTTGGTTGAAGTGAGATAGCGCCACTCTGTCTCACTTCAATTATCTATCTATCTATCTCTATCCAACTAATAATACCTTTATCATTAAATATCTCAAAAACTAAGCATTAAATCGAAATGTGGTGAATGAAAAATCGTCTTGGAATCAACCCCTTTACAACCCCTTAAAATTTGACCGTACCTCGTAGAAACAACCTGTATAGTGCATTAATTAACAATTGTTAAGGGATAATGTATTATAAATTGATCGACTCTCATCGTATTGTAATAATGTCTTATGAATAATACATACACAGATGGATACTCGATTCGTTAAAGTATTCCTTGGTCCGGTCAAAACGTCACTTTTTTTTTATTCCGAATACATTATTCAAATTTGGTAGGAAGATCATGGATAAATGCTTGATTGTCATTCTTTTTAATTTTTTTTCGTGAATTATAAAATGTGGATCGTGTTTATCCTTCGTTATACATAGATGCGAACAGTTCAATAAAAAAAACGTGTCACGGAAAGAGTAAAACGCCCAGTCCTCTGTCCCACATTTTCTGCTTTTAGCTTCGCCTTGTCGTTGAAGAGAAAAATTTACCTTTTTACCAAATGGTTGCATAAATGACAAATTTCTTTTCCCGACCAAAATATAGTATAATAATAATAATTATCATTACTATTACGATTATATTAATAAAACTGTTAATGCTATTACTAGGATGGCAGAATTATATTTAGAGTATCCTAAATATGTGTTTTTTTCTTTTTTCTCAGCTATTTAACTTTTTTTAAACTATGGTAGAGCTAAAAATTCATACTGTTATAAGACTCAAACACGCATGAGAGATATTTTGTACAACATTTAAATAAATTAATATTTCTTGAAAGAAAAATTTTGTATCAATTTTATCTTTACGCTTATCTTTACATTTATTTAAAGAATTTCTATTTTTATTTTTATTCCGTTTGTGTAATTAAACTTTTAATAGGAATAAAACTTCCGTGCAATATGAACCTATATATTTTTAAAAATTTGATGTTTCAAGGAATTAAAATTATTCTATTATCCAAGTGATTTTGCTTATATAGAATGTAATAATGATTTTCGAAATTTTAAAAGATTGTAGAGGGGATTCTAACGACGATTTTTCATTCACCATTATTCAATCCGAAACTTAGTTTTAAAAAGATATTTTACGATAAAAATACCATTAGCTAGACAAAGACAATCAGTTAATTGAAGTGAGTAACATCATTTTCTTTTGCTTCAACCAACCAACTATCTCTGTGTAATTAATAGCATTTTTATTATAGAATATTTTGAAAACCATGCCTCAAATCAAAAAGTGGTAAATCAAAAATCGATTTAGAATCACCTTCTCTGAATTACCCTTCAAATTTCGAAGTGATTCATTATTACAACTTGTAAGTATTTTTTTCTCTCAAGTAGAATCTTTCATGATATTCAAAATAATAAAATAGTCCAGTAAATCCGTTGTACAAATTTGAGATTTATTTATTTTTATATTCTTTTTCTTTTATTACTTTTACTTTTACCACACTTTAATTAGATTCGATATTTTACGTTTATTACGTAATAATTTATCAAACAATCGAATCAGCCATTTTCGTATTATACCGTGCTATAAATCGATATATTCGCGCGTTTGCACATGTGTGGGTAAACGTTACAATTAGTAAGTAATTTATAAAATTTGTTGTTTATTTGTGAACTGCATGTGCAGAACTACGATTGATTGCGACATGAATTTAAAAGCATCGACTTTCCTCATATAATTAGACACACGCGTAATATAAACAAAGTTATTAACAGAAGGTATCGAATTAGTTGGTAGTTATGCTACCTGAGAAAAGGCACATACCTTATTGTAAAGTACTACTCGTAAGAGTATTGTGTAATTGTTGGATTGCTTTATTAATTTAAACGGGAGATCAAAATCATACGATGTTTAACAAACCCACGCAAACTCCCATTCCCCAAGATAAATAATTTCAGTATATTAAGCTCTCCACTTACGCGATTAATTTGTTCTTCGAAAGCATCGCATAAACAGAACTCTATAAAACTATGTGAATGAACCAGTTAATCCATTAAATACACATACGTGTACACGGTTACAATGGGATTTAGTCTTAACCTATGAAAATGGATATCCCTATATTAAAATATGCATTTAAATTGATGTACCATCAAAACGTAATTACTTAAAAAGTGATTCTTTTGCAGGTTCTACATGTAGTTTGATTTTATAATTAATCATTTTACTCATTTTTTTTATGCTTCACTTTTATATTAGAGCGGTTTAAAAATTTAATAATGGCTATCAGAAGAAGAACATTGAATATATTAAATGAGTCTCTACCCCCCCCCCCCACTCAATGAACTTTTCAGTAACTTAAAGAAGAAATTTCACTCGAGGAATTTTCAAAGCTAATAGTATCAAAAATGCTTACTTAAAAATCTCATCTGTTTTCTTTTTAAATTTAGATTCACCAATCTTTATCAATGTGAGACAATAAACTCACAATGTAGAAAACAAAATTGAAAAGAAAATAGCACACGTTTTTACTCTGAAAATATGATTTAACATATATTCTATGATTTTATAACGATAGCGCTTTCTTTTAGCAATTTCACCTCAGTACTTCAGACATTTTTTGAATCCGGTTTCATAATAAAAATATTTTATTCATAATTTATCATTGAATTGCAATACAATTATTGTCAGTTTTTATCGATATTGCTATTTTTCATTACTATTAACAAATTGACAGAAGAAAGCATAAGTTTATTATTAAGAAAAAAAAAAGAGTTTTTTCCTCTTTCCATATGAAAGTTCAGCTTTACATTATCCTTAATATTACTAAGATATAACTTTACTGAAGCTCATTGGATCAAAATAAAGTTTTTAGTAAAGATCAGTAAATAGTACATATGTAACTTATAAGTACACATAATCTTATATGCTTTTCAATAAAATTACTATAGAAGTCGCCAAAGTTTTTGCAATAAATTTACACCTTTGATTAAAATTGATTTTAAAATTCCTTAAAAATTTTCCAACAGATAAATTTTCAAATATAAATTTTGATTGGCAATAACTATTCAATGGAATTCTGAGTAAAATTACAATTTACAAAAGTAAGAAAAAACACTGCAAATAAACAATAATATTAGCCACAGAATATAAAAGATACCGTTCTGAGAAAACAAGATGCCATGATTTGGATAATTCTATCATAATCGTAAATCATCTTGATGTTAAGACAATTAAAAAGTATACCTTAAACCTATAAAAAAAAGAATTAGAACTGAATGTTACTGGTAGCAATCTTCTTGTTCCCACTTAAAAGCTAACACGTAAGTAAATGCATTTAAGTAAATTCGTTTACACAAATAGTTCGTACAATTTTTCGTCAACTTTTCCTCTTTAAATCAATCAAACGAATAAAAAACAAATCATACATAAGATGATTAGAAATAACGTGAATAGCAGAGTTAATTTGTTTGAAAAGACTCATGGAGCAATTGCTGAATATATTGTCTTTGGTTAAACTATTGTTTTTCTTGATATCATCTTGACAGACAGCCGGTTACAGGCAGTGTTAACACAACAGGGACTCATATATTCTCAATCGATCGTACGTTTTCCTGCCTTCCGTACTCGAGGCGTGACAGTGCTCGCTTTGAATTTTTTGCTTTACCAATCGAGATCAGGTTCGACCATTGTACAATTACTTTCACAAAGAATAATGGACGTCCATACGACAAATTGCACTAAGAGTCTGATTTAAATTTATTCCGCTTCTTACTATAACCGTCATTATCGCGAAATTCCCTGATACAAAAATCTTCAACTTCCGGAAGAAGCGGTAGCAGCTGGTCAATAGCCAATAACGTTGCAGTCCTTATTAATAGACCTATCACAACTGCTGATTCACGCGATACAAGATTAAGGTTCATCGTTAGCTCGGAAGAAATATTTGACTCGTAACGAAAGACACGAGAGACGTATCAATTATATTCTTTAAGGTATTCGACGTCTACGTTCAAGGTTATCCAGCGTCCTCCTTAATGTACAGCGCGTAATCTTATCTGGATACGATTCAAAGGATAATCCGTAGCGTTTCATTAAATAGCGATGAATGGAAACGAGAAAACTCTCGACTGGAAGAGAAAAATCATTTGAAGCACATGTGTCACGAGTAACACGGACTACGGATCAAATGACAGGTCCATGAAAAATGGAAATGCAGAAACACGAAACGAAAGTAAATCATACTTCATTCATGCGTTTCGTTAAAAATAGCAGTGGATCTAATTCATTGGAAAAGCCAGAATAATTTAAAATTCCACCCACGAAAGTCCCCATACTGATATTACACTCCCCCTCACCTTAATCACTGGCACCATCGCGAACCTTGATTAGAAGGAGGTCGATACAAACTGATAATTTTGCTCCGAACGAAGCATAGTCGATCCTCTCTAATTTACCATCGTCGTTACCGGAAGAAAACAATTTCCGAGAGACGAAGAAGGACGAAGAGGAAAGTATGGAGATCGACCAAAAGCAATTGGTGCCGGCAACAATTCGAATTACCATTAAACGGTACGGCAGATAGCAACATTAAGAAAATATGGCAAGTGAAATCGAGTAGTTTGTCAGGATTGGGAGTGACGCGCCGACGAATAGCGTTGAACGATGGAAGTTGGGGGAAACGACTGATAAAAACCCTCGGCATGTACAACCCCACCTGCCAAAGACGGACGGACCTTGGATCACTATGGCCCCTGGAAGATCAGCCCTTCTCGCGCCGGTACTTTCTAACCACAAACTTCGGCCCTTCCCGTGCAGTCGGAAGAGGTCGGAAATGATTGGTGGTAATTTGGAATTGATCCCTCTTATCTCTTTCCACTGTTTTCCACTTGCGTTTGCATTCGCTCAGGATGAAACATCGCCACGACTTACTTGAATTGTCACGAGTCTGGACGACAGCCACCATCCTCGGAAAAAGAGGAATGAGACACGTTTTAGTCAGGAGATAAGAAGCTCGCGCGCAGTTTACTTGCGTAACGTAATGTGTTATCGCGGTACTCGCGGACAGACTAGCGAATGTCGTCACCACGGGGAAGTTTCTTCCTCGACTGAGACTTGCCCCGAGTTGGCCCTACGCTCCTTGCTATGCCCTGTTCTCCTCTCTTCTCTTCTCTGCTCTTCTCTTCTCTTCTCTTCTCTGCTCTTTTCTTTCTTCTCTTCTATTCCATTCTCTTCTATTCTACCCTCTTCTGCCTTGTCCTACCCTGCCCTACCCTGCTTCTATTTCACTATACGGCTATGGGCTATGGGCTCCGTGCTATACGGGTCCTTTTCCCTCGACGAGACCCGTATTGAGAACGGCGCCGACTCGATTCGAGACTCGAGCGCCTCCAGATCGATACTCCACTCTCGAAACGACCCGTTTCATCTCTCAATATTTATGACTTTTTTGAAAACTTCGTACCTTTTCTCGATAACACGCGTGGAATTTCATTGAAGCTCTTCCGCGTCACTACAGTACCTTTGATTTTGATACACGGGTCAAGAAGCGAATAGAAGTCGTCAGGAAAACAGAAAGTTTCTACCTTAGGATTCTCTAGTTGACGAACCGCGAGTCCTTTAAGGGCTCGATCCGCTTTGAGTCTTGAGAATTTTGGATTTCGCGAAAAGATCTGGGGGAAGGAAAGAAAATCTTGTAAAAATATTGGTAGCTTTGCTCGATTCTTACGGCTTGCTTTGCTTTTAATAGATTTTAACCTGCGATTATCACGTCTGACATTTCTTTCACATTTTACGCTTTGACGTATTAGAAACGTCATTTCTCTGGGAAAGGTTTTACGTTTGTACTTATTATAGAGTGCTGTTTATAATTTTGCGATACCATGTTAAAGAATTTTTCTTTAACTACTCCCTCTTTAAAAGTCGTACTTTCTTTATATCTGTTTATCTCTCTCTTTTTTTTTTTTTGCTTTCACTCTTTCGCTCTCGGTCTCTTTCTGACACTCTTTATAAATAAGACGATACTACTACGGTGCGATAATAACGAATTTATATGTGTATAGTATAAAATGTAATCTAGCTCCGTGCCCTACTTTTTTCTTTTTGAATATTTCTTAAGACTCTTACCGCTACACGCATATTTGCAAATAATAAAAACTTCCTTGTAGAATTCCATATCAAAAGTTTGTTAAGTCACGAAAATTTAGCACTCTTTAAAAATGAAGATTCTTGTATCTTCTATTAAAGCTCCTAAAAAATAAAAAATAAATAATTTACACGCGTATCTGAAAAATAATACACGCAATAACTTCGCGATTTTTATCAATCAATTCATTATTTTTGTTTATATACTTAAGTTTATGTATAAATAGAGTAAAATTAATATTATTTAAGATTTTCTGTTATTTCAATAAAAAATAAGCAAGAATTGCACGAACCAAGGTTATGTATGATTACTTTCACTATCATTATTGTTGAGTTCTTATGCTTTTAAATATTTTTCTTAATAAAGAAATAATACGTATAGTTATAAGAGTATTAAAGATAAGGAGAGAGATACCTATAGCCTAGATGTTTCTACAAAATTTCCATTTAAAAAGTGAATGGCGTAACTAGGCATTTTTTTTAATCTCTGCTAATTCTGATACGACTAAGGTCTATGTGCACGTTTTAATACTTGTCTGTTTAGTAGAAAACAAGTTTTCAGAGCAAATCTGAATTGCAATTAATAGGACTACTTTTATCGGATTTTTTTCCTCTTTAATAATTTATTTTCTCACATTTCCTTATATTGCACTAGACTTTAAAAATATTTTGATTGTATTATTAAATCTAGTCAAATAAATTTTCTGAATGTGTTAGTAAACATTCTTTTTATTGCAAAAATCTAAAAGTTTAATTTTTCATTTTTCATTCTGTGCTTGGTTTAAACCTCAATATCAAAATATTATTAAACAGGGTGTAATCATAGCCCTGAGAAAGTTTTTAAGGGTTGATAGAAAAAGTAATCCAGAGATAATTTTTCATTTACCATTTTTCGACCTTGAAGCTTAGTTTTCAAGATAATCATTGAAAAATGTACCATTACTTAGACAGATATAGTCATCTAGTTGAAATTAGAAAGCATGATATTATTTCTTCAATTAGCTGACTGTCTCACTCTAAATGATACTTTTATTAAAAAATTTAAAAAATTGTTACTAAATTGGAAAATGGTGAATGAAAAATTATTTAAAAATTATTCTGCCTATAGCCCGTTAGATCCTTTTAATCCTTTTCCTCAAGGTTATTTTGAAAACTTCTGTGATAAGTATGAACTCCATTACTTTTTCTTCAGCTACTTCATTCTAAAAATTTTCTATCAACACACTTGAAGAATAATTATAAATTTAAAATTTTTTTTTCAGCATATCTGAGTAGATGTATATTTTGAAATCTCTAAACATTTTTCACTGTTAAATTTTAATTTTATTAGAAGTACGAAAAAAATATTTTAAAAATTAAAAGACTTAGAACTTACTTCATATTAAATTTTTTATTTCACCATTGTATTCCTTTACATAAATCATTACATCTTGTTCTCACACGCATACATGCGATAATATTAACATGTTTCATTAAAACGTGACTGTACCACGGACATGGGACAAACAAAGCGATGAATCTTTATTGTGTGAATAAAGAAGACTATAAACTTTTCAATAAAGAATATGATTATTTCTTCCAATTAAAATAATAGCTAAGAAAAGTGTCTTTGACAGTTTTGAAATGTTATATTTATTTTACTAATTACTTGTATAATTACACTCATAATCATATACATTCAATCATTTATTACTTTAATTATTTTTAAGAAAAAAAGAATGAAAATGGAAGATATAATTTTAAAATGAAAAAAGTATGTGTATCTTTAAGAAGTTAATAAATAATAAATAATTTTTTCAAAAACAATATTATAAGCTTTTACTTAAGACTTTGAAAAATAAAAACTCGCTGAACATTATTATTACAAATATACAGAGTGTCCGGAAAAAGAGGAGATATTTTTCGAAGGGTGCTTCTTGACGCAATTCTAAGAATTTTTTTCTCTTGGCATATTTTGGTCTGAAGCTTTATTTTCAAGATATTCAATGGTAAAGATGCCACTAGTTAGACAGGGACACTCCGATAGTTGAAATGTGGTGGCGCCACTCTGTCTCGCTTCAACTATCGGAGTGTCTCTGACTAACTAATGGCAACTTTATTTATTAAATAATTTAAAAATGAAGCTTCAAATAAAAAAATGCCAAGATGAAAAAGTTCTTAGAATAGTGTCAGGAATCATTCCTCAATAAATGTCTCTTTTTTTTCGGACATCCTGTATGTGTAAATAATCATAATATTTCATCAAAAAGTTAAATTAGTAACTCACTTTTTATTATATAGGATGTAACATTGGCATATTCCATAAATTTAAGGAGTTGTAGAGAGAGTAATTCTAAACCGATTTTTCCATTTACCACTTTTTGATCCGAGGCTCAATTTTCAAGATATTCAATGATAAGAGTACTATTAGTTAGACAGAGACAGATAGATAGTTCAAGTGAGATAGAGTCGTGTTATCTCACTTTAACCAATTGACTGTCTCTGTCTAACTAATAGTACCTTTATCGTTGAATATCTTGAAAATTAAGTCTCAGATTAAAAAGTGGTAAATGAAAAATTGCTTTAGAATTACTCTCTCTACAACTCCTTAAATTTATGGAATATGTCAATGTTACACCCTTTATAAGTCATTTAATTATATAGGGTGTTACAAAACGACTGGACTTCTTCAAAGGGGACGATTCCTGATACTGCTCTAAGAACTTTTTTCTGTTGTCATTTTTTGATTTGAAGCTTTATTTTCAAGATATTCAAAGATAAAGATGCCATTAGTTAAACAGAGAAACTCCAATGGTTGAAGACATCGAGTGGCACCACCTTACTTTAATTATCAGAGTGTTTCTATCTAACTAATGGTATCTTTATCATTGAATACCTTGAAAATGAAATTTCAAATCGAAAAATGGCAAGAGAAAATAGTTCTTAGAACAGCGTCAGGAATCACCTCCTTTAATGAAGTGCGATCGTTTTGTAACATCCTGTATAAGTCATTAAGTTATAACAGTGAATTGTATGAATTGGAAAATATTTAAAAATAAGTAGATGTTTACGATTAGAGGAAAAACAGTTCGCATATTGATGAAAAACATGCTAACATGCGACAAATGAACGTTGCTACATGAATTAACAAAATATAAATTAACAAATCGTGATATAATCAATTTGAGCGAACAAGGGTATAATTTTCAATGGTTTTTAATCTGATTTTATACTATTCTTAATAAAAATTTAATATCCATTTGTTTCTATATTATAATTAATTTTGGTTGTATATTTTAACTTATACTAAATTTAAGATTAAAAAATGGATATTTAAAGAAATATACTCTTAGATAAGAGAAATAGTAATAATAAAGAAAAGTATATTTTTCGTAATTCTTACAAATTTATATGTAAGGCTCACACACTTTAAAAAATTGTTTTTTCCGATAAAAGCTAAACGTCTAATCTGCAGCTCTTTTTTCGTGACATTTCGTTATATACCCCTTGATCAACGCACATTTGCAAATATACGTCATCTTCTCATCATCTTCTCTTTTTTCTTTTTCTTTATATGTTGCATTTATTTTTCTCACACTCGTAAACGTATATTTGCACAACTAAACAATCACACATTCGCTCACGACAGACTAATATACACATATACATATATACACAGGCATACACAAAAGCATACGCACTTATAGATTTTCACAAATGCACAATATATATACATATATATATATTTCTGTATGAGAAGACAAAATTACAATGCATGTATATCGATGTATGTATTTATATAAGTTTATATGCATTCATATACGCACGTAACAGATAATTGTAGTCATCGAGCAGTAATCGTGTTAAATTGGAAGACTATTCGCAATAATTTCAATAATACCTATTTTGTTTATGTATACAGCTCGAGAACTACTTTCTGATAAGAATTATTTTTAAAATAGTCTATTGTCGTCATGCCTATTTTAGACATGCCAAAGCCATACTTTGAACATTAAAAATTAAGTTTCTACTTATATTTCCATTAAAAACCTTTAACTACTGTTTAATTGAAATTTTAAAACTAAAATGGAATCCTTAATCATCTTTCAAAAACGTATCGAGATTACAGTTTATATACTACTGTCAAAATCTGCAATGGAAATGTTTAGAAAATTGGAAATGTGTGAAAAAATATGCTCATGTGAGCTAACACAATGTTTGAGAAAATGTTTTTATTTAAATAAGTCGTATTTTTTTGATATCAGTTAAAAATCCTTTGTTTTAAATTTGAAATTTAAAAAATTATAAATTAATAAATTTTTAAAAAGAATCATGAAAACTAAAGAATTGTGTTTAAGTAGTCTAAATGAAAATTTTCCTTCAATTGGATTAATCGCTGATTTTTCTTTGTTTTGTATCAACCTAATACAAAATAATTAGCATGCTCTTCTTTTAATTTTTGATTTAAAAAACTTTCATGATCACTGGTAGATTTAAAGAAACAAAGTATCTTATCTGATATGTTTGTTACTATAAATCAATTATTTTCTATTTATAGCAAAAAGAAATTGATTAAAGACTGATTAAAAATATTGATAATTTATATACATACATATACATGTGACAATTGTTTGAAACAATCAATTTAGTAATTAAACATTCATTCCAGTGACATTAATGTCTAAATTTATTGTGTTTAACAACAATAAAAATTTTAACTATCAATCATGTGTATAATACTAATTATATAAATAGAACGAGCCAAATTCAGAGAACGAAAAATGTATCAAGAAATATTTAGAAAGAAACATTGACAAAGATATAAGAAATATTGATAAAAATATTGAAATGTTTAATTTTTGCTTTCTTATTCCATAAAATAAATAACCTACAAATCTCTCGATATGCATCGCACAGCTAAACGTGTTAAATAGCACTCACTCGATGTAATCACATACACCTGTATTATAATACATCACAGTATAGGTAATAGAAAAAAATATCGGGTCGCTTTGTAATGTATTAATGTGATTTTCTGTATTATGAAAATATTTCTACGACTTGCTTGGTTGAAATAATTATAATAAATATTACTCTTAATTAAAAATTCGCTACAATTCTGTCACAGTCGTCGCTAACTTGGGTTTTATATAAAAAATAGGAAAATTAATCTCCCACAGATGGCGGTTATATTGAGGCAATTTGAAATATCAATATTTAATGTTAACTATCTACAGCTTTTAGTCTTTTTGCAATTGCAAGTAGTCGTGCAGATATAAAAATTCTTCTACAGAATTAGACAATAAATAAGAGAGATTGTAGAATTAAAAATATCCACTCTTCTTTTCTCTTTTTATTCGTCGGAAAAAGAAGAATATTTATATTTGCACAACTATATAAAAAAAGGCTTCAATTCTGCAAAATAGTTGCTCGCATGAAAATTTTTCTTAATTAAACTACGTAGTAAAATGTTTATACATATTAATTCTGTATCAAAAAGAAAACTAAAAAATGAAAACATAAAAAATAAAAAAATAAAACAAATTTTTTGAGTTTTTAACAATATAATTTTAATATATTGTAATCTAATATTTCTTAAATATTCCAATTAGCATGTGCCTTCATTTTAAAGAGATTTTCATATCTTTAAATGCATATAAACAGGCAATAGAAAAACTGATTATCAGCGCCCAAATTTATTTTAGTAAAAGAAAACCTAATTTGATTAATTATTAATAATACATCGCTCTATCATAAAGTTTTTTATAATATAATAATAAAGGGTGTTCCAAATTTGCACATTTCCATTTAGGAAGTCATTTCTAAGAGTTAAGCTGAGTTAAAAAGTCCTATACCACTTTTCAATCCAGAATTTAACTTTAAAAATATTCAATAAGAGTACTATTAGACAGAAACAGAGAGTTTGTTTAAGTGAGATAAGATCACTTTCTGTTTTGTATATCTCATTTCAATTATGTCTGTCTCTGTCTCTGTTCAGATATTGAGTTGGCAAGGAAGTAATTTCGATTTTGAAAAATTTTAGTTTAATGAGTTGAAAACATTTCACATGATTTTCAATTGTTGTGTGTGACACATTTAACTCGTTTGCAATATCTCATACAATAATGTGTAGATTTAATTCAATTATTGTTTTTATTTGGTCACAATATTAGTTTTATTAGACCCGCCAGAATGTTGGTCATCTTTAATTGAAAATTCTCTAGAACTGAAATTTCAATACATGAATTCTGCTGAATTATCAACACCATAAACTTCACAAATGTTTTTAGGAGCCTCAGCAGTTCTCTTGCCTTTACGAAAAATAAAAAATAAAATTACCTAAAATATTCATTTTTACACTCCATGTTAAATCGACCCTAAACTGTCACCTTTGAGCAAAATTATATGCAAATTACTTCCAAAGCAAAGATAATTGTTATCATATGTTAAAAGGTAGAAATCGTAAGATAAATAGAAGTTCTTTGAAGAAACAAGCATATCTATTTTTCAAAACCGAAATTATTTTCTTGCCAACCCAAAATAGTATCTTTATTATTGAATATAACCAAAAACTAAGTTCTCGATTGAAAAGTAATAAAGGACTTTCCATAATGGTTTACCTTCAAGAAATTACCAATAAAAGAAGGTGCGCTAAATTTTTGGAACATACTCTATAACTGAATTTTGCAAAGATTTTAGACAATTCTTATCTGCTTACATGACTCATAAAAATGTTCAATTGATATTAATAGCTTATTAAGGCTACCGATATGTTAGTCCACAGAAATTTTACCATTTCACAGAAATCCAGTGACATCAAAATGCCATATATTACACATAAAAATTAAATCGCTTATATATTCTTCTTACAAAATAATAATAATAAGTATCTAAAAAATCACAGTTACTAAAAATATTTCACCTTACGTTTCATCATACTTATATATTCTAATATGCAAAAAAGACACCCTAAGGAACAGAGTTTATAAACAAGAGTATAAGATACCTGTTAATGATTGTGCGAAAAAAGAGACAAAATTTGTTTAAAAGGCCACATCAAACTAGCTTTCATTTGCTACTTTTTAATGAAGTTACTGTCTATAACCTTCAAGAAAAATTTCTCGTGTAATTTTATCTAAAATTGAAGGTCAATTCTCATGCCCCCCTCACAAATTTATTCTTAACACTTAAAGGGAGAAAGAGACCAACAGATCTCTACATTATAGATAAAATTGTTAAAAATATAAGAATCTCTAGCCTATTTTAATTTTAAGTTATATACAATATCATTTTTCATCTCAAATTATAGAAACTATCTTTTTAAAAATATCATGATTTAGGAAATTTTGACAAAAAAGAATGACTACAAAATGCCAGCTCTAAACTTTCTTAAGATAATAAATTAAAGTTACATTTCATAAATAAATGGAAGATTTAAAATTTACTTTGAAAGAATTAAAATATGAAAAATTTGGCATTTAACACACGTGGTTATAAGATTAAATTTCAAATAAAAAATAAAAATAATAAAGTCAGAAAAAATGGCATTTCTAAATCGCTATTTTAAATTATTTTTTCATTATTGTGTTCATTAATAGAGCATTTGCTATGGCAAATAGATTATTTAACCATATTTGTATAATTTTATCTTCGAGCTTGAAACCAAACAAAAAACAACAATGAATACCCATAAATAACTAGAATATTTGAGTATCCTATAAATATTACAATAGGTATATATATATATATATTCCTATAAATTTAATAAACTAATACATTGAAATTTTACTAATTTTCTCTATCCTATTTCATAATATAGGCAATGAAAACAGTTGTAATTACAATTGTCCTAAACAATAAATATAAGAATTTAAAAAAATTATTTTTATAGAAATGAATAATAAAAAATTGTAAATGAGATTAATATAATAACAATAATAATCAGTTTAATTAGTTAATATAATCGTTTGAATGCATAATTTTTTAAATCCATCTATCTTTAAAGTATTTAGAAAGATACTTTCCTTTAAGTGTTAAGAGACATTTTTATTTGGGTAATGACACCATTTTAATTCGTTAATCAAGTATCTCTTAAAAATAGTTTTCTTGTTTTTTGTTCTCAATTTTCACTTTGAAGGAACTTATTTACAATAAATAGTCCATTTCTAACATAAAACCGGTTATATACACACATTTGATTTGAATTAAACTTTAAAATTAAATAAAATCGTAACCAATATAATTTTCATATCTTTTATGAATAAGCTCCTTATTTGTGATACCATGAGTTCACATTCTATTTAAAAATGAATGGATTACCTTTTTCAAAAGTAGGAATGCCTTATGTACGTATTTGACAGAACGTGGATCTCACAATTAGTTATCGCACATGATTTGGTTGTCCAGTATACAAAGACAATTTTGAAAAATCCAAAGAAGATTACGCAAAAAATCCAGCTCGCTCGTAATTAAGGATAGATTCCAAGTAAATCCATTTTGATAATCTTAAATTGATTAATTGAACCAACAAATAGACGAACAATCGGACAAACGAGCCATTATAAATTTATACGTAAATGTTCCAAATGATTATACGAAAATCATGCAATAAAACTTAATGCGTCACTGCGATGGTGCAATGAAATTGTCGACGCCAATTCAACCACCATTGTGCTGATAATGAAGTGATTACGCAGAAGATTGTGGCCGTATTTAATGATCGATAGGACAATGATAAAGTGTTGTCGTGGAAGAAGATTCCTAATAAGGCAGTGACGCAAGAAAATACATCAGTACTACTATCCAAGAGTATCAGTCATTAAACGCTTTTTTTCCAATTTTTCAAATTAATTTATTACCTAATACTACTTAATTTTTTTTCGTGATAAATTTAAAAAATGATTCTACTTAAATTTATATACGTCTGCGATCAGTACTCTTGGTAGATAATGTTAATAACTAAATATTCATATTTCTTTTACTATCTCTCTTATATGAATATTTCATATAGACCTTTCATCATAATGAGTTTTTTCACTCGATATAGGTAAAAATTCTATGTACGAATTACCCGATCAATACACAAATATCAACAACTAGCAAACTTTTCATACATTTTTCGTGTAAATTCTATCGTTGTACACTTATAAATTAGTCGAAGATGAAAATTTCTTATTGAATGACAATATTGGTATTCCTTATAGAATGGCCAATTTCCTTTTTATTTATAACCCATAAACTGCGAAATTTTGTTATGCGGATATTCACTGTATGCGCAATTTTTTAATATATTTTTATATACATATTCATTGCAGTTTCCGCAATTTTGGTCGGTGTATCGAAAGGTATTTATCAATTTAAACATTTCTTTTTTACGACTGAGTATTTATGTATATTTGGAATAAACAGTTAAATATTAAACGTGTATATATATATAATATATATATATATTATATATATATATACAGATATATATTTGAAGCAGTAAAAGGGTTGCTCTTCATAAGTTAATCATTATAAAACATTAGATAAGACATAGGCTACAATTTTCTGAAAAACTTTACATGATCGTGTTTTCAAACAGTAAAAGTCACTTCTTTGCAAATTAATCACATTTCGTTAATTCTTTACAAATCTTTCAAATAATTACTAATGTGAACATCACTTACTAAAAGTGTTCAAGTAATTATTGAATCAAGTTTTAATAAAGTTATTATTTAAAGTTTAGTTGTAATTACAAAATCTGGCAGTGTTGGCACAATACATAAATCGGTGTTTTGTTGAAAAACAAGTACATATAAATAGTATGCAGTTACAGCAGTGATTTGTCTTCCTTTTAAATTATACAAAAAGAGTACAGATTCTATTTTAAGTGTATTTTTTTTAATAAAATATACTATTTTTAATTAAATATTTCAAAGAAACAGATTTTTTTTCATAAAAGAAGAGAATATTAAAATCCTTTATTGTCCTGAATTCTTGGTAATTGATTCAAATTAAAATGAAATCGCAACGTTTTTAATTCCTACTTATATGAACCTTTAGGGAGAATTGTACTTGAAAATATAATTTACAAGTGTTATCTTTATCGCTTTAATAATGAAGGTGAATTTTAGTTGACACAGGAATTAAAAATATACGATGTTCACGGGTAGGAAGAAATATTCTATTTCAACATTCTTTATATATACTACGTTTGAAATGAGAAGAAATCTCTCGGCTGATTTGTGTTTGTTCATACGTCGCATTTTCTAACTCCGCGATATAATTTTCATACGCTATTGATTAATGCTATCTTTTTCTATTACTGTGTTTACTGCATAAAGAAATAATAAAGCATATAAAAACAAAAAATTCTAATCGTCGAAATACGGATTTCAGAGAGCGCGAAAAAAGTATTTTCTCACTTAAAACGTAGTTTTAATCTAGTTAATTACACACGATGAACGTACCTCATCTATTGTGAAATTTTCAATCGAAAATAAGTACTTTGTGAAATCTCGGCACTTCTTTCAACAATGTTAACGGTATTTACTTATACTCGTTTGTTTTTATCCCTGTTCGTACTTCATATGCCATAAGTATTTATAAACTGACAATTCACTGCTGACATTAGGCGGGCGTCGAAATATAACAATGCATTATTACTTAAAAATTTTGATGCAAATAAAAACTGACTTTCATTAACCTAATATAATCTTAGTTTAAAAAATTAATTCCTAATTCATTTACAATTATATAAAATAGTAAATGGTATACTTCAATAATCAAATTTATACAATTTACTGATTAATTGTGTATAGTCATTGAAACATAAGAAATAGGAAAAATTAACGTAAATTATACAGTATATTTTAATTCTCAACATATTTAAGGAATTCAACGAAACATAAAATGTAAATTGTAAAACGTAAACGTTCAGATAATATTACAATAAATAGCAAAAGGGAATATTTTGTCTAAATTTTAAAACTGTAACTGTTATAACTCGTCTTGGAAAAAATGTAAATATGTTTAATGTCTGATGTTGTTAAGGCTTTCCTTTGAAAACTTTTTGCAATTATTATTGATATTAAAAATTGAAATAAAAATAACGTCCGTAAGAACGTTGGCAGTGAATTCCAGTAGAAAACGAATTTCAGTCAAACATTGACTACTGACTGTGCGTCTTACTAACATTAAAGCAATATGTACAAAAGTTTATGTTATATTACAATTCTTACTCATTGTATTACAGAGTAACCAAAGAAGCTCATGAGACTTTACAATATAGTTTCAAAAAAATTAACTTATATAGTTTTTATACATACATATATATGTATATATATATCTTATATGCATATAAGCATATGTATATATTTACATACATATAAATACTTAAAAATCAACAACTTAAATATAATCTTGTAATAATATTATTAATACTATCACTTGATACCATTTCTAAAGGCACACAAACTTCTTTGGATATTCAATATTACTTGTTTGATGGATACCCGGCAGTAAAGGAATGGTGTTCGGAAAAGATGAGCTTCGATTTTCTAGGAGAGAACATTCACCTCACGAGGAGAACCGCAGACGCTTAATACGCTATCTGTTGAGTTGACAGCAATTTGACTACGAGCTTCATTCTGCGCTTGTCGTATGGCTTCTTTATATGGGCCACGTTTTTTCTTATTGTATCGCGTCTGGAAAAATATTAGAAATTATTAAAAATAATATTAATTAATAAATTAACACATTTAAACGCATTAACGTTTGATTGTAATTATTTTGAAGAAACTATTTGTATCTTATTTAGTTCTTTCCTTAATTTTACAAAAATTTCTTCCTCAACCTTAAATAAAATATCAATTAATAAAATGTCAAATTTATAAATGTATGTGATATGCTGTCATGTAATTTATATTGAGAAATGCGATTATTTTTTAAGGTCATTTTGAGACCAGAAATTGCAATATTTCTTGGAATAATTATTTTTTTTAAATTCTAATAAAATCCAATAAAATAAAACGTAAAAAACAATTCTATAACTGGTAAAGTACCTTAAAAGTTTCAAGAAACGGGCTTAATTGATCACAAGACATAAGGGAACTTGTTGAAGATCCATACCAGGCCACATGTGCTTGAGGTCCAGACGAGGTACCATCTTCTTTACAGGATACAGTGATACTAATTACCTGAAAAAGAGTAAATCACCACTACATACATTCCTAAGCGCGTGAGAGCATGTTCTTAAATTTATTTTTACAAAACAAATCATTAAAATTACTCTTAAAAGTTTACGAAAAACGTTTCCTTACGACACAATTTATTTAAAAAAATAAATAAATTTATAACAAATTATCTTCATAATAAGCATCCATTATAATTATTTATCATTCCAATCATTGTAATCATTCATCATTTCTTTGTAAGGTACATATAATCGTGTAAATATACAAAATGTACTAAGGAGCTAATATCTAAAGCTAGGAAAGTTATCATTCACGTCATTTAAGTAATCTTTTATTCGGCTAATGTACCTTTCCAGGCCACCAAGGAAAGCCATGTATTTTTCCCCAAACCACGTCACCAACGTCCATTCGTCTGCCATTAGTCGTGAGACAATGAGCGACCGGTGTCGCAGCCAGCCGCATGACTAGAGGGTGTGATTCTGGTGGGAAATCTGGTGCAGTTTCCACACTGTCCACTTCAGGTTCTTGTTCTGGCTCACTGAGTTCATCACTACTTGGCCTGGGGCTTTTATAACCAGAAGACGCATTGCTCACCAGAGGATAGTCGCATCTCGCATAAGCGTTAGTGTTCAATCTTTTTAATGAAATTGATAGTTTCTGTTTTAGGCACTGTTCCTTAATAGCCGTGTACGATTCACTACCAGGTAAAACATTCCAGTTTTGCTGTTGCTCCGGATTCTCCGATTCTTGACAAGATTGTTGATTTTTGTGTTTACGATCTTCCTTGTGTTTCTTCTTGTGCTTCATTTTATGTTTACGCCGATGACACGTAGATAATGGATCGAAGTTGGAATTATACCTAAAGAAATGAAATTGTCCAAATTTACTATCAATTAAAGCTTAAAGATTATAAAAAGAAAATACTTGGATTCTATCGAATCTAACACAATGGTAGATTTTCGCAAAAGAGTGATTAAACGTACGAAGTGATTATACAAAATTCTTTACCTTGGAGAACCGTTGCAAGGAGATCGTGCAGGAGAGACCCCTCCCATCATTTTTCGTCTAGCTTCTTTCTTGGCTTTTTTTAATGCCCGTTTAGCAGCCTTAGCACTAGCATCTTTAACACCTTGCTTCTGTGGGTCTACTTGCTCTTGTCCACCCTCGTCTCCATCCTCCTGATAATCACAGTCATTACCATTCTCCATGGTTTTAGGTAATTCTAATGGATCTTTTTCCATTAGAGGTTCCTTTTCCAGGTGCGCATCTTCCACATCTTCCATTTCTTCATATCCGGGATTTTGGATCTTCGCAGGGATTTTAAGTACGGTGCCTTCACCCTGAGCACCGAAGGAAATTTTTATCACTGGTGTAGTTCTTGTTGCTCTCGTCGAATCCTCAAACACTGATTCGTCCCACAAATCTTCCATAAAACCTACGGATCTTTTTTTTCTCGGAATTCTAACTGCCCTCGACCTTATCGTGGAGTCAGCCGCTGCAAGAGTCTTCTTTTCTTCTTCTTCCAAAACCTTCATACTTTCCACGGAAGAATTGCTAAGTCTTCTGGGCATAACAGAATACATCGTTGAGGGATTACTATTTTCACAATCAGTAGAACCTACACGAGTTTCCGTAAGTTCTTCTCCAACATTCTTCGAGGAGTCCTCCCCTTGACCATTCCAGTATTGTACGTCCATTTCGGTGTTTGCTTTTTCTTAAAAATCAATGAGAGACACCGTTAGAAATAATAAATGCTCTAAAGAAATCTGCTTACAAAAAATTAGAAAAGTAATCTCATTATTAAATATATTTAGAGAGAGAGAGAGAGAGAGAGAGAGAGAAAGAAATTTTACTTTTATATGTGTTACTTTTTAAAATAATAGGCAAAGGTACTACTTTGAAGGTTTATTCAGTCTCTAAAGAGGGAAATAATTCGGTAGATAAATTACAAAAGAAGTTTAACAAAGGCAAAAAAGAAAAAGCTTTTTGTAAGAAGTAAGTGCACTTACCAGTTTCCTGTATGGCACTACTAATCCCATTCGGCAGTCTCGAGAGTTTCGGTACAAGCGACGACGAACCCAATTTATAATCCAGACTGGAAACGAGTGCAGGTGCTGAAGAAAATGATAAAGATGATGAAAATGACGATGAGGAGGAAGAAGACGAGCATGACGAAGATGACGATGAGGAGGACGTTAGAAACGTAGAGGTCAGCAACGAACCGGAGGATTTCACCTGATTAGAAGTACTGGAACTCTCATCTTGTCTGCTATCTTCGGATAACGGCCTCAAATTTTTGTGCTGACCGCATTTCCTATCACTTTTCCTCGGCAACGTATTTGCTGGTGTCTGCTGCGACTCATCGTGCTTCCGTTTCTTACCGACATCGACATTCTCGTTATTTTCGTTGCAAATTGAACGACATTTGCTGCAGAGAACTTGTCGCGGACGTAATCGCACAGTTGGCCTCGCATTTTTGTATCTAGCTGGTGGGTTGATGTTTCTCCTGAGGTCAATTTTTGTTGTAGCAGCCGCTCTCTTCTCTTGAAAATAAGTAAACCGTGCTGCCACTGAGGCCAGTTTGTCGCCATCTGGATCTTGAATTGATTCTGGGGGTTGTACTCCACAAGGAAGACCTCTGTAACAAAATTTCTTTCTTATTCTTTCATTTTTCACGTGCAATAGTGTACGAAATAGCTTAAAACCAATAAATATTTTAAATTGCATTATGTCATATCACGATACGTGATGATTCGAAAATTTTCGTAGAAGATACTTGAACGGCTGCAATCTGTGCAAAATAAAGAATAAATGGCTTGTGTATGTAATGGAAGACTATACAATGAGCAAAACGAGGACCAATAACATTCAAATTTTATCCTAGACATTTCGTGATATCTTTCTTTTTTTTTTTATAAAATTTTTGACAAAAAAAATCTTCGTTTATTATTCAAATCAATAAGACTAAACAAAATTTCGTCTTAAGATTATGGATGACAGTTGTTTCATTCACGGATTGTTTTAATAAGAGAATAGGAAAGAGGATAATTTCCTCTTCTTCTTCTTCTCTGTTTACTTGTTTAATGGTAACTTGATGCAAGAAACTGATGTTTCTTTTAAGAGATCTTACCTAAAAATGCTTTTGTCTCATGAATACTATCTCCTTTTATCTATTTTGTCTGTAATTTACTAAGTAGTTGATCCACTTGTTACATCTTACATTAGGTGACATGGAATGTCACTTAATACAAGCAGTAAGAATATCTTAACGAGGAAAAAAGTAAACTTTTGCTGAAGGAAGTATATAGAAAGCAAAGGCATGACAGTTATAAACGTTTCTGGGAGTAAAGCGCCACTTTAATCAAACCTTTACTGAGTCATAAGAGGACTTTTAATATACCGAAATGCTTCACCTGGGAATCAACTGTAACTTAAAACTGTAACTTAACTTAACAGCAAAATTAAATTTTCATAAAGAGTAACATACAAATCATCGTCGTTATGATTATTATCTTATCAAATATTTATTTAATATACAGGATTTAACAATGAGAGATCCCCTTTGGAATTTTAAGAGGTTGCAAAAGAGGTGATTTTATTTACCTAAAACCTCTTCATTTACAACTCCTTAAAATATCGAAGGGGATCATTATTATACAGGAGAAGGAACCCTGTATAATAACAGGGTGTCCGAAAATAAAGGAGACATTTTTTAACGGATAGTTCCTGACGCAATACTAAGAAATTTTTCTGTTGACATATTTTAATTCAAAGCTTCATTTTCAAGATATTCAACGATAAAGATGCCATTAATTAGTCAAAGACACTATGATAATCGAAGTGAGACAGAGTGGTGCCACCTCACTTTCACTGTAGAAGTGTTTTTGTCTGTCTAATGGCATCTTTATCGTTGAATATCTAAAAACTAAAGCTATAAATTAAAAAATGTCAAGAGAAAAAAGTTCTTAAAATTGCGTCAGGAACCATCCCTTAAAAATGTCTCTTTTTTGTCCGGACACCCTGAATAATAAATATAATATATATATAAAATATTATAAAAAAAAAAACTTTTTAAATGATGCCTTTTAACATCAAATAAATATTATTTTTAATAACACAATTCATATATATATAATAATAACAGGAGATTCTTGTTAAAATTTAATTTCGAGAATATACATTTTATTTTTATTTTATTATTATTTTTTTCAATTTTTATGAACTTTATTTAGATGGAAAAAGCAAATATATGAAATGGAGAGGAAAAGAGAGAGAGAGAGAGAGAGAGAGAGAGAGAGAGAGACATCATTAAGAAATCAATACTAGTATATTTAATATTAACATTAATATTAATATAAAATTAATATTAAATATTTATTTAAAAATTATAACATTATTATTATTTAGTTATGGAATTATCGTACATGTATCAGTGTGATGAATTAATATAAAATATAGCAGAGGGTAAAAAAATTAATATTTGTAGTAATCATTTTTATACAGGGTGTAACAATGACCCGGGGTTAAATTTTCGGAGGTTTTAGAGGAAGTGATTCTAAGACAATTTTTCATTTACCACATTTTAATTTGAAGCTTAGTTTTTGAGATATTTAATGATAAAAGTACTATTAGTTAGACAGAGACAGTCAATTGGTGGAAGTGAGATAGCACCATTCTATCTTACTTCAACTATCTATCTGTCTTTGTTTAATTAATAGTACCATTATCATTAAATATCTCAAAAACTAAGCTTCAGATTAAAATGTGGTAAATAAAAGTCGTCTTAGAATCACTTCCTCTGCAACCCCCTAAAATTTGACCCCGGGTCATTGTTAGCAACTATACCCTGTATAGTAGTTTAGTAACTTTAAATGAACTAGTCTAATATCTCTCATACGTTGTTAAAATTTGAATATAGGAATTTTCTGAAAAAAAAAAAAAATTTGACGTCAATGATTAACCACTCACGACTAATATATTGAGCCTTATGACTCTTATGATTCTTTATGGTATTTTCTTATTTGGTGACATTAGAGCATAAAGGGCTGAGAATAAGAAATATCTATCGTGGTATGTAAGTTTCTATACAGGGTGTTACAAAACGATTGCACTTCTTTAAAAAGAGTGATTCCTGATGTTATTCTAAGAATTTTTTCCTGTTGTCATTTTTTGATTTGAAGCTTTATTTTCAAGACATTTAATGATAAATATACCATTAGTTAGATAGAGACACTCTGATAGTTGAAGTGAGGTAGCGTAACTCTGACTCATTTCAACTATCGGAGTGTCTGCCTAACTAATGACATCTTTATCATTGAATACCTTGAAAACAAGCTTCAAATCAAAAAGTGCCAAAAGGATAAAGTTCTTA
Source organism: Sclerodermus sp. 'alternatusi' (assembly GCA_037305995.1). NCBI lineage: Eukaryota > Metazoa > Arthropoda > Insecta > Hymenoptera > Bethylidae > Sclerodermus > Sclerodermus sp. 'alternatusi'. The sequence goes on along the minus strand of CM074544.1, from coordinate 15,436,230 downwards.
GAATTGCGTCAGAAATCACCCCCTTTAAGGACGTGTCATCATTTTGTAACACTCTGTATAGGATGGTGAAACTTTATAAAGCGTTGCGGGATTAAGATGCAAATTCTTAAATTCTTGCACGAATCACACAGAGAAGCAATATGGCATTTTCCAGTACTTAATATTTTTTTACAAATAAAGAATTTTAAAACATAAAACAAAAAAAAAAAATATACATCAATTATTTAAAATTAATTTAAATTTATAATCACTGATCACCTTTCTTCTAGATTAGTTTAATACTTAGTTAAAATCAAGATAACCAATTAACATTTTTTAATTTATTTTCATAATTTATACACGGTATAATAATGTCTTGTTTCATAAATTTAAGGGATTGTAGAGAGAGTGACTCTAAAACGAATTTTCATTTACCACTTATTGATTTGAGGCTTAATTTTCAAGATTATCGCTAATAAAGTTACTTTTAATTAGACAAAGACAGATAGATAGTTAAAGCGAGACAGAGTGGTGTTATTTTTCTTCAACCAGTTGACTGTCTCTGTTTAATTTATAATACCTATATCATTGAATATGTTGAAAATTAAGTTTTGGATTAAAATGAAAAATCGTTTTAAAATCATTTCTTTTACAATGTATGTATGTATGCCCTGCATATATGTGTGTATGTAAATATCCCATTACATCTATTTTAGATTTGAATACATTTTTATAAATTTGTGTGTAGAAATCACAAGATATAATTATAATATTTGTGTTTCATAAACAGAATTTTCAAAGAGTTGACAGAATAAATAGAATACATGTGTTTAGCATGATACATAGAGGAAAGTTACCAAAATCATACCACTTAAGAAATTATACATAATATAGAAAATGGGTATGTCTATTAAAATGAAACTAATTTTAAAAATTATAGAATTTACTTAAGAAGATTATATTTAAGCAGTTTGAAGCAGTAAATACATTTGTAAACATTTATTACTTACATACATGCACCAATTTGAAATGAATCAACAAAGAAAAATCTTTGCAACCAAATTCTTTTCGACATAAGTATAAAATCAATGAGCTTTTTTATTTTTAATTGTCGGTCAGTTGATTAAATAGTACAAGTATGATTTTGACAAACCAATTGAAAATGTTTTATTTAATTGTAAAATTAATTTTAGCAAAAGTTGTATAAATGCTATCAGTTATTTATGTAACCTAAGCTTATCTTACTGTAAAAGTAAATGTAATCAAATTAATTTCAAAATAAATGGTGCTTATTTAACATTATTAAAATTTATTTAGCATTCTATAAATAGGTAGAAGACATTATTCAGTAATAAAAATAATTTAGTTTTTAAGATATTATTAAATATCATCTCACAATTAAATATAAACCAATACGCATTTGGTAATTTTGTCTTATAAAACGAAAAAGTTTTGAAATATTAGTTAGTTAAAGATAGATACAATGACATTCAAATTCGTGCACGCACAAAGAGTAGTAACATAGTATTGATTTGAGAGAAGCGTACAATGAACGAGGGCTCGACGATATATGTACATCCATTAATATTTGCCTCGTAAAGAAAGTAAAAGTTACCTTTGCATTCTTGTTTAGTTCTACAAAAATCAAACCTAAAGAAACAAAGTTTTCTCCATATTGCCCATATCATAATGAAAAGGAAATATAATTAGGCACCAGGATTAAATAATTAATTTTAAAATAAAAAATTTTTAAATTTTAAATTTTTTTCATAAATTTGACCTTGAAACCATTCCTCTATTCATTTTTTCATAAATTTTTTAATTTAATTTATTTTTCAATCAGAAACATGTAGAATATTCCATATTTTTCGCAACCGATCAAACGACTGGCAAGAGTGTTAAGAACATTCTTTGTTTTCAAAAATAAAATTAAACGAGGAAAAAAATATTGAAATAAACTTTAACGAAATTAAACTTGCATAATTTTTAATTATGATAAATAACAAAATTTTGAAACCATCTAAGAGAAAGATAATTAACAATAATTAATATATTGCCCCTTTCTTTTCTCAAATTTCTCCATTATCAACTTAATTCAAAAATTCCGGAAAAGTAGTAAAATTCGTTTTAACGAGTAAATATTATTTTATAAGTATTCTAATATTGGTTTATGAAAAATGTTCTATTGTTAGAGGATTGCTAAGTATTATTTATTGAGGAATAATAAAAAAAAATCTAGGAGAAATATAAGTAATTCGAAAAATTTAATTATTGAAGAACGAATTATTGTATTTTAAGATTCTAAGCTAAGATCACATAACGAAGAGAGTAGTTAGCAAAAAATTGAATAAAAAAATTATTTCCAACGAATTTACTATCAATGACTGAAACAAATACAAGCGTGTTTAAAATGTTTTTCTGTGGTTAAAAAAAAGTTTTTTAAATATCCATATGCAGGCGAATATTTATGAAAGTGTCGTTACTAAAACCATTTCTAAATCAAAATACAAAAGAAGAATTGAAGACTAAAATATTTTTTAATAAGAGAGGTGCTTTGAGAAATCTCATAAACCCAAATCAGTATAAGCTGAACTTGCATCTTCCCTACTGTCATTCGTTTTCCAGTATGTTTTCCATTTTAGTTTCTGTAGAGGAACCATAGGAGAAAACGCCAGCAGCCTGCATAACTGACAACAAGCAGGTTGCTCCCTTCAAGACAAAAGAACTGGCGTCGAAGCCTCTGGGAACAAAACCATTTGCGAGCTGGAATGTGTCTGCTCACGAGACACCAGCTAGAAAGAGAAACTTAAGCACCGACGACCTCATTAGAACGCCTATGAAAAATGAGCCAAATAACAGAAAGCTCACCATCAACTCTATTCAATTGCTTATTTCTTTATTCTTATTCTTATTCCCACGGCTCATGTGTATTTTCAACTAATTTCTGGCTTGTAAATATTTCGATTAAACGAAAATGTAAATTATGGACTAATTTTATTAATTTCACTTTCACGCTACCAGATAAACATACGGGCTGATAACACTATAGTTATGGTTGTTTGTTTCTCAGTAGGCAATTCGTTTAATCCACGTCCACCACGTACCATTTGTAAATTTCAGAATTCTATAGCATTAACATTTTGCAGTAAAAAAATAATCTAAAACAATTTTCTTATATAATTTTATATGGGCAAAAATAGTATATATTTTAGCACATATATTGGGTATAACAGCAATTTGAAATTTTTAGAGGTTATAGAGGGGTTGATGATTTTTTGATTTGAGGCTTAGTTTTTAAAATATTCAATGACAAAGATGATATTAATTAGACAGAGATAGTCGGCTGGTTGAAGTAAGAGAGATTAATGTTATTTAACTTCAATTAATTGACTATTTCTGTCTAGCTAATAGTATTTTTATCATTAAATATCTTTAAAACTAAGTTTCAGATTGGAAAATAGTCGTACAATCCACCTCTCTACAACTTCTTTAAATTAACAAAGAAATCGTTGTTACATCCTGTATTCTGTTTAAAAGTTTTGTTGAAAATTTATTGAAAATAATGTGTTTTTTCATTAAAAATCAGGATGTTTCAATAAGGTACTGCACAATTTTATAGTGTTGTAAAGGGAGTGATTCTAAGATGATTTTTCATTTACCACATTTTCATCTGAAGCTTAGTTTTTGAGATATTTAGTGATTAAGATGCTATTAGTTAGACAGAGACAGATAGGTAGTTGAAGTTGGAGAGAGTGGCATTATCTCATTTCAACCAATTGATTGTCTTTGCCTAACTAATAGTACTTTTATTATTGAATATCTTTAAAACTAAACTTTAGATCAAAATGTGATAAATGAAAAATCGTTTCAGAATCATTCCTTCTGCAAACTCTAAAAATTTCAACATACCTCATTGAAACATCCTGCATATATGCAAATACACAGAATCTGTTTCAATATCGTTTTCAAAATGTCGTAAAATTTACTTTATATGACGTAATAAATTTCTTATTATTATTAAAAAAAAATAATCAATCCTTGAAAATGTGTTACAATTGAATAAGTGTTATTAGTCAATAGTATTACTATTATTATAGAAATATATATACAGTAGTGGTCATATAATTAAGAACACTTTCAAAAACCAAAGCGTAGAATTCAATTTGCAAAAGAGCACACCGAAAAATCTTTAGAATTTTAGAAACAAATACTGTGGAGCGATGAATCAAAATTTAACTTGTTTGGATCAAATGAAAAAAAATGTGTACGACGTCCTCCAAACAAAGAACTAGATCCTCGCTACACCATAAAAACAATAAAACATGGTGGAGGAAATATTATGGTTTGGGCTGCATTTTCATGGTTTGGCGTTAGTCAACTGACCGAATGAACCAAATTTTATATAAGAATATTTTGGAGAATGTAATGAAACCATTTGCAAACAAGGATATGCCTGCTTCATTTATTTTTATACAGAATAATGATCCAAAGCACACTTCTAAAAGTGTTAAATCATGGCTTTCAACTGAAAATATTAAGCTTTTGGATAGGCTCCGTCTAGAGTCCCGATTTAAACCCAATTGAGATCCTCTGGGCCGATGTTAAGAAGAGTTTAGAGAAAAAAACTAGCAAAAATGCTGATGAATTATTGGAAAAAGTAAAAAAATATAGCAAAATGTTTCACTTGTTCATATTTTTTAGACAACATGAATGTCCTTAATTAGTTGTCTAAAGAAAAATTATCAATATTTATTTATTTTAGTTATTTAACTCCATTACTTCCATTACATATTACTTCCCATTTCTTTTATAATATATATCTATATAATAATATAAAATATATTATTATTGTTATAAGCAAATAAAAACGTATCATTTTATTTAAAAAAAAGTAAATGTTGCCAAATTAAAAATGGTGTCCTTAATTACATGGCCACCATTGTAAATGACTCATCGCACTCATCTTATAGGAAAAAAGGAAGAAATGAAAAATGAAAAACAGAAAAAGGGAGAGGAAATTCGTGTGTAAGTAGTCATGTTTTTATTATGATAAAAAAAAACAAAGTTCTCACAGTTGCCAGTGACACAAAGTGTACGTTCATAACAGACTTGTTTTTGTAAGACCACACTTATTATTATCTCCCTGGCTAGTCTTTTTCCTTCTTGTACTCGCTATTCGTACGAAAAAGAACAAAGGATATATTGTTCTGGAAAACAATCGATAAGCTTGACAAATATTTATTGTGCTTTAATTCATTATAAAATTTTTAATGTTAATTTACTTTTTTACAATTAAAGATTTAATAAATATAAAAAGAAAAAAATGAAAAATTAAATTTTTATATACAGTGAGACAGACTGGTGTTGCCCGACTTCAACTATCGAAGTATCATTAATGTTTATCTAATAGCATTATTATTATGGAATAATTTAAAAATTAAACTTCAAATCAAAAAACGTCAAGAGGAAAAAGTTCTTAGAATAGCTTCAGGAACCACCCCTCAAAAATGTCTCCTTTTTTCCGGACACCCTGTATTCAATTAGCATTATCATGACAATTATATTATAGCATTATTATGAGTTTGTTACGTATTAGCAAATAATCATTTAATGTGTTTATAATAGAAAAATTAAAAAATTCCATTATTTACCATTGTAAATACTTTATATAATAAAGAGAGAAATATAATATAAAAATTTGTTATAACATAAAAGTAACTAAAATATAAATTATCTGTAAGTTTTGTATTTGACAAAGTTGGTAATTTGGTGAAACTTTTCAACAGGAAAGGTTTTTCTCAGGTATACCACAAGTACAGTAAGAAGCAACGTATACAATAAATGTAAAAAGAAAAAATGAAAATACATATTTTGCTCGTAAATAAACGATAAACAAATTTCCATATATCACGTTTAAAGTTTACTTACATAAAACTTTATTATTTGAAAAAGTTTTAGTGAAAGGTCTTGGATATGATGATGAATAAACCAAAAAGAATAAAAAAAGTATTTTATGTGTGAAAAACTTTATAATAAACTTTCAACGTAACAGTGATATCTCTCTTCTAAACTATTTCTTACGAATAACAATTTGGTTTATGTTAGCTAAATTTAACATGTTTATATATAAACCATCAATAATAAATGAAATTTATCTATTTTTACTAGTGATATTTTTAAAATATGTTGAAAATCTATATAAAATTTCTTTTAAATAAGATTTTATGAAATAAATATAATAGTAAATAAAAGATATATAAATATATTTATAGAATATTAAATACTAAAATATTACACGTAAATATTCAAATAATGTTAAAGCAATAATGTATGAAATGAAATAATCAATCAACGTTAAAATACACTCAAATACGAAACAAAAAAACAAACTCTTGAAGTTTCTTGTGCAAAAAATTGAACATTCATAATTAAATAATAAAATTTTAAACAAAAAAATAGAATTAAATAGAAGTCAAAGAAAAGTAAGAAATTGAAAATAAAATATATAGAGTAATGATTAAAATGAAAATATTAAAAAAATTCTAATGAATTTTGTAAATAAAATTTTACTATAAATTTATTTAAAAGTTACTTGAGAGTATTTGAATAAGTTTTTTAAAATAAGGCATGAGCTGATGTTTGCCGTTGTTGAATTTCATATAAGTATAGAAAAGTAGGAATTGGAAATCTATATTGACGTTACGAGCACGAAGACGAAGAGGGTTTGACGAAACTTGAATTTTAGAGGCGACGCCCATCGGAATGAGCATAGACCTAACACACTTGCACACATTCTTTTTTCTGAGCCACCCTTTATATACAGTGTGTTTCAAAAGAATTAGTAATCCCATTATCTCAATGAATTCATCTCACATTTCGCAAGTGAAAAATCATATAATGCATTAATATGCGTTAAACGGTTTACTTAATTTATGACTAATTTTGAAAATTCTTGAAAGAAAACTCCCATGATAAGTTTTTTTTTTCTCTTTTTGCATTCAATTTTACACATACTAATAAAAAAATCAACGTAAATACGCAATATCTGTCAAAGAAGTATTAAATCAATAATTTACAATCAAGTATTTACGTTTAATAAGCTAATATAATTTATTTTTTGTACGGAACATAATTTGGAAAGAATCATACTTTGTAATGAGAAGAAAATTAATTCCTAAAGAGAAAGAAACTACAAGAAACAGAATATGCAAGATAATAAAACAATAAGTTCCATGTCTCTTTTTGCATATACTTTATGTTAAATAAAAGATAACGGAAAGTCTGCAACTGATAAATTCATTCAACATCAAATGAGCCTTTATGCTTTTCCAGTGTATTGCCTGAATATAACACAAAAAATAAACAAACGAATTAATCCTCTGTACCTTGATCTATAATTGTTTTTATACAGATAATAAAACGATATAACAAATATTCTTCTTCCTGGTTACATAAAAAGATCGAATGAAAATCAATTACTGAATGCTTCATAACATGTTTCACAAAAAACCTTTATTACACGAGCTTCTAGGAAGTCAATATGATTAAGTCAATTTTTTTCTAATTTTTCTAATTAAAAAATTTTATTTAATAAAATTTTATTTAAGATTTTTTTAATTCATAAAATAAAAAAATTGACTTAATCGCCTTGACTTCCGAGTATCTTATATAAGGTGTCCAGAATGTATCGCATCATTTCTTAAAGAGTGGTTCCTAACGTTATCCTAAGATATTTTTTGAATTGAAACTTCACTTCCAAGTTATTCAATGATAAAAGCACTTTTCCTTAAACAGAAATAGATATAGTTGAAGCAAGACGGAATTATTTTATCTTACACCTATTGATTGTCTTTATCTACTAGTATTTTAACTAATAGTATCTAAAGTTTGGTCGTATCTCATTGAAAAATTCTGCATATCAATATTATTTCGTACAAAAATATTCCGAGAGGTTATACACAGATAGTTTCAAGACGACTTTTCATTTACCACTATTTATTTTTCAAGATATTGAGCGATAAAGTTATTGTTAATTATACAACTAGACAACAATAAATAAGACAATCTACTAGTTGCAGTAAAATAACGCTACTCTGTTTTATTTCAACTATTTAACTATTTCTGTCTAACTAATAGAATCTTGATCATTGAATATCTTAAGTACTAAACTATAAATCGAAGTCGTAAATAAAAAATTGTCTCAGAATCAGCCCCAATACAATCTTTTAAATTTATGGAAAATATCATTGCTACATCCTATATATATATATAATTTTATCGTATAAATAAATATATTGTACAAATTTTGAAAAAATGTTATCAAAAAGTGTTTATTAAAATAAAACGAATCTACCATATGTTTACTAGCTTCATTAATAACGATACCAATAAATATTGATTCTTAAAACGAGATTGTTAACAAAGATAACAATGAAACTAATATTTCATAATAAAAATAATAATTTTATATTTTCTTTAAATTTTATAATAAAAGTTAATAATGTGAGAAATCGTTGAAATTTTCACTCAAATAAAACAATATTGTATGCTCGAGGTAAAAATTTAGCAACACCCTGTATATTGCCGTTGGGGGTGTATGGAAGAGTATGCGTACATACGTGTACGTCTCATCGTTAAACGCCACATATTGCTTTTCCCAAACGATTTCCCGACGACAACGACGACGACGACGAAAAGGACGACAGCAACGTCGACATTGACGTCGATTCAGTAGGAGTCATTAGACCGGGCATCGATCATGGCAAAAATACCAAAGGCTTACGTGGTATCGCCGTTTTTGACCAGGATTCCGAATGCTTCCTGTGATTACATCATAATTTTAGTATTCGACTGAGCTACGAGATGCTTACATCGTTCCAAGAAAGGCTTCATCGTTTTCTACGCTTCTACCCCCTCCCCCCGGCCTCTACCCTCCTTTATCCTTCCCACCAATGCAAGAAATGATAGTATACTAGTTGAAAATTTCTTTAATACTCAGAAAATCTATCGATTATTGAGAAATGTAAATGAATTAAAAGTTACAGACAATAATATTAAAGGATTACTCCAAAGAAATATTATTTTTTTGATGAAAAACATCATACAAGATTGAGAGAGAGAGAGAGAAATTCTCTAAAAGAAATTAGTTTATGAAAGACACTTCACTGTCTTGCTCATTTAGAAAATATATTACGATAAAAAGATCAGTTCATTTAAAAAAAGTAGAATATTAAATATTTAATTGTGATTCCTTGTTTTTGCTTTTCTGTTATAGAAATCAAATTTAAGCTTTTAAAGGACACATTTAGTCAGTTGAATTTTTGTAGTATTTCCTGAAATGGACCTTTTAAACTCTTTCTATATTTTTGAATAACTCACCTAACTAACTTGCTTCTTAGCATTTTGTATTTTAGAATGATTAAAATTGTTTACGCGTAAGATAATATATAACAGAATTAATAATATCTTTATGATGCATTAAAATTTATATATGTATATTCTAATAATGCGTTTAAATATTTCCTAGAAAGACTATATTTTTACTTGTCCATCCAGAAAGTAATAATGAGTGATTTAAAGTATTTTCAGAGATATTCTATTAATACATTCTATTAATAAACATATAAGAAATATATTTTTTAAATATACAAATATGTTAGTTAAATGAAAGTAATCAACTAGAGAAAGTGAGATAACGTGACTTTGTCATATCAACTATCTATTCTATGTTTAACTAATAATAATTTTATTAGAAAGTATCTTAAAAATGAAGCCCCAAATTAAGAAATAGTAAATAAAAAGATGGCACTTCCTTAGGGGGGAGAGGGATTCTTGACGTTCTTTTAAGAACTCTCTCCTCTTGGAATTTTTTGATTTGAAGCTTTATTTTTAAGATATTCAATAATATAGATGCCATTCGTGAGACAGAGATACTCCGATAGTTGAGTGAGGTGGCGTTACTCTGACTCATTTCGACTATCAGAATGCTCCTGGCCAACTAATGGCATCTATATCATTGAATATCTTGAAAATAAATCTTCTAATTAAAAAGTAATAAATAATTGTCCCTTCAAGAGGAAGTGGGATCGTTTTGTAAAACTATGTACAAGATACTCAGAAAGTTGTACACGTTTTTCAAGGGGTTGCTCTTGACATTAAATTGAATCGAAAAGTCCTTTAACACTTTTCTATCTGAAGATTAGTTTTCAAGATCTACAATGATTAAAAGGTAATATAAATAAGACAGAGAAAAACAGTTAATTAATTGAAATGAGCTAATTCCATGCTGTGTCTTACTTAAATTAGCTTACTGTCATTGTCTAACTAATAGTACATTTAATATTGAATTCCCTGGAAATTAAACTTTAGATAGAAAAATTGTTAAGAACTGACTTTTTAATTCAAACTATTGTCAGGAACAACTTCCTCGAAGAAAGTGCGTAAGTTTTTGGGCATTCTATATAGGGTGTCCGGAAAAAAGGAGACATTTTTCGAGAGGTGATTCCTGACACTATTCTAAGAACATTTCATCTTGGTATTTTCTGATTTGAAGCTTCATTTTTAAATTATTTAATGAATAAAGATGCCATTAGTTAGACAGAGACTCTTCGATAGTTGAAGCGAGACAGAGTGGCGCCACCTCACTTCAAGTATCGGAGTGTCTCCGTCTAACTAATGGCATCTTTATCGTTAAATATCTCGAAAATGAAGCTTCATATCAAAAAATGCTAAGAGGAGAAAGTTCTTAGAATACCTCTTAAAAAACGTTTCCTTTTTTTCCGGACACCTTATATACAATTCTTACAGAAAATAACAGTTTCTTTTAAATATCAAATATTTTAAATATATATTTGAAAAAAAAAATATCTCTTGTACGTTAAAATTATTTAGGAAACATTCATTTATTTAAAAATATTATTAAAATCTATTTATACGCGAAATATTATAAGAGTAACAAACGAATAACTTGCATAATATATTGGAATAATATTATGGTCCTGTAAATAAGTACCACATGTTATTATTATATTTAAATACTGTTAAAGATCATGTTATTCTATTACAACCATATTAAAGCACATTAAAGAAATTATTAGAAAGAAAATAAAAGGATTCAAATATATTGGAAAAAAAATACATATATACTACAAAATAATTACTGGCATATTGTTAACCTTTTATTAAATAATAATACACTAGAAACATTATACTTTCCATCGTTCATTGTGTAATTAATCAAGTAAACTACCTTTATTGTGAATAAAATTGTAAATTATAAAAGGAACTCGGCTTATTGTTTAACGTAATATAATTTTCAGTTACATAATTAATTAATTATGAAAATTAATAATGTAGAGATAAACAAGTATCGAATGGTGTCTGTTCATAGGAGAAAAACACGAGACAAATTAAGATAAGTGAACTATTTTAATTTGAACATAAAAACTTAAGTACTTTATCGAAACACTAAGACGGAACTGGTCATAAATATACTCAATCATTTAAAGATGATTACAGATGAGAGGAATTTAAGATCATAAATCTTTCGGAAAAGAATATTAAAAGCAGTAACAATAAATAAAGTAGCAAGTAAAAAATTCAAATAATAAAAAAATACGGAAACACTCAAATAAATATTAATTCATTCTGTTTCAAATATAATTAATCGAATCAACATTCTTTTATTGTGAAATGAATTCAAAATGCCATTCTTAGAAGCAAATGATCTGATTCAATTGAAACAATTATAAGCAGCAATTGTTTCGTCATCAAATTATGAAAATCGTATTTGACAATAATAATCCATTCAAATTTATATACCAAAAATAAATTAGTTAATAAGTTTTCATAGTACATGAAAAGAAATAGTAGCTTAGTGGAATTCTACCACGTATTTTATCAGTAAAAGCATTGAGACAGTAAATTTCAAAAATCGATTCTCTGTAGAAACGTTCAAGGGTTCAAGCAGAAAACGATCAACGACCTATCGACCACCATGTATCGATCTACGAATATACTTTTACGTCTGCTTGCGATTCGAACTATATCCCATTAAACGTTCATGGCTGTGACTTCACGACATTCGTCAATAATAGACAAACTTGACTTTAAAACTGACGTTTAACATCGAGAAGAAACAATGCCAATTTTCATCCACTCTATCTAAAATACTTAAAAGCTTGTTGCAATATTTTTAGCATTTTATGACACGACGTTATTTATTAATGTTATAAAACAGTGGTTTGTATATACGTCATGTTTTGAATAAGAATTATTTTAGAAATTTGACAAAGGAAGTATCAGTCACTCATTATTAACTCGTAAGTAGAGAAAAGAAATTTTCTTTGATGCAATTGTGTCCTACGTATTGCTGTTATAATAAATAGGGTGTTCGTACGAGATACAGCTAAATTTTAAGGGTCTACAGGGTGTTGCATAATAGCCGCACTTCCTTCAAAGGGATTACTCCTGAGGATAAACCGAGTCGAAAAGTCCTGCATCATTTTTCAATTTGGAGCTTCGTTTTCAAGACATTCAATAATAAAGATATTATTAGTAAGACAGAGATAGACAGATAGTTGAAGTGAGATAGCACCACTCTGTCTCGCTTCAACTATCTGTCTATCTCTGTTTCACTAATAATATCTTTATTATTGAATATCTTGAAAACTAAGCTTGAAGGCAATTTTGCAACACCCTGTATAGAAATATCTTTATTATTGAATATCTTGAAAACCAAGCTTGAAGGCAATTTTGCAACACCCTGTATAGAAAGGATGATTCTAAAACGATTTTTCATTTACCGCATTTTGATTCTGACTCATTCTGTCTGACTATCTGAAGCGTGGTTTTCGAAATATTTAATAATGAAGGTACAATTAGACAGAAACAGATAGATAATTGAAGTGAGACAGAGTGACGTTTTCTCACTTGAACTAATTGACTACCTCTGTCTAACTAATAGTGCCTTTATAATTGAATATCTTTAAAACTAAACTTTAAGTCAAAATGTGATAAATGAAAAATCTTCTTAGAATTAACCTCTCTACAGCCCCTTAAAGTTTGGCCGCATCTCATTGAAACATTCTGTTTATCCGAGTAGTTGGCCTTTAATGTATTCTAGCATTTTTTTCTTTTTTTTAAGAATATGCATTAAAGATCGACAAACTAATTTTTTCTTTCAATTCATTATTATTAAACGAGTTATTTTTTCTTATAATAAGTTTCATTAATAAATGCCACTTCGACGTCAATCACGTAACCAATCGGAGAGAATTTAGCCGTGCAGTGACGCAAATCCCCATGTCTACATTCTAATTCAATACATATTCTTATATTCATTGATCTTAAAAAAGATATCGTCTTTATGATCATTTCATGAATTCAAGACTAAAACTAAGAAGAAAAGTAGAAGGAAAAATAGATGAAACCCCAGCGAGAGATTCAAGAGCCCTATTTAAAAAGTATTATTAGCATAATTATGATGAAATATTTTTACGTAATAGTTCATAAAGAAGAAACGAACTTTTAATGATTACACGAGCGTATTTGCGCTATACGAAGTCAACAATGAAAGAAAATATATATGATCGAAAAAAACAGTCACAGAAAATATCAGAGAATCGAAATCGCTTGGATTCTCGAAACTTCCCTCGTAACGAAATCAATGAAAAGGCTTGGTAATGTATTTAGTCAGCGAACCTTATGATCATATTTTGTCTTTAGTCATTGAAATACTCGGTATTTTCTAAGATCTCGCAAATTTTATTCCGTGGTTCTTTTGGAATACGCGATAAATCAATTTTTTTTTTAAATTTTGAACGAAAGAAAAGCGAACATTATTTAAGGTCAAATCTAGATAAGGCTCTTGATAAAAATTATTCTACACTGTATAATATGATGTAATACAAAAAGTGTAACTGATTCGCTGAAAGGTACGAGCCATTTGTTGCATTGTTTATGTCAGTTTACCTCCCAATGGCTTCAACCGTCTGGAACAAGCTTAACGGTTGGCAGAACATGTTGCTCCTACTCCTGCTGTTCCTCCCGCTAACACTATGGCTGAATCCTTCTATTTTTGAGCAATGTTTCCTTGTTTCCCGCAAGAATTATTCATGACTCGGATTTCTAAAAATTTTATTCGAGAATTCTAACTATTTTTACGCGTTTCCGATATTTACCTCTCTAGCGATACATAAATTTGAGATTTACTCTGGAATTTTCTCAACTGGCTGAGCTTTGCTGAGATACGTTTCTAGACTCGTGGAGCTTGATAATACTTTGCTCAATGCTTTACTCACGAAAGTCCCAGCAAAGTTTTATTTCAATATTAGCCTAGCCCACAATTTTACAAAGACTTTTCTTCATCATTCATATTATATTATGCACAATGCTCCCGTTCATATCTACCAAGCCATTGATGACAAAGAAACCGAATGACAACTGTTTATTTTCAAAATTCTCAAGAGTACAATACTGCCAGTTGTGTAAAGTACTCTTACTAATGAAACGTCGTTAACGATGTATGACTAATACACTTATTATGAATCAGATACGAGCCCTTATGAATCATTAAAATAGTTCGAATACTAAAAGTACCGCTCACTTTCACGCACAAGTACGATAAGAAAGTAAAAATGGCGCTCTAAGATAGAATATTACTATTTCATGTTTATCAAATTATCCAATTGATCTACTTTTTCTTTACTCCAATTAATCTTATCCTTATTATCCTTATTTCCACTTGTACTCTTCGTTTCATTTGAATAGAACAATCGTACATTTAGGTGTTGTTTCATCAATTCCATTTCTGTATCTCTGTCGTATAATATTATATAATAATAAAACGCATTTACCGCTAACCAGTTGGCTAAGAGCAGGGCAGGAGTGGAGCTAATTAAGGGATAATCGCAGAATTAAGTAACGTACCGTATGACAAATCGTACAGAAATGTAATGTAAGAGAAGGGAATTTACTGTTCTTGCAGGGAAGATTAACACTTGAAATTTAAAATGCTCGTGTCATCAGGAAATACGAGACGGTTTTATTAAAAATATATTTCGGGACCAAATTCTCAGTGTTCGCAAAGCAAATGGAATTCTTTAAAGATCCGTTGATTTTTAACACACGATATATTTACCATATATGCATGAGGATATTATCACAAGTCATCGATACAGCCAATTTATCGAAAAACGTAGAAAATATTGTTTTGTACTCGATACCAATCGAATAGTAAGCTTTGCTTGCATTTATGAGTTACGAGTAAGATCTCAAAATTAAGGCACTAAAGAATCAGCTAAATATATTTTTCGAATAGCCTCCAAATGAAAGTATATCGAATAAGTTTTAAACTCCATTTTATCAAATCCGAGACAAAACTAAATAGGCGAAAGTATCGTACAATAATTTGCACCGGGTTTTTCATAGTACTTATGATAAGCGGCACTAAAATTTCACCGTCTTCATGTTTATTTATCACGAGAAGACTAACACCAGACTGTTTTTAATTGGGAGTATAAATCGGAGCTTTCTTCGTCACCTTATTATCCGAGTCATCCTCGTACTCAAGAATTGCTCGAAGCCAACAGGTTCAGACATTCAAAATTGAAGAAAATCTTTCACAAGAGCATCGATGCGACCTTTAAAATTAGATTAACAGCGATAAGCTGAATTAGAACGAACCCGACGGGCAGAACAGCGTGGATCGCCATGGCCAACCGCCGTCGGTGAACGTTTCATAAATTTCATAAACCCCAGCTCCTGAAATATTTCCTCATTCGTCAAAAATTCCAGGTCAAAAACCTCGTCCCCTACCAAAACTTCCAGAAACATCCTCAAAAAACCTTTTAAACCTCCTGATAGAATCAATGTGGAAATTCTCGCAAGGTCCACGCACATGTTGCACCCTAAAACTGCGACCATCGCAAACCCTCGTCGGGAATGGGTAAACGACCGTATTTCGTTTCTGCACATGCACGCAATTAACACCCTCGTTCCATGAATGATCAAATATTCAAGGAACGTGCTGCTGACTTAACGTAATCGGCACGTCGAGTACGCAGCAGATAAAAAAGCAAGAAAGGCGTCCAGTGGTAAAAACACCTATGAGGAATAAGCAAAGTATCGGGGATGATAAAGTGCAGAAGAGTGCTGAAGAAGTGCGGAAGATTAGAAAGGGTACGAAGAAGAAAGAGAAATAAAGGAAGAAATGAAGAGAAAGAGAGAGAGAGAGAGAGAGAGAGAGAGAGAGAGAGAGAGAGAGCAAGAAAGAGAGAGCAAGAAAGAGAGAGAGAGAGAGAGAGAGAGAGAAAGGAGAAAGTGGGAGAGAGAGAGAGAGATACAGAAGGAAAGGGAGAAAGGAAGAAGTAAACAAAGAAAATGAAAAAAATCTCGTTTAGCAGAAGATATTGCGGAAGGTAAGGAGACCAGGGTTTAGCGACGGAGGATCGTTGTTGTATGGAGAAGCGGAGCACGAGGTAGCCGAGAATTTCCTGGCGTGCGTTGCTTACCTTTTGGTGGCGTCGAGCAGTGCGCCCTGGAAGCACTTGGCACCGTGGTCGAAGGACACAACAACGATATCCGGTAAAGCGGCCTCGACGGTCACGAGGATCTTGTCGCCCCTAGCAAGCGTGAGCGCGGACGGGGCCACCGTGTCCGCCGCCATCTTGGCTCGTTAGAATTATTGCTCCTCGCCGTGTCGAGGTCCGTCTCTCTGGTTTCTCTCTCTCTTTTTCCCTCCACCCCCGACCCCCTCTCTCCAGCACATACACTAATCACAAACTTACGTACTCTCTCTCTCTCTCTTTCTCTCTCTCTCTCTCTCTCTCTTTGTATATATATATATATATATATATATATATATATCTCTTTCTATCTTTCTTTCTTTCTCTCTTTATCCAGCTCTACGTCCTCGTCGGTGTGTCTGTCAATGTTATGTATTCGTGCCGCTATCCGTCTCTCAGCCTATCACCCTGGTGCACGCGGATGACGGCTTCGAGCGCCTGATTCTCCGCGTGGACACGGAGACCATCAGCTTCTTTACGAGCGACCCGAGCGGTGCGAACGAAGCGGTTGCAACGACATGCCGATCTTTCGATTTTCGAGAAAGATCTCGGTGCTTGCAAGTTTTGCCACCACCTCTGTGCCTTTCCCTGAACACGTTCCTCCGTCTCCGGAATGAAACGGACCGCACACCAGCAGTCGATCGCACCGCTCAGCTTGTTCGGGTGCTGCACGCCGCCCGTCAACAGCTTGTGCACAGCTGGCTCTTTTGCGCCGTTGCGCGTGCGCAACTTTACCCCCACCACCACAACAGTGACGTATCCTTAAGTGGATCCTTCATCCGGTTCTCAGCGCTCACCGTTGGACCACGCGCGGTGTCCGTGAAAAATTTCTCTTATCCCGGGGACTAGATAATTCAGCATTTTTCTTTAGCGCGAGTTACGGATGCTAAAATGGATGATAATATCTATGCGCTAATTTGACGGAACTGGCCAACAGAGATTCAGTCACGTTCGATGTAGCAAAATTGAGATGCTGCGATGCTAAGCGCTAAACTCTGCACGAAGGACGCGAGTGCGCGTAACACTTTGCTTTTCGAGTAATCATCGGCGGATAATTTTTCACGTTTATTGGGGTACGAAGTTTCTGGGATATCGTTACAGCGAGACGGTATCTTTAGTTATACAGATGCTGCTGGATTTAGCTGAGTTATCGAGACTTGCTCCGGTCGGTACTGCAATTGCTCGGATTCGATAAAAATCAATGATCGACGTTGAATCTTGCATTTGCTTTCGTACAATTTCGATTTTCAAGACTTACCGGGAATATTTTGCATCGAGAATTTTTTCATGCTTTTTTAAAAGGACTGGTGAGATTATGGGACTCTTATGAGATTTGAGTTTACGAAGTTGGGTCTTTATCAGGACAATTTGAATTCTGCATAATCTTGAACTACCCTTGGTTCTTTTCATGCGCTGTGTTGCGCTGACGTTTAACGATACGATCCTGCATCCCGTATATCAAAGATGTATGTGTTACTCCGAGGGATTGTAGCCCGCTCTATCTTATACGAAATAAGGCGTGGAATAGGTCAAGCTTGTGACATACATGCATATAGATATTTAAAGGAAACGTGTTAACTTCTCTTGATTAATTAGCTCACTCCTTAGCTGTGGTCATACAAAGTTTTTAACAACTTCCCCATAAATCTAGTATCAGAGTCATCCTACTTGCGAAAAATTCACTTTCACTTGATATACTATTCCAACTGATCCAGTATTCACCCCTCGCTAACATAAACACGTCCCTTTCTCTTTATTCGAACGAAGGATAGAAGCAGAAAATTTACCTCTTTTCACCTTCTTAACATAAATTAACACTTGTCTCCCAGACAAGAAATAATTGATGTACGGATAGATAGAGAACAAGAAATAAAGAGAAAGAGAAAGAGACAGAGACAGAGAGAGAGAGAGAGAGAGAGAGAGAGAGAGAGAGAGAGAGAGAGAGAGAGAGAGAGAGAGAGAGAGAGAGGGAGGGAGGGAGAGAGAGAGAGAGAGAGAGAAGGAGAGGGAGGGAAGAAGAAAAAAAAAGGAACAAATATAATAGAAAACATTCAAAAAATTTCAAATGCATCAAATAACTTTTGTTTTTGCTAAGATTATACATAATGCTGTTATTAAATTAATAAGAGAAATAACAAATAAATGAAACAACAGTCATCAAATAATATACAGTGCTATAATTAAAATAACTATCCATGCATTTTTAATAATTCCATAATATGTAAATAAAGTTTTTTACAAAAACATAAAATATTTGTCACACGAGTATATGGCTATCCTATACCTATTTAAATATTTTGCGGAATAATCTTCATTCAGTCATTGCAAATTTCCATTATAAATATAAATAAAAATATTCCAAGTCATTTTAAAGTATACGATTCAGACTGGACATTTATAGGAAAAATGTAATACGAGTGTGGGTGTAGGGAAAAATTACAATATCTGAATCAAAATAAAAATAATATACGTATTCGTGTACAAAGTTTATATATACACATGCGTGTGCTGCTGTGTGCATATATATATATATATATACGGTGTGAAAAGTGGGGGTCAGAATTCAGGGGCGTATCAGGAATTTGCCAGGTACACCGCATTTGCCAGTCGTAATCCAGTAGTGTTTAGTAGGTTGTGTTAACGTGTGCGGTTTAAAATCAACGTCAAAACTAAGCAAATCTGTGTCCGAGAGGCCTCAATAGCTTCACGGTAAGACCGAATTTCACGCCATCATTTTTAGAAACATTATTGCATAACACCGGAAACTCATGACAATGGCTTGCCGGGATTCGCTGAATTATCGTAAAAATACCAAAAGAAACGAAACATCGACAACTTCTCGCCAAACTCAATCCCCTCTTCGTTCTTTCACCTTTTCTTCTTTTTTTTATAAAAGCCAACATGCGGGAGATCTAAAAAAAAACAAAGAAAGGCAAAAAAAGAGAAAAATATTACCCAAAGCCAAAAGTATACCCAATCCGCGAAACGATGATCGATAAAAGCACACAATGAGAAGAATGACCTTAATGAACATTAATAGCCGAAATGATGAATGAACTTAATCATTTTTTTACGCGAGAGTAAAATATTTGAGGTACGCCAATATGGAAAGGTGACTCAGTTTTTGCGAACGAAGCCAAATTTTAGGTTAGGGTCATTTAAAACCTTGTGCGAAAAGGTACGCTGCCAGGGGCTCCCTGGATTTCGCGATACGTTTGTGGATTATCGCATACCGAGCGAACTACATACATCGAAATCGAATATTTCGTCCGTTTAAATGTTTAAACGCGCCATTCCAGTGAAATGATCTTATCTCAATAATGTTCGCTCGCTAACATCACAGTTGTTCATCGCGTCTTGAGATAATTTCTCATTTTACCTGTAAGGACAGAACTTTGTCGTTGCTGCAAGAGGCAAGATCGTCATTTAAATAGTCCATACTTTTTTGTGTCTTTCTTTTTATATTTGATTGCGAGTCGTGAGTGAACCCGCTTTACAAGGGATCGTGTTTATATGTTCACAGAAAAGTCAAGGTGGGCTATTTTTCAATTGAGAGAGATGAAGGAAGAAAGGCTGGACTTGAATAAGCCATTTTGGGATTTAAATACTTTTACAGGAAGATGGAAATACTTCGCATGGGTTACCGATTTTAGAACCATCACCGCCTCCGATGAGACACTTTTCAAAGCGAAGAAACTAATCGAAGATTACAAGTGAAGACACATTTTCTATACAGTCTTTTTAAGATTTCATTAGAACGAGAAATTAGGGGATCAGAACACTTAGGAATTTTTTTCGATTATGTGGGTTTAGTTTGACGCGGATGAATTTTTCTCGAATATTTGTACAGCATGAGTCGTTTGAACACTATATTCCTCCACTTCTTATTTTCTTTTTGAACAAATTGTGTCTGGTATTGCGAAAATCTAAAACTTGACAGAGGAGCATTCCTGCAAATTCAGGAAGATAAATTTATATTATTGCAAATGGGTATGTATGTGTTGATGTATACACATTTGACATTGGCAATGCCCCACTTTTCGTAGATACACACAGTGACAGGATTTTCAATAGTTAAACGTTGCCGAGTCTTCACGCAAGATCTGACCCTCCAAGTATCAGCCATTTTTTAGTCATTCTTAAGCGGCAAAGTTCTACATACAAGTCAGATGTAGATTTTTATCGGTATGAGTGCAATGTGAAATTGCGCAAAGTGTTATCGGAATGCACTTTGAATTATCTATATTACGGAAATTATTAAAATGTTAGATAATATTAATTTAATTTTTTTAAATATGTGCACATGCATATCTGTAATATACATACATGCACACGTATATATATATATATATATATATACATAGTCATATATGTACATGGTGTCTCATATAGTGCATATTTTTTTCACACCATCGTGTGAATACCTTAGGGAAATCATAAAATCTGATCTTTGATTTTCACTATTAATTTTATTTCACTGTTGTAGTTTACTACACGCAGAATCGCCAAATAAATAATCAATAAATATTTAATTTTATCGAATTAATAAGAATGTAACAACTCCGCAGATATTTATCAAGTCGTAAGTTATTGTTAGATAAAAGTTTTCTTTGCAAATATGCGAAAGTTAGGAAATATTGCTCAAACGATTTCTTTGCATTAGAATCAGAAGAAATGATGCGAGTTATTGTTTTAAGTTGAAAAAGAGAAACTGTCTAATCGAGCTATTGTTTCAAGATCTCAAGTTTACTTTGCAAGGTTTCTCTCCCCTGGTATTGCAATTGAGATTACAAGCAGTATTTGCAAGTCTTCGCGAATTGATTAGGATTAGGCATATCTATGGGTGACGTGGTTTTTTTTTCTTCCCTCCTTGATCCTTCAACGAAATACCACCAACACAATTAATCCTTCTTACCGATTTCATAGAATCTCTCCTCCCACAAAACTGGATGTGAACATTCAATAGTAAAGTTTGTTACCTAATACACATTTTGTGCAATTTCACAATATGAGAGCATACTTATATTGCTTTTATTTACCATACTGATACGTATACTTTATTTCTTGTGGATCATCGAGAAAGTTCATCTAAACGTGGTCTAATAACGTCAATGAAGACAAGAGAGAAGGCACTTTCATGCTTCTTGTTCATGCAGTACCAAACACAATTTAAACTGTAGTAAATATTTAATTAATTGGAAATATCAATCTCTGTTGAATCATCATTCGCGTATAAAGCAGATTTGATAAGCTTTTCAAGATTTAGAAACTGATAGAATTTTAGGGATGCACCAAGAGATAGGAAACAGTTTCTCGTTACGGGGCCTTGGTAAATGTGAAGGATCTGAGTTATTTTGTCTTGCAGACTTGGACAAGAGCCAGTTGGTACAAGTAAAGAAGAAGTAATTTACGCGAAGAAACTCTACGAGTCGGCCTTTCATCCAGACACCGGCGACTTACAGAATGTCTTTGGTAGGATGTCCTTTCAGGTTCCGGGTGGCATGGCCATTACCGGTGCCATGCTTCAGTGGTATAGGTAATTTTCAAATAAAACTAAATAATTTAAACAAAACTCACGACAAATTTACATTAAAAATCTTTTTCTTAAAGATTCTTTTTTTTTGACATATACATTTAACAATTTTCTCTAACAACATCATGTTTTACACCTAAATTTCGTATTTTAAGCAAATTTTTATCTGCACACTTAATACGGACTTATTAATTGATCTGATGAAATATTTTCCTAAAACTCATCTGTCATCATTATGAAAATATTTACCTGTCAGAGGACTCCTTTGCCTCTTGTTTTAAATAAATTAGTAATCGATAACCATAAAATAGCTCTATTAATGCGTTATTAATAATAAATAAATAGATATGATTAAATAATTTTAGGACTACCACAGCATTGGTTTTTTGGCAATGGGTGAACCAGTCCTTTAATGCTTTGGTCAATTATACAAATAGGAATGCTAATAGTCCTATTACCGTGTCGCAACTGACATTTGCTTACTGCAGCGCAACATCTGCCGCTATGATAACAGCAATAGGATGTAAATCTTTTTGGGAAAAAAGAGCCAATCCACTGATGACTGTAATTATTACTTCCTCATGCGTCTGATTACTTTAATTGATACTTTACACAGACAATAAAAATGTTGATGCCCCTTTAAATTATTTACAGAGATATGTACCTTTCGCTGCGGTAGCTGCTGCTAATTGTGTTAATATTCCACTTATGAGACAAAACGAAATACTCTATGGCGTTGACCTTACTGATGAAAATGGAAATAAAGTAGCAAAGTCTAAGGTACGTGTTAGTGTTAGTGATGCATACACATATGTGTATTGCGCGCGTGCACTTCTATATTATATAATAGTAAATATAATATGCAATATTAAAAATATCCATGTATACCAATGCCTATAAATATAAAATTTATTACTATTATATAAATAAAACTTAAAATCTTAAATTTTTTTCTTTTTTGATAAAACATATTTCAATTTAATATTTTTAGTTAGCTGCTGTAAAGGGTATTAGTCAAGTGGTACTTTCAAGAATTATCATGTGTGCACCTGGCATGCGTATGTATAAAATATTATTGTTTTATATAAAAAAAAGATGATTTATTATTGTTAATAAGAAATATTATTTACTGCAATCGTTTCAGTAATATTGCCGCCAATAATGCAGAGATTAGAAAGGATCCCCGTTATGAATAGATTTAAAGCATTGCATGGACCTCTGCAAATTCTTCTTTGCGGTGTCTCGTATGTATTTGTAACAAATGCTTATATTATATTAAAAATTAATCTATAAAAATATACATATAATCATTAAACGTATTTATCATTCTTTTTAGTTTGTCGTTCATGGTACCAACAGCATGTGCGATATTCCCTCAAAATTGGTAAGTTTAATCAAAGAAAAAAATATACTAATAAATGACCATTAATTTTATGATAAATTTTTATCTTGTAGTTCACTTAAAAGTAGCACATTAAAACGTTTCGAGCCTGAATTCTATCAAGCTCTCGAAGAAAACTGCAAAGGTAAAAAGGTACCAGAATATCTATATTTCAACAAAGGGCTGTAAAAATATAAATTTTCGTCAAATGAATCAATACTCATGGTTTTCTAAAAGATGATTACAGTTTTAATTAGCGCAGCATTAAAAGGGTACTAAAATAAGTATATTTCTTAGAATTATCTGCTGGCACAGAAATTTAATTGGAAATATCTTTGTGTAATTTGAAAAAAATCCAAAGTTTATTTAGTATATACTGGTGGGTTTTCAAATGAATTACACAGTGCATATTTGCATTTAGTATAGTACACTAGTTGTGAACTAGACAATAATTATAAATCTACTATCTGTATCTTAATTAATAAAAGAAATTAAATTGGCGACTGAAATTAGAGCAAATCTGAATTATAATTGTAACCACATCAATAACCACAGAGTCAATACAGATCACTTGTGCTCAATATTTAACTATGATATTGTTTCAAGAGATTTCTTGAAATTGATTACCAGTTAATGACGTGATTTAGTCGTTATTATATCAAATGCGTATACTTAAATCAATCGTTATGCAGTTGTAAAGTTACTGACTGGCATCTCTCATATTTGGGATGTTTAGTTAAAAGATGCTGCCATGTATATTTTAGTAATGAGTTAATAAATGTTCTTAGTGAAAATGCCTGATTATAATTGCTCCATCTTTTTTATTCTTAGGAAAGCAAAAGTTTCCACATATGTGAAGAAATATGGTTTATATAGTAGGACGCGAATGAGCTGGCTGCTGTGGAATTGCGGGGGCCGGTGGAATGTATCCGATACGTTCCTGGATTTCAAATGTTGACGCTTTTCCGCCCCAGGAGGGGCTAAATCTAATTTGTCTATCTGCTTCTTTCTTAGCCTCGAGCTCCTTCTTAATGACATCATATTCCTGCAGGTCATCCAGACGTAAATCAATTCTCGTTGGGCTTCGACGAATCATTTTTCAGCCTAAATAAATAAAAGCAGTCTTATTAATATTATGACCTTGACTTAAAATTCTAATAAGGATAACAATATAAAACACATCCAACAGGGAAGGATAAGATGAGAAATATAAGTATATCCCGACAAAAAATAGATAGATAAAGAGAGAGATTTTTGTTTGAACGGAAATGGACAAGAACGAAATTGAAAAAGCAGGGAGATATACGGCGCATGAACTTCGTATTTTTTGTTCCATGATCTGTGGTAATATGGCGGATTGTACTGGAACACAGAGTAGCTAGTAATGATTTTGAAATAATTAAAAGTAACAAAAATGCATAGTTGATTAAATTATTTGTATCGAGAAAGCTAAGATTTTTATGGTATTCTTAATATAAATGATGAGGAAATTTATATTTCTTGCTAGCTAAGCATGAAAATCGGGATACAACGAAGGTTTTGGCCGCCCTAAACACGCTTCTGATCGAGTGCTATAAGATTCGTGAATTTTACCACGGTGGCGAGCACTCCCTTCTAGTATATTATAAATAATTATCAATCGGGAATCGGGCAACGAAACGCCGACACAAAAGGATGCTTTACTTAGAGGATTATGTTGAAAGTACGTAAAACGTGGCGTGCTCTGCTTACCCAGCTTCTCGAGAAAATTACTAACCCTTCTGAACACACTTCCTTGTGAAAATGATAGAATTCTCTTTGAAAAATATATTTATCTTCTAACTTATGTTCTTACGCCTAAATGCACTATACTATAATGTTTATTTTGGAGGATTATTTAATGCGGTGGCATTTCAATATCTGTCTGGCACACGTAGTTTTCTCACTTTTAGGTTAAATGTACGTTTTTGGAATAGTTAATATACATGACTAGCTTAGTAAATACATTTGTATTTATATCAAATAAGATTAAGATTCTTACCTATTTTACAAATCCATGTGATTCATATTTAATAGACTTAGAAGTTTACTCACAACTCAATCAGTTTATTATAATTAACAATAAACTTACTTTTGGTTATGTTGTCTCTTCGCTATGATTTTAGTGATTGAACATCTACCACAAGAATTAAGGGACAGATTCACTGAAATGAGGGAAATGGACTTAGGAGTACAAAGTAAATTTGTAAAATATATTTTTTGTAAGTATTCCTTTTTAATACCTGTATATAATTATTTGTTTTTTCTTCCAGATTCCATGGATAGTTTAGAAAAGAAAGTTAGAACATTTTTCTCAAATATTAAGAAAATGAAGTCGAATGAAAAGGATGCAGAATTTGAAGTTATTAGAAAAGAATATTATAAAACTTTAGAGGATGCAGATGAAAAAGTAAATTTAGCTAATCAAATGTATGAATTAGTAGATAGGTATTTGAGAAGATTAGATCAAGAATTGCACAAATTTAAAATGGAGCTAGAGGCTGATAATACTGGAATCACTGAAATTTTGGAAAAAAGATCCCTTGAATTAGATCAGCCATCTACGAATAGTAGCCAAAAAGAAAATCGTTATAGTTTTAAATCAAATAGAACAAGAGAAAAGATGCATTGTAAGCATTTGAATTTGTAAAAGAGTTCTTGTATGTCTATTTGAACTTTATTCTATAAATTAAACTATTTATTACAGCTCGGCCAGAAAAAAGAAGAGATTCTAATGCATCTTCAACTTCCATAGAAAAACGTTTAGCTATAGAAAAAATTTCACCAAGTCTTCCTGAACCTCAACCAACTTCTACAAATTCAGGAATAATAATTAATACTCCAAGTGTACCACCCACACCAACTGCTACCCCAAATTCAGTTGGGTCAGTTAGTTATAATCTTGGACATATAGGAGCTGGTGGTAATGCGATAGCAGCTGCTGCATCTCAGGCAATTGCAGCAACACAACAAATGGCAGTAGGCAGACGTACAGCAAGCTTAAAAGCAAGTTACGAGGCTATAAATCCTGGAGGTGTACATACAGCTGAATTTAGCAGAGAGTTAACAGGTGCTGCTCAAACTGCAATAGCAGCTATACAGGAAACGACAAAAAAACATAAAAAGTAAGAATTTATATGACCTACATAGTTTAAAACTATTATAGCTATTGATTAATTTAAGCTTATCGCAATACATAGAACGCTTAATTTTTAATATTTATTATTTTAATCTGTATGATTTTAATGGTAGATGTACAATCAAACCTTATCGTATTTCTTGTCATGTAACAATATGGATTGTGTATTTTCAATTCTATCGCGCAGCATTTACTCTCGTCAACAAAACTTCATACAAAAGTGTCCGATTAAGTATCACCCATTTTTCTCGGATTAAGCCTCTTCGAGTTATCCCCACCATTTTTTTTTGTCATTGTAGTTCGAGCAGTATACGCTTAGCCGAGAAATAAAAAAAAGTAAACAAACCGAGGATTTAAATGGTCGTGCATTAATAAAAATGAAAGATTTTAGAATTTAGTTTAATATTCATGCAATTATCGTTAATGCATTCCTTATTTTATTTTAACGGGGGAAATAAACCAAATTTAGCATAATTCGGACAATTGACAAGGATTAACTTTAAATTCATCTCTATCACAAAGTGTTGAAATAATTGCATTGATTTCTCTGCTTTAATAGGAAAGTAGCAGCACCTATTGTAAATTCAAATGTTATACCTGCTGCTGTCCAGCAGCCTAGCTCACCACCAGTTGTAAATTCTACTGTAACAGTTGTGGATTCGGATAATCAAGAATGGACTTATGATCCCAATGAGCCTAGGTATTGTGTGTGCAACCAAGTATCATATGGGGACATGGTCGCTTGCGATAATACGGATGTACGTATTCATTTATTCACTATATTATAATAAATTTTAAAGAAATTTGTATATATGGAAATATGAGATTATATCAATAACGTTTTTTGCAGTGCCCCTTTGAGTGGTTTCATTATCCCTGTGTAGGGATTACGGCCCCACCCAAAGGCAAGTGGTACTGTCCACAGTGCACATCTTCTATGAAGAGGCGGGGCGGTCGAAAAAATTAATTACACCACATTCAGTGGTTTTAAAGAATTCTACCTCTTAGATACTAGTTAAGTTATGATTTTATCTGGTCTGAGTCTTCTCTCTTGAAACTTAAGTTTCTTTTCGAGAAGTAGAAAACAATTGGCGAACGTTTTATTTGCCACTGATGTCTATTTTTTTTATAGTGTTTTATAGTCAATTCAATGGAAAAAGTGAAATGATGCAAAAAGTGACGTTTCACCAGCAAGTCGATTCTAAATTCCGTTCACATTTTAACCAAATTCTGCTTTTTGCATCATCGCACAATACATTTTTAGCTAGTTTCTACGCATTTGAATTCCTAAATAAAATTTATCAATTGCTAAGACAAAATAAATGACTGATAGCAAGAAAAGATTTTACTCTATTCAAAATTTAATATTTTTAATTTTATGTATTATCAGAAATAATAATGGTTTCATGTGACGCGTTAGATCGAATTTTAATTGAACTGAATTTGTAAAAAGAAATCTATACTTTCGAAAGTATATTATATCAAATTTAAATCGAAAATACTCTTTTCAAAACTGACAAATGTAGCGATTCCGTGCATAAATAAAATTAACGATAACAAATCTACGATTTGTTTAATCTCTTTCTATTTTTTTTCTCCTTTTAATATTTTACAAAAAAAGCATTTTATATACAAAAATTGCGAAAACTTATATAAACTAATTTATGTATAAAGTATATATGTATATTAAGCATAAATAATACTTAAATGAAGCATGTTTTAATGAATAACATCTACGGTTTTTTTTTTCTTTTTCATTTTCATTGGTATAGGACCTGGCATTTTGAAGACAGTACTGTAACATATTAAGACACATATAATATATCTTTAAAATTTCTTTAACATTTATATACAGAGTGTAATAATGACATATTTTATAAATTTAAAGGATTGTAGAGGGAATAATTCTAAGATTATTTTTTCCACTTCTTTACCTGAGACTTAGTTTTTAAAATATTCAATTATAAAAGTACTGTTAGTTTGACAATGGTCAACTAGTTGAAGAGAAATAACCTTGCTCTGTCTTACTTCAACTGGCTATTTTTGTTGATCTAGTAATGAGTATCTTGAAAATAAGCATTTGATCGAAAAGTGGTGAATAAGAAATTGACTTAAAATTACTCCCTTCGTAACCCCTTAAATTTATGAAACATTTCGTTCTTACACCTTGTCTATTAAATATAAAATTTATACTTACTGACAGGTAGTACAAATTGGACTAAATTTACAGAAAACTGAAAAATGATGAATGAAATAATTTAATAATTCCATATTCCATGCAAAAGATAAATTGTGTAAAGAAAAATTCATACTTGATAAGCACACTGAACACACATAACCGATATCAACAAGATCTTGATGACAAAAACAAGCAGCTCGATAGTCAACTTTCACAGGTGGTGGTAAAATTAATTTTGTTCGCACACTTGGATCTGGCAAAAATACCCACTGGAATATAAATCAAACATTAATAATTATAACACAAAATAAACTTTAATGGAAACCTTACCAATAAATACTGCAATAATCCTGCTAATTGAGGAATTTTCAAGTAATTTCCACCAGTAATATCACAACCTTGTTCCAATAATGTTAATTCTTGATCTAAACTACATACATCTAATATGACTCCCTAAAAAAAATTATTTTTTAAATTTGATTGTTTAAATTTGCAGAGTGAATATAATATTCTTTTACTATTTTACTTTATTCTTTACATAATAAATTACCATCTTCTGAGCAGTGAAAAATATATTCATATAATTCATGTACTGTGTTGCTGAATCAGAACTTGCTGTAATTACAAGTACTCTAGAGCAAAGTTTTTCACCAGGGACTTTTTCACGTTCTAATCTTGAGATGTAACAAAGAGCCATCGACAAGGCACCCGATATTAAAGTTTCTCCATTAAATGGCTTATCTGAAGATATTTCATTTATAAGTTGTTGCAACTTCTGCCTAACAGTATATTCTACAATAGTAAATTTTTCGTATTGTCCATCAATTTGACGTATATCAGAAGAACTTCTTTGAGGATACAAAAATTTACATCCAAGACCATGACATGCCATGAAAGCAAGTTGATTATTGCACGCTTGCATAAGATGAGCATTTGCAAACACTATAGCTGAATCTAAACATTGTGTCAATATCCTAGTCTCTTGCTTTATGATTCTTTGTATTGGATTTACATCCAATACAATGATTAAAAGATTTGTTTCCACCTCTAAAACATAACATCAGATTAATACATTTCATTGTACCAAACAAATATTTGTGGCTTTAAAAATTGAACATATGCAATCTTACCGCACATTCTTCTAAAATGTACATTAATACAATTTGATAATTACAGAAAATTAATTAGAATAAAAAATAACCAACATTACATGCTGTTCATCTGTAAGATTACTAACACCAGCTGATTTACCGATTGAGTCTGTCATTGCGCAACCCCCCTCCACAATTTAAAGGATCTGTTTTATCGATTGGGTTAAGATTCAAGGTGAATTCAAAAACTGAGCAGAGAGGCTAAGCATCACCGAGAGAAATTTCCATATCGTATTTAGGAACTCATTGAAATATAATTTCAGCTGGTTATGCGCACGCATCACACCGCGGAACAGTCGAAATACGAAACAAACGTCTGTCATGCAAGAAGTCGATCATGTAGATGGTCTGAGACATTGATGGGGCCAAGAAAATCGAAGCACCATTTCAAAGGTGTTCTTGGGCTGCTCGTGTTCGTACAAAACCATTTGCTTACAATCATTTCATTTTGATATGTACTTTCATCCGTAATGAATTATCGTTGAAAGTGTTTTTTTTTTCAATTTTTCGCTTTTCCATCTCAATAGGAACCTTACTAGCACCTTTCAACTTTTACGAATTTTTACGGTGCGACTGTGTCTTATCTCGCTCCGGTACATGTGACTTTAAAATGATCAACTTTTGCTGATGCCGTAACATCATTAAAATAATACAAACAACGAGACACCATCGTTTTCGAAGAAAGCACCACGCTCTTTC
This sequence comes from Sclerodermus sp. 'alternatusi', assembly GCA_037305995.1. NCBI lineage: Eukaryota > Metazoa > Arthropoda > Insecta > Hymenoptera > Bethylidae > Sclerodermus > Sclerodermus sp. 'alternatusi'. Next base: position 15,405,586 of record CM074544.1, on the reverse strand, counting down.
GTGACTCAAATACAAATTGGAAACGTGGGGAAGATATTCTGCAGGTAAGCACAAAAATCTAAGTTTCGTATTTTTATTTATTTTTACTTATTTCACCCTTTTTTCTATTACATTTGCTCGCACACGATATATAATTCAATGTTATATTTATTTTCTCCACCTAATTTTCATATATCGCATATAAAGAAGAATAAAGAGAGGGAGAACAAAATTTATTTTGCATCTGCTATACGCACGTTTTTGATTTTTAGATATCGTTAAAGTAATATAAGAAAAGCAAGATAAATTCCACTTTTATAAATTGAGCTTTGCGAAGAGTGTTCTTTGCAAAATAACTCTTAAGCATATTTTGAAAATAAGAATACTTGTTTATTATAAATATTAGTATAAAATCATAAAATTCAATGATGCTCGATCTCATGATAACACCGAGGATAATGAATAATAATTATAATAATCACAAGAAAGCAACAAAACAGTAATAATAATAATAATAATAATAGTAAATTACTATATATATATATAACAACGATTAATAATTGAAAATAATTTTATTTATGGTGTTTCTATCCTAGAGTACCGTTTTATTTAATCATACCGAAATTAATTATACAGATTTATAAAAGTATTTATCGAAATAACCACAAATTTACTTTTTTATAATCCATATTAAGTTATCTTTTTATTAAATTAAAGTTATATAGCAATGTGTGTGTGTGTGTCGCGCCGTACGAGTGTGCTCGCGTGTCCGCTTAAAACACGGATGAGGTTGTGAGAGAGAATGAGAGAGAGAGAGAGAGAGAGAGAGAGAAAAAAATTTATGTCTTCTCGAATTAAACATCAAAGATATTGATAGACTTTCATTGTTCCTTGTTTCGCATCATTTATAGGAATTGTCAAAAAATTTAAGTATTTAAAAATAACCTTTAAAAATTTTTTACCTCTTTCGCATCATTTAATACTAAGTCCAGCTGGTAACCGATGAGAATCATTTATTAAATTCACTGTACTTTATCATACCTGTACACTCCCTCTTTTCATGTAAACAAAGACAAAACTGTGAGAATTGACAGGTTGGAAAATATTTTACGAGTATCTCCGAGCGGAACTTTTTTTTCACACGAATTGGAAGAGTTGTGTCTTTCGTTGAGATCGTTGAATAAAAAAATGAACTCTAGCCGTAAAAAAAAAACAACTAATCTAATGTTTCGCCAAGTTTCTTCGGACGCAGCGCTATATCATTAAAAACGAGAAACAAAACGAGAACGGTAATAGACTCGAGCAAGAACGCCACTTCGTACACCTTCTAGAAAACGATAATTCTTTCCGCGTATCCTTGTTTTGCTTTTGTATATTGCGGCTCCATTCCGTTAAAAAGAGAAAAGAAACCAAATCTTTGAAAATTGACAGATGGTTCTCTGAAAAACTCGGCTTTTGTTCCTTCACTTATAAAGAAAGTACCGCTGGAGTATTCAAACGAAAAAAAGAAAAGAAACAAAAAATTAAATTAAAACTACGAATAATCACCCGGGCACACAGATATCCCAACAATAAACTCACACGAGTAAGAGCGATCGATCGCCAAAAAATCTCTCGATAAAAATATCGTGGCGTTAACTTGATTGTCAAGATTCGAATTTCGGTCGACAAATCCCCATGCGCTAACGGTTCGCACTTAAGAAAGGAACGAGCAAAAGATGTCGAGCATCGCTTAGATTCTTCTTCGAGAATTTCTTGTATCTACCCCGAAAACGAGAGAAAATTCTCTCACTTCCGGAAGCAAGGTCGTTATCGTCACGTGACTAAACCTTGAAAAGAGACGAACTAAAACGAGGCGAGACGAGAAGATAAAAAATTAACAAGAAATGACGCCTAGTATGATCGGGCCATCCTCGGGGACCGGAAGTGTGGCGAACCACGAGATGGGAGAGGGTCCGTTGCCGAAGATGTCAAAGAAGAGGGTATTTGAGGACCTGGAGGACATCGAGAGCTTCTGCGAGGAGGTGTGTCAGCCTAGCCGGAAACGCTACGTCCAGGATATGCAAGAGACCCCGATGGAGTTGATTGCGTCCAGCGATGGCGTCCCGGATGCCACCGCGCTGTTTTCTCCGTTGACCTTGCAGGATGCCACAACAGACTCAATGGCCAATGGTCTAACGCGGCTGGAGGTCCTCGTGGTGGACGGAAGTGGCTGCGCGTGGACCACCTCGGTGGAAAAGGATCCAAGTTTACCGGAACTAGCGATTTCCTCATGCATGGACGTATCGGACTCGCCAAACTTCATCGAGCACCATCATCATCGCCAGGGAGAAGATGAGCTGGAAGCTTCCTCGGACTTGAGGAGCATTGAGTTCGAGTGCGATGCTCTGAGCCAACAACAAACTCTGGACAATGTCTACTGGCAACCGGAACCACCGCCGGTCATCACGTCGTTACCGTCGGCCAACCCCGTCAGCACCAAAAGGCTCGGCAGCCACATCGTCGCCTCGTCCCAACCTGCGCTTAATCCACGCAACGACCAGCTGGAAGACCAGGAGAACGGGAACCTCTCGTGGCTGCTGGACTTCAAGTTGGATCCTTTTATCGAGGCGGCGGAGGACAGATTCGCTGGGTTCGGTTTCGGTCTCGGGTTCAAGGACAATCAATGCGGTAAGTATTTCAGAAGATCGAGACTTGGGGATCTCATAGATCGTAGATACTTCGCGTACTTCGCATACTCTGAATCCTGACGGGTTCACGGATCTTTTCTATTTGACGTTAAACCTCCTCTTTCTGTAACATTTTGGTTCGCACGCTCTTCGTATTCGACATCACCCTCTAGAATAGTGACAAGAGTCGGGGGATCCATTCGTTTTTGAGTCTTGCGATAAAGAAATTTGCTTCTATGCTACTTTCATCGTCATTCTCGCGAGGGAACTCGCAAGCAGAGGGTTTGACTATAGTTAACTCTCAGTTTCGCACTTAGCTACCAGAAACAAATTCCACTTGAATGGAAGGAATAGCAACGGCTCATTCGGAGGTGACAACGCACGACACGGCGACAATTCGTTGACGCTGCAAGCGGAATCCAGTTCCTTGTACGCGCCTGACGGTAGAGGCAATTCCTCTTCTCGGTACAGTGGACCAAAGAAGCCGCCGTTCACCTACACGGAATTGATCGAGCACGCCCTTCAAGAGAGAGGGGAACTCACGGTTTCAGCCATTTACCAGTGGATCTCGTAAGCAATTCTCTTCCGCGAGACTCAAATCATCTCTTAATCCTTAAAGCACCGTGCACCATATTGCACCTACGATATGATCCAGCATGTCTCTCCGCTTCCTCATAGTACATAAGTGTTTCTGAAATGCAACCGACGGTAAACGAGTACTGATACCATCCTGGTAGAATTGAGCTGTAATTTTTTTTTGAAATTCGTACAGAAGCAACAATCGACGATTGATTCGTTGACTAGGGATCAAAGCTTGCATGGTATTTCTTTTTGTTTTTCTTCAAAAGTTCAAGAGGACGATGAAAGGGATTTCGAGAAAAACAAGATCGTTTTATTTTCGACCGCTGGTGCTATCTCTAGTTTACACAGAAATGGAAAATGGATGAGGATGAGGAGTCGTCGTTTGAAGGTAGAGGTATTGTTGTCCAATCGTGCGATGGCTTAGTTAGGAGAGGAAAGTTGAGGAACGTTTTTACGAATTTACTAGAAGGTGAGTCAAGCTAGCCAGGCCGGTGCAACGAGGGCTGCAGAATTGAGCGAGGAGGGTTCTTAGATGGTACTCATTGGTACCAGTGGCCCCGTTGCTTGGCACCACCTGGTACCACCAGGTCCTCACCCTTCGCAGCCGATCCATTGCAGACCCAACACACAAATACGCGCAATTCATCCGCGCCCACTCTCACCCTCAATCCCTCTCTCTCTCTCTCTCTCTCTCTCTCTCTCTTTCTATATATATTTATATATATATATCCCTCTTTCTCTTTCTGTGTCGACCCTAAGCACGAGAGAATGACTCCGTTCCGCCACTCAAACGAACAGGCTGGTCCACCTTCTGTATTGTTTTAACGTGACATACCTAGACGACGAATATCTAAACAATAATAATAACAATGTATCCATGATCTTATTTTTCATTTTAAAGTCAAAATGTATATTATTTTCTAATACTTGATAAAGATTAATGAAAATTTTACTTCTAACTTTTACTTCTAATTTTACTTTTGACTTTTTATTTTTCTATTCCTTTCTCAACTGTTCACTCTGTCAGTTCAACTGAAATCATTTTTCGAGCTAGCAACGAAGACAAAAATATTTCTTTCATAGTGGAAAAGAACTTTAATTGCGTGGCCTTTTTAGAAATGAACGTCCAATGTTTGACAACAGTTTCAAGTAATCTCAATTTGATGATCATGGAAACTTTGGTTTTACAATTTAATTCAGCTCGGGAAAGTATACCTGATATTTTTTTTCCAAATGATCTTTTGATAATGAGGATCATCGTTGCTTATTTTAATTTTTTATTGGAAAATTTAAATCAGAGAACAGTATGGTTTAGGAAAGGAGAACATCATTTTTGTTTTCCATAATGGGCATGCACGCACTATCCTGAGAAATAAGTGTACGCAACGAAGCATGAAATCCTTCTTTAGTGTCATAAATTGTTTGTAATATATCTACCTTCCTCCTATTCCATTCCGTTGAAAGCAAAGAATTAATTAGGGGTAGTTCGTAGAGCGTAAGGGGCTTTACACATACATATAATATCATAGACCCAGCAGGTGGAGGAAATTGCTTTTATAAGGTACCCTAGCATGAATCTGTTTACCATCAGTTTTTCCATTTCATGCATGTTAAACTAAAACGTTGCGTACCATTGATTCGTGAGGAATCAAAACTAATAGCTTAAATATGTTTTTACTAATACAAATATATTGTCATGTATCATTAACGATCACAAATATGAGGCTTATCAAGTTCACTTTATTTAGAAACATTTTTTTTCCTTTATTGTAATAATTTATTTAAAAAATCTAACAAATTTGTAATAGTAGTCAATGCTAAGTTTTAAAAATTATCATGGAAAATAAATATGGTCTTTTATTGATGACCTTGAATTCTCTCATTCAATTATTATGTTTTAGGGAACACTTTCCTTATTACAAGAGCAACGATGATCGTTGGAAGAATTCCGTGCGACATAATCTCTCGATAAATCCACATTTTCGAAAAGGTTCAAAAGCGCCACACGGAGCTGGACATCTATGGGCAATTGCAAATCGTAGCGATATTAAACCACGTCCGATTACCAGTGGATCTACCACGTTAAAAACTGATAAAACCAGGCAAATTCTTAAAAATGTCTATGAAAGTGAGCTGCGAAGAAATGGAAATAATACTAGGTAAGCGAAAATATCTAAAATCCAGTACCAATATTTTTAAAAATAATTATTAAATAAATCAATTTCATTTTATTTTCAATAGTAAAGTTTCTACTATTGTGATATTTTTAATAGAATACTGTATCTCTCTACGTAATTCAATGTATCCCCTAAACATTAGTATGCTTATGAAAGTATTAGTATGAAACATTTTTTGATAGCATATACCGTATACAGTATACGTATAAAACATCAAAATTAAAATTAAAATTTAACACAAATACCAAATTTTAATCAATAATTTATAATAGCCAATGGTTCTTAACTAATTTTCAGTCAAAATATGATGATGGATGAAGTGGAAGCCGCAACAGCAAGCATAGCACAACAATTGACCGAGGAGGATGCTGATAATATTGTAAATTCGGTTACTTTAGAGCATTGCGCAGGAGAGATCTTGAGCGGAATTAAAAGAGAAGTCGAAGTACAATATATTGTCCCAATGGTAATGCCAGATAGCAATGACAATGACGTCGATCATAATCAGCAAAACGAATCAACGGAACTCGATTGTAATGTTAAAGAAACTGGTAGGATGATTAAATATTTTATAATATGTAATAGTACATTTTTCTAAGTTTGATTATATAAAAATTATACGGAGTGTAACATTGACATACTCCATGAATTTAAGAGGTTGTAGAGGGGGTTATTCTAAGAAGATTTATCATTTACCATTTTTCGATATGAAGCAATTAGTTAAAATTTGATAACGCTATTCAGTCTTACTTTAACTATCTGACTATTTCTGTTTAAAGTCGTCTCTTTAACAGACTTTTAAATTTATAACGTGTGTCACTTTTACGCCTTTTGTTTATATGAATTTTTATGGGATTAGAAATAGTTCCCTCTCGATTATATTCCTTCGAAATAAGAATAATTTTGAATTTAATTGATAAAAAAAATCCTGAAATTTTTAAAACTTCTAACAAAAGTTAGTGTCACTTTTCTTTGAAAACGTCTTAATTATTTTAAAAATTTGGCAGTTAGAAAAATGTACTACTGAGACTGTTTTTTAATTTGATACCACATACATGTTTTTATTTTGTCAAATTGCACTTGCAGTTTTGGCATTTCCAGATTTCCTTAATCCAATATCGAAGGAAGTGGTTGCTGAAGAGTGTGGATTAATTGGTGAAAATTACTTGGTAACAGATTTAAATCCAGCAGCTTTAGGTTTGAACATGGTAGAGCCTGAAATCATTACGCCTGATAATCTGTTTGGTGAAGAGCTGAGTTTTCAATTGTACGAACTGACTTCACCATCTCAACTACAATCTGCCTGACACGCAGATAAAGAGAATCTACACGTGATCGTTATTGACAGAGTGCAAAATATCGCAATTGATAATGGAAAGCATGTACTTTTACATGAAGATCAAGGTCCGATGAATTTGGAAAGAGAAGTAAAAAATATTTCAGCGCCTAAAAATAATGAAAGTTCTTCGCATTGCCGGTAGTGCCCGAAAGTATTATACTTTTAAAATCCTTCCAACACGAGGGGACAATGCTCTAGAAAAATATTTAAACCAGTCGAGATTTCTATAATTGTGCAAAACGTGTGACTATAAGGTTACTTATTAAGTATAAGTGTATATGTTTTATCAGTATTTGTTATGGCAGACTCTGTGTTTTTGATTTTTTCAAGTAACATTTTCTGCAAAATAAAATGTCTTTTCATAGATGGGTAATTTTCATTTTGTCAAAATAATAAGTGTCTAGAAAATTTAGTTTTCACAAAAAGGTATTCTATTTTTCAATAATATATATACTTTAGAAAGTAATTTTAATTTACAAAATTTATAATGTGTCAACTTATATTAAAAATTCTATATGCAATTTTATGCAAATTGTTCAAGAAAAGTGAATAGAATCGTATTGAGGCATACATGAAGTTTCTTATTGTATTTAGATTTTAGTAATGTCTGCCAAAATATTTTATCACACAACTATAATACCTATAATTTCACATTGTAATTATTTATTATTATATTAACATTTCTTCTAGTCTATAAAAAATCTTGTATAACAGTTTTGTATTAGTAATGTGTGAAAATGTGATATTTATAAACTCTACTCATGGATCTCATGTTTTTGTTGTGTAATGAAATGAATGAGTCAATAATTGCACCGCATCAAAAGAAATTTTGTTTAAATTGGATTTATTAAAATAAATAGATATTGCTCTAATTGCATATTAAATATATTACTATTTAGATTCTTTATTATTTTTCTTTGTTTTCATTATAGTTTTCATTAGAGTCTATTTTCTTTTGTTCAACTTTATTACTTGGCACTGTTTCATTCTCGGAATACATTTTTGCCAATTTTAATAAATAATCTGATTTTGATTTCTTCTTAGCAAGTTTCTTTTGCTTTTTATCTTCTTCCTCCTTTTTCAATAACATTTCCTGAAATCGAGGATCCCTTGTATCAATCTTAAATCCAAAATGACGTCTGACTTCTTCCATCATTTCTTCTTTTCTCAATTTAGCTTCCATAGCTTTTTGTTCTTTCTTAGCTATCTTCTCTGCCAAGTCTGCTTTCCATTTCTTTAATTTCCCAACATTTTCAATTATTTTTTGCTGACTGCAATGCAAGGAAACAAATTAATTTAGATAAAAAAACCAAGAATAACTAAAACGTACCGTTCCTGTATTTGTCTTTGCTCCTCTTCTTTTTTTTCTTTGATTATTTGCAACTCTTCTTGAATAGATTTTGGATAAGCTATTTTTTCATATTCATTCTTATCATTCAATTCAACTTGTGTTGGCCATGCTATGCCTGGTGGTAAATCAGTACCTTTTACTCCATATCGCCCAAGTAACCTTCTTTTGTACATTATTGATTTGTGAGAAGGTAAATATTCTTCTTGATATGGTACCTTCCCAAATAATATATTTCTATGATTAGTGTGTAACCTGGACTTATCCCTCTTTTTTTCAATCTCTAATTCTTTTTCGTCTACTTCTGGTTCATAAATTGCATATTCATCAGCTTTGGTTATGTCAACTGTTTCTTCTGAAGGTAATTTAGTAACTGAAGCATAATACCTGTTAAAAAATGCTCGATAAAAAACTTTAGTTGGATATTTTAAATTTATCACAGTCCTTATGTTCATTTTCTCTTAATTATAATGAGTCCTTTATAATAATATATAAAAGAAATAAACTCTTGCAAATATTGATACACTTCCCAAAAGGCGTTTAAATCATCTCCAGATAGCGCGCATGTATGGAAATGCATGGACCTAAGAATATATAGACGGAGCACATGCCAAGAGGGTTCACGATTGATCAATAAGTGGAGGGAAGCCTGTCGCCATATTGCCATGAAGAAGAATCCGGTAATCATCGGATAATATCGAAAGTCATAAAGAGATAGAAATTTTTTGGAAATTTTTCTCATAATACATTTAAATTTGAACAGTTGAAAATATTTTAAACTTAAAGAACAAATTTCAAAATATCTCACAGTCAACAATTTCATATATGCCCAGCAAGGATTTTTCTACTGCACTTGAATTAAATTGAAGATATAGTCGTCTTTCGAGTGATTTAATTGGTTATATTCTCACTTAGTTAAACAGCAGCGCATGCGTATTAAAATTAAACCTTATACTTAATATACTTAATTAAATACAACGGATGATTAAAGATGTCTCCACTATCCCAAGAAGTAAATATGCCTTTAGTGCTCTTTAAATTTGAAATTTAATTTTAAAGCAATATAAATATATTTACAGATATAGAACTCTTAGTGTTTTGTTATCAATACTTGTAATAACTTAATATTTATTTACTGTAAAATATAAATAAAGTGTTTATATAAGGTGTTAAAAGTGCTAAAGCGTTAAAGTATAAAGAGTTAAAGTGCAAAAGTATAAAAATGGATATTTCACCTGGTCCTTCTAACTTTAATCCTCTTAAAAATAATTCTCGTGGAAAGGTACACTGACCGGCACGGATGGTGTCCCTACCCGACATAGAGTATAGCATTTACCAGGCTGGACAAATTTACCCTCTCACTAATACGTGACGTCAAATGCTTGTTGGTGGGGTAGTAGGAGAAGCGCGATGCTGGTCTAAATACATGAAGTATAGGCATCTAATTTTGCATTAGATTTTGCACTAAATTTTGCATTATTTCTCATATTTTGTATGGAAAATAATATATAATTATTTTGTGCATACTTATTGATGATCTTTAGGATAAATACTTTTTTTATAAAAAATAGCTGTTCCTGTATAATAATAATAAGAAGAAGAAAAAGAAATAATGCAAAATTTAGTGCTTATCATATTTGCATGTGCGACGTTTGACGTTTCACGCCGAGCTGTCAAATGGCGGTCTGCCGTAGCCCGCTCCTTAGTCGAAAAAGGATAGTTTAATGATTTTACAGGCATGCTGCAGCGGCTGCCAAACAAGGACGCCGATAGGGACACCATCGTTGTCCGCAGAATTTTCTTTCCATATAAAGCTATCCTTATTATATAGCGTGCATAAGACGAGGATGAGGAATCGGAACACCTCCCACCAATTTCCCCTTAGCGCCCGCCAGTCAAAGAGTGTGGAATAGTAAGAGTTAAAAAATCTCCAGCATTCATCTGAGAAGGACAGATTATTCTGCCTACTAGGTGGGGATAGCTGCCGCCGTCTCCTCCTGAGACTTTGATGATAGAAATTTAAAAGAAATTAATATACACCATATATTAAGAGACTAATTTGTATTTGGTGCAATTTTATTAGACTAATGATCGTTGCGGCACCAATGATATTACCCCTTGCACCCCTGAAGTAGCTTCCACCACGCTTAAGATTTCTCCATCTCCTGATTTCTATATCTATGGTGTTGCACTGACTACACTATAATGCAATTTACACACCAATCAGAAATGTGTAAATTACTACTTCTAGTTTCTGATCAGTGTTTAGTTACACTAGTGTAGTTATTGAAAGAATGAAAACCATACTTTAGTAGTGTTTTGTGTTTATAATAATTAGAAAAATGCCTTTAGTGGAGGTAAGTTTATAAAAATTAATTGAATTATAATTTTGTCTATTTTTCATCATCTTGTTGATAGTTATAAAATAAGGAAGAACATGAGAGAACTTGCGTGTTTAAAAATGAAGAATTTTTGTGTCACGTGTGTTTTGTAGTGCTTTGCGCATAAGATACCTTTAAATAAACATAATGCCCTTCTTGGAGACAAGCTTATAATAATTAAAATGAATTTTTTTCTATTTTTATTAGGAACTCATTGGTCAACATGCAGGAGAGCACGAGAGAACTTTTGTGTTTCATAATGAAGACCACACTCTAGGGAATGCTCTTCGATTCATAATTTCTCAATAGTAATTTTTAATCATTCTCTATATATATTTGATTGCTTTTCTAACTATAGTTATTCACGTACACTGTTTTAATTTCAGTAAGGAAGTAATGTTTTGCGGTTATACGATCCCACATCTAGCAGAAAATAAAATGCATCTTAGAATACAAGCGCAACCTGATACTAAAGCAGTTGATATGCTTGTACGTGGGCTTTCTGAATTGGAACTAACATGTGACATAACCATAGAATTATTTGATAAAGCTTATAAAGAATATAAAGAATCACAACAAAAAAGTACCAGCTAAAACTGGTAAGGCAGCTTATTAATAATTTAAAAATATAAATTATGAAACATGTAATTTATTTTTATTAATTTCTTGAAAGAATTCTGTGATATAGCATTATAATTATGGACTTGAATTTAAGTAAAATATAAAGAATTTGAAAAATAATTAATGTATTTCATTATTCTCTTTAATTTTTTTTCTTTTATGCTTAAGTTATAAGTAAGAATATAAAAGTGAGTTATTGCTTATTAATTAGGTAGTTGATGTATATTATAGCAAAGATTATGAAATAACATACAAGAGTAATTTTTATATAAATTATATTTGCTTATATAGATTTAAAATATTATTTTAAACCAACAGCATTGATACAAATAATCAACAAATTTTTGATATGTTATTGGTATTTAAATAAAATTTGTAATTCAACATTGCACAGGTCAGGTGTCAAGTATGTGCATGCTTTAACAATAGCAGCTGAAGTAGCTTTGGCAAAATTACTAAGAGCATAAATGAATCATCTGTAATAATTTCTTGGAAATAAGTGTATACAGAGTGTTACATTGACATATTCCATAAATATAAGGAGTTGTAGAGGTTGTGATTCTAAGACAATTTTTCATTTACCATATATTAATCTGAAACTTAGTTTTTGAGATATTTAATGATAAAGGTACTATTGGTTAGACAGAGACAGATAGATAGTTGAAGTGAGACAGAATAGTATTATCTCACTTCAACCAAGTGACTGTCTCTGTCTAACGAATAGTACTTTTATCAATAAAAATCTCAAAAACTAAGCTTCAGATTAAAATGTGGTAAATGAAAAATTGTCTTAGAATCACTCTCTCTACAACCTCTTAAAATTTTGAAGGACATCATTGTTACACCCTATATAATTGTAGTACCTCTAGGTATAAAAAATAAATGCACTTGAATTAATCCACATTTTTCAATAATATTGTAAAAAACTCTATGAAGTATCCTAATTTTATTATCACAATACCTTCAATAAGCAGCTTAGCTAGGATGTTTGTTTCATGAATAGCAGTAGCAACTTCCTTTGAGCATTTCATATTAAGACTAATGTATCCAATAAAGTCTTCAATAGTCATAAAAGTCTGAAATCATTTATAACTAAGTAAGAATTAAATATGCAAAAGTAAATTATATGTTTCTGATAATGTTAAACAAGACAGTAGTTAAATACTTTAAAACTTTTTCCAGGAGTAAAATTGTTAGATTTAAAGCCGGACAGCGCGCAATTTCGCCAGTCAAATCAGATGCAGATTAAAAAAAGCTGCGTTATACGAGATGACGAAGGTTCATGGTTTTAATTGATCTTAAATGAATGCGTTTTGTTATATCTTTCTTATACAAAAGAATTGCCATATATGATTGTAAGAAATAAAAATAATATTAATATAAAATTATATTTTCATCATAAACGCCATTTTTAATATATAAATTTTATATGGGTTAATTGAATTAATATTATTCACTGAATACAATTTATAGTAGTTCCATAACTTAAAAGTAGCGAATGATACATAGCCATTATATTTAATCAGTTTTGCAGTTATAAATGTATGTAAAGATATTGCAGTTGTGTAACTGCTACACAACAGAAATATAGGTGCTATATTTAAAAATGTATTCCTTTGAAGGGTAACTTCTGTAGGTTAAGTTGAGTAGAAAAGTTCTTTATCACTTTTCTATTGTTTCTAAAGTCTAATTTTTGAGATATTTAAAATTAAAAAAGCTATTAGTTAGATAGAGACAGATAGTTACAGCGAAGTAACACCATGCTAACTTTTGTTTGTCTCTCTTCAAGTATCGGTCTGTCTCTATTAAACTAATAGCATCTCTATTATTTCAGAAATTAAGCTCTGAGTTGAAAAATGGAAAAATCTTTTTCCACCTTGGCTTACCTTTAATAATATTCTCCTTGAAGAAAGTTCGGCAATTTTGAAACATTCTGTATATCTTATTACATGCATGAGTAGAAAATTATAATTTATACGTAAATTACTGATAAAATTTTCTAGTTTTAAGTCTTTCACGTTCGTTTTCATAATATTTCTTGGTTTCCAAATAAATATCGTATTCGAAATTATTCATTAGTTATGCTGATGTTTCGCAAACATTACAGCCTACTTTTTCAGGGCCTTAATGAGCATGAATGAAGATTTTTGTTATAGTATCTGTTGTTTATAAATTACAACTGGAATATAATGAAAACATAATAGTGTTTAGTGGGTATTAAATAAAATATCAGATCTTTAAGCTGTAGCTATTGAAATAAGTCCATAATTAAAATATTGGTATACTATAAAGTAATTTATTTCTACTCATAAAATATTACATTCGAAAACAACAAAAGAGATATTCAGTTTATAAAGAAGTATTTCAAGTATCCATTATTACTTAAATTAAAATACAGGATATAAGAATAATGTTCCATAAATTTAAAGAACTTATCATTGCTACATCCCATATATCATAATAATTTACTAAATAATCGTAAAATAAGTAATATGAGCCTTCTTTCTCTTTCTCTGTATACATTGTAATTATATTATATTATTATAAATGATTAAGTTTTAACGAATATATTTAATTATATCATTATCGTTTCTATCTGTTTTTTAAATATTTAAACAAGATGTTTATAATTTTTAAATTCAATTATAAGAGATTTGATAAAAAGAATTATATGATGTTGCAAAGTTGCCACATGTCCTTTAAATGGGTTACTCCTGAATATAAACTAAGGCAAAAAGTCCTTTACCATTTTTTAATTTAAAGCTTTGTTTTCAAGATATTCAATGATAAAGGTATCATTCGTTAGATAAAAACAGACAGATAGATGAAGTGAAATAGTACTCCTCTGTCTCACTTCAACTATCTATCTGTCTTTGTCTAAGTAAAGGTACTTTTATCATTGAATATCTTGAAAATTAAGTTTTAGATTAAAAAATGGTAAAGGATTTTTCACCTTATTTTACCCTCAGGAGTAATCTCCTTAATTTAAGTGCGGCAACTTCACAACACCCGCTGTATATTAATTTATTTAAATTTCTTTCACGTTCAATAAAAGTCTGATTTAATTAATCATGAATCGTGAATGATTTACTTAGTTAAATAAAACATAAAATCTGATAGAAATTCGTATTAGTCTATTGAGAAAGAAGATTTCACTGTTTTATTCAAATAATTACAAGAATAATATTTTATAAAATAATAGTAAAAACCTTTAAAAATAAAATAATCAAAAGAGCATCATTTATGATAAATGGAATATAAAAGTTGCTTTTCATAACGAATAAAATTATTCCCATTTGAATTTTCTCCATCATAGTAAATATTTGCCAAATGCATTCTGAAAATATTTTGTCAAAGAACTGTATCAAGAATTTGTTCTCTTACATTAAAAATAAACCTTTCGATAATGAATTGAATAACATATAAAGTAGGAGTCGTAAAAATATAAACTATCTATAATGTTTCTAATTTTCAACAAATTTATCTAAAAGTATTTATTATAATGTGATATGTTCCATTATGTCAAAGAATTTATGCCAATTCAAATGAATCTTCTTCGGATGATATATTTGTTGACGAAGAGTTACAACAATTTTGATTATAATTGCTAGACGTACTTCTATTGCTAATTGATTGCTGTCTATTTGGGTCGTGAGTGTGCTACTCAAGTAAACTATATTTTTTTAATGGTTCATTTGTTGGTTGACCACTGAGCTCATTTGCACTTTTTCACACATTTGCACTTTTCACAATGTTTACACTTGTACTTGCTATTTTGTTTTGAGCTATAATCATCTTTTTCTTCTTCTTCACTTGGAAGTGGTACATTTGAAAATCTTTGCGAAATTCCATTTTTGTGTCTATTCATGTGTCCAGTTTTTTTTTTCATTTTATAAATACATTTACATACTCATTTATATATGCATGCATTATTCCGTTTAAACATTCATTTATGTATTTATTTACATCTTTGACATCTTTCATTTGATTCTTATGTTGTTGAAAAACTGGTATTACTTTTAGACGCTTCAGTATTTCAATTAAATACCTCAGTTTTCTCTTAAAAGCATGAATTTGGAGCTTCTGCTGAACATAAATAAGATTTTGCGTATTCTTAATGAAATTTGACAAATTTAACAAATTGTTCTTCGATCCACTACTTTTTAATTCTTTATTAAAACTTGTTGATAGCGTGCGATTGCATTGATTTCTTTCACTCACCTTTCTCATAGGTTTTTTTATCATTGAGGGTGTTAAGAATTTATTCATTTTTTTTTTTTTTGTAGGGCATTCGTAGTTTTCGTTATCTACGTTTGATGCACTAGTTGTCGGAATTGCTTGAGGTACAAGTGATTGGCTCGATGCATATAACATATTGTTTGAGTTAGGGTTTCCGTGTGGAGCTTCTTCAGAAAATGGAACCTCTGCCTCATATGGCATAAGTGCGCGTCGTCGGTTCGGTGCGTTAACTGGATTATTTGGTACAAGTAAACAATTTACACAACATGGATCAAATGTGTTACATTGCCTGCATTTTACATACATGCCATGTGAACTATGTATAATTTCTGAATTTGGTTCAATTTGTGGAAACTGTGTGGAAAGTTGTGGTGCCCTGGATGTACCAGGCATATTATGTATGGCCTGTGTGATAGGTACGCCCTGTGCGTCATATGCAAATCGTGCGTTTTGTGCGCTTTGTGCGCCATATACACCCAGTGCACTATGTGCGCCCTGTGCGCTCTGTGCGCCATATATACCCGGTGTGCCATGTGCGCCCTGTGCGCCATATGAACCCAATACGCCATATGCACCCAATGCGCCATGTGTGAACTGTGCGTTATGTTGGATCGTTGCATTACGTACGACCTCTGCGTTATGTGCGTACTGTGCGCTGTATGCATCCATTAGGTTATATGCACCCTGTGCGCTATATGCACCCTGTGCGCTATATGCACCCTGTGCTCTATATGCACCCTGTGCTCTATGTACATCCTGTGCGCCTTGTGCAATATGTGCGTTCTGCGCACTATATGCGCCCTGTTCGTTATATGCACCATGGGTGCTACTAGGTGCATTTTGCGAGATATTTGATTCAAGTGCTCTTCGCAAGATAAGTGAGCTTTGTGCGTCAAATGCACGCTGTGGGCCCCATGGATTAAGTGAGATATTTGCACCTTGTGCGATATTGAAAAACTGCGCGGCATTTGCATACGGTGCGTTATACGCATTATATGGGTCAGGTGCATTATACATAGCGTGTAATCTATGCGCATTAGGAGCGTTAAATCCATGAAATGCATTGGATGCGTTATATATTCTACATGCGTTACGGAAATTATATGCGTTCTGTAATGACTCATTATTATTGCTCCTGTATTCTGCAATACTAGGCTGATTTAAATTAAGCATAACTTCATCCAGAAACGAGTTCCACTGAGCTGTATGAGGACCGAAAAACTCGCGCATTGTAAATCGTGCCAATCTGTCTTGCAACACTCTTAGTGGGTCATCATTAATTGAAAGATTTTTTATTCGCATTTGATGCATTATTTCTTCCTCTGTTAATTTATGAACTTGCGCAACTATATCTTGCCACTCCTTCTCACGCTTCTCTGCTGCATTAATCGGTAAATCTTCCATTGATTCTTTATCCATTGTAGAAATCTGAACAAAATTTATATTTTAGTAAGCTTAAAACTTATAAATTGTGAAATACTTTAGGAATGAACAAGGAGGTTTAAAATGGAATTAGTTTGAAAATGAATAATTTTAGTCATGTATTTAGGTCTTAATTACTGAAGATTTCATATGTAAAGATAATAATTTTATAACGAAATTACAAAATTTCGTAAACTGAATTAATCAATATTCTACAAATTGCTTAAATTAATTTATTAAATTGTTATTACTTGACTTATACAAATATTAAATTGTAATACAAGGTCTTCAGAAAAAAAGGTATTCTAAAAACTTTTTTCTCTTGGAATTTTTTGATTTGAAGCTTTAGTTTTGAGATATTTAAGGATAAAGATGCCATTGGTTGGACAGAGATATTCCAATAGCTAAAGTGAGATGATGTCACATTGTCTCGCTTCAACTTTGGAGTATCTCTCTGTCAAACTAATGGCATCTTTATCGTTGATTATCTCAAAAATGAAGCTTCAAATCAAAAAATGCGAAGAAAAAAGTTTCCTTTTTTTCTGGACACCCTGTATCTTGATTACAGTCGCGTTTTACCGATTAGAAAACACTTTATACACTAATATAAATGGAAATAAATATAACATTATTGTAAGCTAAAATAAAATTTACACTTGCATAATTAAGATATTGGATAATATTTTACAAATTTTCATAATTATAAATGAATTTGTACACATTAAAATATATTAAATGATTAACGAACTAATGACTAATTAATATGAATAAGTTTAAAGTAAAATAATTTAAATCTGATATTACATCATTTTTAGAAATAATAAAGAATACTGAAAGTGGATTTTGATTTACGATGTGGAGGAATCATTATGAGAATGATTTGGTGATTAATTAGCACAATTAAATTCAAGATGACACATTTATTTTATATTAAAGAGGTTAATGCCAAAAATCAATATTTTCTTCCTGCAATCCACTTACTATTTTATGATTTTGATTTTTTCTTCACTTTTCTACTTTTATCGTTAATTATAATTGTTTATAACACAGGAATTCTTCGATAATACAAGACTTTAACATATGAAGGTTGAATACAAAGTGAGTGGTAATAACTGTATTATTTGATTGGATTTAACTGTAATAGAAGAGAGAATGTAAATAAGTTATCGTAATACACATATCATAAGTACTATTACATTACTTTAAAATAGAAAGAGGTAGCCTACACATACAGGGTGTCCGGGAAAAAAGGAGACATTTTTTGAGGGGTAGTTCCTGACTCAATTCTGAGAACTTTTTTCTCTTAGCATTTTTTAATTTAAAGCTTTATTTTTGAAATATTCAACGATAACGATATCACTAATTAGACAGAGACGCTCCGATAGTTAAAGCGAGATAGAGTGGCGCTATCTCACTTCAACTATCAAAGCGTCTCTGTCTAATTAATGGCCAACTTATCGTTGAATATCTTTGAAATAAAGCTTTAAATCAAAAAATGCCAACAGAAAAAAGTTCTTAGAATAACCCCAGGAACCACCCCTCAAAAAATCTCTCCTTTTTTCCCGGACACTTTGTATATTTAAACGGGGAAAAATTATTTCAGCTTAAATACTACCGGAGATAAATCAAAGTATAAGATAATAATGTAAGAAAGATTTAAATGGTTATAATGTATCGTAATTAATATATAAAATAATATTTTTTTATGTAATATTTATAAAAATTTCTTAAATATTTGAAAAAATTAAAAAGAATGATTAAATTCATATACAAAATATTACAATGACATTTTAGAAATTTATGAAGCTATGGAGGGAGTAGTTCTAAGACAATTTCTCATTTGCTACTTTCCCACCTGACGCTTAGTTTTCAAGATCTTCAATTATAAAGATAACATTAATTAAATAAAGACAGTCTGGTAGCTGAAGTAAGATAATACTATACTGTCTTATTTCAACCGAAACAGATTTTTTTCAACTAAGAAGAGATTTTCATTTAATACTTTTCGATCTGAAACTTAGTTTTCAAAATATTCAATGATAAAAGTTCTACTAGTTAGACAGAGACAATCAATCATTTGAAGTGGTATAATACCATGCTTATCTTATTTGAATTATAATAGCTTGAAAGTTAAATTCTGGATCGCAAAATTACAAAGTAATTTTCTATTCCATTTGATTTTAGATGTATACCATTCGAAAAAAGCCTCTCCCTCTCCTCTCCCTTTTCCTCTTCTACCTGTGAGGGTTTGAACTTTGGACTTTGGAAGTTGCGTGAAGTGTAATGGTGAAGTGAGGTAGGGACCAAGGAGAGTTTTCTAATCTTGTTTACTTATCAATTCCGTTTTTTTTTCAGATTTCAGCTTTGTCATTTGCGCATTGATACTATCCTCCAATGATAAGTGATAATACAGGGTATAATAAAACTTGAGCACTTCTTTTAAGAGGGATTACTCTTAAGGGTAAACTGAGTCGAAAAGTCTCGAAAAGTCGAAAAGTCTAAGTCAAATAAATTTTGGATTAAAAAATTGTAAAAAACTTTTCAACTCGATTTAGCATATAGAAGTTAATCTTCAAAGGAAGTATGGCAATTTTCTATCATCCTGTATGAGTTTGACCACCATAGGAATCTTATTCATATTTAGATAAATATGATATAAACCAATCGTTGTATACATGAGAAGAAGAAAGACAACAATAAAATAACAGCACTACAGAAAAGAAAAATAAATTAACTAAAAGATTCAACCATTTTGCTTATTTTTTTTTTATTTGTTCCAAATAAAGTATAGAATAAAATATACAGCAAAACTTAAAATTTTCTCTTATTAATTGTGATGGAATTTTTTTTGAAATATTGGTTTCTGTTTCTGTTTAACTAATAATAACATATTGAATATCTCATGCGGGAATTAAATTCAGGATCAACAAAGGATAAATAGATTCCATTTGACCGCAGGAATATGTATATATTTCGAAAAAAGTAATAATACAAAAGTAAAACAAAGAAACATTATTTTGCTTCAACCAACCGAGTGTATATATCTAGGTAATTACATATTTGTAACAAAACACATAGTAGAAAAGTCTAACTACTTTTTGAATCGAAGCTTAGTTTTCGGGATATTCAATAATAAATATGACATTAGCTAGAAAGAGACAGTTAGATAATTGAGTACAACAGAGTGATGATATCTCACTTACACTATCTATTTTTCTCTGTTTAACTAGCAATATCTTTATCATTGAATATCAAAAAGTTAAGCTTTGAATTGATCCGATCCCACAAATTATCAAACACGAGATTCGATAATGTCAAAAGTGTGGATTTTGTGTTCATCTACGTACGTTTTGTGTAAAGCCATCCGACACGAAGTTTGAATCGTTTCACCCCCTTTTTCTTTTAATAGGGTGGCATCCGTTCACCGGTGCAAGTTGCAGCGTTTGATGAATCTTCGAATTTACTCCTTGAGACCGTCCAACTGTTACTAGAAGCTCGCGTTGAGCGCCTAATACAACAGAAAACTCTTTAAGACTCATCTAAAGCCAATTCAAAGACAAATCATTAAAACATGGGTTGTTATGGAGATATTTGCACTAAAAAACATCAACATTAAAAGGCCAAACGGGAATTAAAATTTTTGCATATGGCAAGAAAACTATGAAAGTCGGCTAAACAACGTTCATTTTAAACTTACATCTTTTTAATACCGTCTTCCCTGCTATTGTATTTATCGTTAGGGTCTACAAAAATGTGCAATCGTTATCATTGAAAAAAACAACGATGATGAATTATTAACGACATCGTTGAGTTGAGATGCTGAGTAACACACAGCCTATACTTTTTTTTTAAATAATCAAGAACGTAAGGTGATGATGGTATGATGGTTTTTAAGTAAAGTACAGGTTTTAAATATTCATGTGTTAGTTAAACGTTCATGTGTATATGGACTTATAACATAGGTAAATATACAGGTGCGAAAGTATGCGAGGATGAGCAAACTGAGCTGTTTCTCTATATCATTTATACAAAAAAATTCTTATTTTGTATATACTTAATAAGTATAGACGAAGATATAAAATCTTATCACCTTCTATTATTTTCCTTTTTAACGAAGATCGCTAAATAATATATATTTAGAAAAAGCTAACGAATATCATTGATTTGAAATAAAAAAAAAATGTCAAAGGAGAAAAGTTCTTAAAAATAGCGTTAGGAATCACCCCCTTTACGGAAATGCAATCAATTTATAACACCCAGTATGCAGGATGTAGCAAAACAACGTTTTCGAGATATTCAATAATATAAGTACTAATAGTTAAAAAAAGACAGACAGATAGTTGAAGTATGATAAAGTAGTGTTATCTCGCTTTAATTATCGGAGTGTCTCTATCTAACTAATGGCATTTTTATCATTGAATATTTGGAAACTAAACTTTAGATTAAAAAATCGCAAGAGGAAAAAGTTCTTAGAATAGACTCAGGAACCACCCACTTTAAGGAAATGCGGTCGTATTGTAACACCCTGTATGACCGGAGAAGAGACAGGTAGGAAGCCACGTCTGCTTACTATTGATTGGTTTATACATCTTCATCTTCTATGAAGATCCTTATATATATACTGAATAGTTACAGGTTAGTATGTTAAGATCAGTGCTGTAGATTAGTTGAATTTGAACAGAGGCTTAGAATACATTTTAGAAATTTATAAATTGCAATACACCTTAACTAAAATTTAAGAAAATTTTAAAAATTAGGTACAGAATATTATTTTATCTTGTGAAGTAGATTTAAAAGAAGAATAACTAATTTCCTTTGTTGAAAAAATTTCAATTATAATAACGCTATCAGTAACATAATAGTTGTTAAAAGTAAAATACCGTTCAAAATAATACTTGAAAAATATTAAGTGATTTTTTGCTGCTTTAACTAAAGAAATGAATAGCTATATGAATATCATAAATTATAAAAACTTACATTTGTCTGATATAGAGAAGTTGATTATTATGTTTGAAAACTTGAAGAGTTTCATCGATGAATTCAAAAAACAGGAAAATTTCTATTCTCAAACAACGATAAATCAAACAACGATAAATCAAACAATAAAAGATGAAATAATATCAAAAATAAAACAAATTCGGGATGCTACATTGTATATAATGTCAGAAATTAAACTACTTGATATATTCTTAACGGAATTACCTAAACAATTATTTGATGATAAAAACACAAACTTATTAAGCTTAAATGTATATAATGAATTGACATTATTATATAAAGAAGATACTAAAGATTTACATTCAGATTTAACTTCAACTGAATTCTTCGACTATTCCAAATTTACTCTTGAATATTTTAAAGATTTCACCGTCGTAACTGCTGCTAAAAATATACCAAAATTTGATGGAAACATTTCTTCAGCTCCATTTTTTATTAAAAAATGCAAAGAATTTTTATCAGTCACGTATAACAGTTCTTATGCTTATGACCAACATAAGTTAGTCCTTGCTATATATTCCAATTTAGAAGGTAACGCGGCAAACTTCATATTACAAGAGAACATAAAAAAAGTTCAACATATTGTCACTGCTTTGTACGTTAATTATGTGTTACTTCCAAGAAAATATATAAACTTTTTAATTATAGCGGAATAAAAACTCTTTGCATAAAAGTTTTTAACGAGGAAAATACTAGGTTGAAAAAGGAACCAGATTCAAATACAGATAAAATAAGATTACAAATAGAAAGACATATGATAAAAATTTTTTTTATGGGACTAAATAAAAATATTAGAAATACTGTCAGATATTCCAAAATAGATAGCTTAAATGCATTATTTGAAAATTCTGTGAAGACTTATAAAACTATTAAAGAAAACAGAAAAACTTTTTAACCCCTTGCATTACGATTTAATTCGGAAGAAGTCGTGCCCAAGCGATGTTCGATTTGTCATATTTATGTTATGAAGACCATGAGTTCGACTCGTGATATTTATGTTTGGCCAGAAATGTCGATTACGAGTTAGACTCGTGATATTCATGTTTCATATGAAAAATTAGACAACGGGTTAAATTATAATTGCATGGTCAAAGATTGATTAAATAAATATAAGGTTTTGTAAAATTGTCGTAATTTCTTTAAAAAGAATACACATGAACTACTACTTTTGGTTAACTGTATTTTACTGTAAACTTTTCTATTAAGTTCTTACTCTATTTTCTAAAATGACTTCTAAATGTCTAAATTTAGATTTTTGTTTACGCAGTTTTTTAAATTTAGATGGAGCTTTCGAATAGACTTAATATTATTATGTATTAATATTAAAAAGAGTGTAACTTTTTTTTTGTGTATTTACTATTTTTTACATTATACATACTTAATAAATTATTCTTAGCATATACATCTCAGATAATTTTTATATTTACAACATTCTGATCCAAGGCTTAATTTTCAAGATATTCAATGAGAAAGGTTCTATTATTTAGACAGAGATTATAGCTCTTCCAAGCACTTCAAACTATAATAACTATTCCGATTTTCAAAAACTATTTCTAAAACAATATGATATCTTCCTATACAGCATACACAATACACAATTTTCCTTTTCTTTTTCCTCTTCCTTTTATACAACAGAACACCCTAAACTAACATGGAAGTCGAACATGATAATGTAATGTTCGAGTTGCTAAAACCACCTCCCAAGCATTTTACTGAATACCAGATGGGAATGCCGAAACATAATTTTACCTAAAAGCCTTACCTTCAGATAGAATAAATCACTATTCTCTGCCATTATTTCTCTACCAATAAGGTCACATGTTCTATCGTAAAAAGAGTAAACATTTTATAACCACAGTATACAAAGAGCATCAGTTCTCAAGTGAATTTAAAAATTAGAATCATCAATTTAACACATAAAAGTACATTTTAAATATTGACACAATATTGTAACAATCTAAGCAAAAGTTTCATTGAGGAACCTTGAGAAAAAAGTTAAGAAAAGTATTAAACTTGCGAGAATAATTTAAAAGTATACTTACATTCAAGTAACACTATGTAAGATACACTTGACGAAATCAGGTGTGTTATTACATTATCTTTATTTTAAAGCTTGAAATCAAAATATGCTAAGAGAAAAAAGTTCTTAGAATTGCGTCAGGAACCACCCCTTAAAAAATGTCTCCTTTTTTCCCCGGACACCCTGTATAACTTTGTTCTGATTAACTGTATACCTAAGCTCAAATAAGCTTATTTAACGCATATGATTGAAAATGAAAGTTGCGTGAACCAATGAGGCTTATCAATTATTTTTAACTAATTATTGATTCATTCAGTAGCCAATGGGATTAATCAATTTACACATTTAATACAAATCGCAAAATTTTTCTTAACTCGTCGGTCAACAAGTTTTTTTTTATTTGGGCCAAGGTATATTGTAATTGCATGATCCGCAATGAACCGAAAATATTAATTGATGGTGAAAAATACTTTGAATATCTTCTTGAAATTGTATAATAAGAGTGTTTTTTCCTTTACAAATGATTCTTTATTTTAATGAAATTCTTTAAAAATTAAATTTACATAAAAAATAACATCTTTTATTTTGACGGTTCACTTAATTGAATCACTTTCATTGAGTTGAAGTTATACAGGGTATCCGGAAAAAAAGGAGACATTTTTCGAGGGGTGGTTCCTGAGGCTATTCTAAGAACTTTTTTCTCTTGGCATTTTTTCATTTAAAGCTTTATTTCTGAGATATTCAGTGATAAATTTGCCATTAGTTAGACAGAGACACTTCGATAGTTAAAACGAGATGGCGCCGCTCTGTCTCACTTCAGCTACCGGAGTGTCTCTGTCTAACTAATGGCATCTTTATCGTCGAATATCTCGAGAATTGAGCTTTACATCAAGAAATGCCAAGACAAAAAAGGTTCTTAGAATTGCGTCAGGAACCAGCCCTCGAAATATGTCTCCTTTTTTTCCGAACACCCTGTATACTGCTTATAGGTGAAAAATATACAGGGTGCCCGAAAAAAAGGGAAACATTTTTTTAGGAGGGATTCTTCACATAATTCTAAGATCTTTTTTCTGTTGGCATATTTTGGTTTGAAGCTTTATTTTCAAAATATTCAGTAGTAAAGATGCCATTAGTTAGACAGAGATACTTCGATAGTTGAAGCGAGATGGAATGATGTCATCTCGCTTCAATTATCGAAGTGTCCCTGTCTAACTAGTATTATCTTTATCGTTGAATATCTCGAAAATGAAGCTTCGAATCAAAAAATGTCAATAGAAAAAATTTCTTAGAATAATCTCAGGAACCAATACGATGGCAGGGGAGGGCGCGATAGATGGCCCAGTGGTGGAGTACCACACGACCGATAACAGCGCAACGGGAGAGCCCCGTTTCTACACAGACCGTTTGTACCTTACCGACGTATACTTACCGACAAATTATTTAATTCAATTTAATTTTCTATTAAATTAGAGAACGCGTTTATGTATTTTGAGTTTAATAATTCATTTCATTTGGATAGCGAGTCTTCTTTTTACATTCAAAATTAATGCATTTCCATATCTCAATTGTGAAGAATTTATCTATTCATTTCCTACCTTACCCATTGAACAATGTACACGAGTAACAACATACACCACCAGGTGATAACTACTTATAACCTAATTTTTACGTTATAATTATAATTCAAATAATAATTCACCTAATTTTGTCTTTTGAACCTAAGTAAATGAATTATTTAACTCAAGATGCATAAACGCATAAAGTTTTATATAAAATTGATTTGTATTATAAAATTCAAGTACGAGTATTTATGTAATGACATTTACCAAATTACATACGAACATTATTTGGATGCCATTGAAAGAATGCAAGTGTTATTTGATCAATTGAAACAACGCGAAGAAAGATCGTCCTCTACACCGTCTACCTCGCAAAACTCAAACCCCTCCATTGTCATGCTTTCCGGGTATAGATTACCGCGGATGAAATTATTCAAATTTAACGGAAACAGCAATGAATAGCTGTCTTTTAGAAATCTTTTCAAATCCTTGGTTTTATCGAATCTTTCATTGTAATCAGTGGAAAAACTGCAGTATCTTAAAACCAGTTTAACGGGCACTGCCGCCTTCTTATTAAAAAATATGCCGTTAACTGCGGATAACTTTGACTCCGCGTGAACTTCCTTGATTTCGTTTTTGGCGCAAGCCAAAAGAAAGGCGAGCCTCGAAAGATGTTGAAGGCATTTCAGGAAATGTTGATATTTCAATGAGGATTACTAGAAATAGTTTGGAGTGATAACAGCACAGAGTTCGTCAATAGGGAGGTCACGGCATTGCTCCATGAGATGCATGTACAGCAAGTGACAATTCCACCGTATCATGCTCAAGCTAATCTGATCGAAAGAGTGAATAGGATTATAAAAACAATGATATCGATATACGTAGAATATGATCATCATGCCTGGGACGTGCACTTACTGGAATTTAGATTTGCGAATAATACTGCGTTACATGTATCGACAGGAGTGTCGTCCGTATTTTTAAATTACGGTAGAGAGCCAGCGGTTGCGTTGAATCTGCGGAAACAGATTGAAGGATGTAGAGAAACCGTTTGGCGAAACACCGCGAATTAGGTTTTCAGAATGAAAACTTCTTTATGACACCGTGTTCGCGACCAGCGTCGCTCCCCACTATTGTATTTCGGGGTGCTCAGGGTGGGGAGAAAAGGTATAGAGTTGAACGGCGTGTGTGAGAGAGGATAGAGTAAAAAGAACGACTGTAGTGATGTGTGCGGCTGGATGGTGTGACAGAAAAAAGGATTGGAGGTTTAAGGTTGTGTGCGCTTTTCGGAGATGTTAGGCAGGACCAGTACCACAGGGGTATTGAAAACCATCTCTGGTGAAAGATTTGGTGACCTTGTCTTGCGGGGGCTGGGGACGACGCCGTTGTTGCGTCGTTGGGGAGGTCCTTCGGCCGAAGACCTCTTCAGGGATGCGGCTGCTCAACCTTGGAGAATCCTCGCTACCAAAAGATCGTGGGATCCTTGTAGGCTGGTTGAGAGCGTCTCTCCCCCTAGTATCTGGGACCGTTAACGGGTGATCCCGGTCGGGTTGATTGAGCCGTCCCACGAACCAACCATTAGCTTCTTCCCTTACCGAGTGTCTCTGAAGGCCCAGTTTAATGTAAGCTAATTGTAAAGTGCGTGTGTGAATGAATGCATTTGAATGTCCTACGAACCCTCCCTAGCTTGATTGTTTTGCGGCTTTTTTCCTCTGCATTTGGCAGAGGTTTTTTTATGCCTTCGAGTAGAAGCATAAGGGCTTTAACTCCACCTTGGTGGATTTAGTAACGCCTATTCCCCCCAGTTAATAAATTGATGTTTTAATTGTTCAACCCCCCCATTAATTCTTGTGTTCTTCTTTATACGCATACCATGCCTTTCCTACGTTCTCCCGATATTAGTTCTCCTTGAGGAGGTCGAAAACATTTTTGGTGCCCCGGGTGAGGAAGGCATGGCTGAGTTGCGTTATCTTTGCGGAAACTTCTAAGATGGGGAGTGTGTATGCGGTTCGTGGTGCAGTCAAAGGGAAACATGAGCTTCATACGATTGCCGAACTTGTCAGCGAGAGACGGCCTAGTACAATGTTCCCATTGTTCGAATATACGTTGTTGCCGACCAATGCTGTCGTAGAGTCAGAGGATTGAAAAGAATTCAGTACAGTAGGTAGAAGGCAGTCGTACGCGGAAATCATTCGTACCTCTAATGTAATTTGGTGTAGTCTAAGTGGCTAATGCGCTGTGAATCTAAGGACCACGAACCTCTTGCGAATGTGAAACAAGGACTCTATCAAGGACGAGCTGGACATTTGAGAACTTATTAACGACGATTGAGGAAAGTCAATTTGCTTGCAAAGGATAAATTTCTAGAGTTAGTACGGAGAAAGGAGTAAGTTTGCCGTCTTGCCAAAATTAAGAGTGTCTTCAGTGTGCGCGCTCGGCTATCGATCGGCGAAGTGCTAATCACGCATCGTAAATTACTAGCGGTAAATTTGGTGCGTTATTTTGTTTTGTTCTTATAATTGTCGAGATAAACGGGAATATCATGGCGCTGATGAGTTTGAAGCGTTTAATCGCTGCACAGCATATGCGGGTAAATGAAATAGCTCGAGTGAGTGCGGGGGCAGCCGAAATTTCATTGGAATCGAGACACAGGAGCCAAGTTAAGGCGCGTATTAAAGACTTGAAAGCTATTCGAGATGAGGCGCGAAAAACGCATACGGATATCATGTCGCGTGATGAAGCTATTAATGATCCGTATTGTATTGAGAATATTTTCGCGAAAATTCAAACGGAATACGAAAAGGCTCTGGATAAATTAATACTGCTAATGACAGGTTTAGATGATGTGGAAGAGAGTTCTCGTTCGTCGCGAGCAAGTCGTAGTCGAAGCATGGATTCAGATAGTCTTCCTGCAAAATTGCCTAAGCTGGATCTGCCTAGCTTTTCCGGGAATTATGAAGACTGGGAAAGTTTCAGTGACTTGTTTAATAACATGGTGCATGATATACCGCGGGTTGCAGAATCCACGAAATTAAAATATTTGAAACTGTGTCTGAAAGGTCCAGCCGCGGAATATATAAAGGACATAACAATAACCGATGCTAATTACACGACCGCATGGAAGGCGTTGAAAGATCGGTACTACAAACCGCGTTCGGTCATGAATCAGCATTTTGATCGCTTAGTGAACTTACCAGTGTTGAAGCAGGAATCGTCCGCAGGACTCAGGAAGTTGTCCGATGACGTGCATCGAATAGTGCACTCATTAAAACATTTGGGGGCTCCTGTAGAACACTGGGACTTGTGGCTGATCCATATAATCAGATCACGTTTAGATCCGGAATCCAGAAAACAATGGGAAGCTGAACTGAGCGTAAAAGATTGTCAATATCAAGACGCGGCGACACGTGAAGATCATACTCGGGTTGACGTTAGCTATACGCCCAAATTTATTGAAATGACAAAGTTTATTGATCGAAGAGTGCAAACGCTAAGCGAGAGCGGTCAGGAGACCACAACGGTTAAAAAACCGACGTTAGTAGGAAAGCCGGGGATGATTCCGCGACGGGTATTTCATAATGCGGTTAATCAGAACAAACCGCGCGTCGCTTACTGTTTAGGGTGTAAGGGGGAGTAATCGTCGGTTGTTTAGGCCGGTGAAGTCTTAGTTTCCGTGTGCTATCAATTGGATTGCTGTATTTTTGGTTTCCGGTGTCTGTGCTAGATAAGTTTTGGTGCGTTGGATTCGGCGACTCGTCCTGTCCTAGTGGGATTGAAATCCTTCCAAATACTTTCTTGGTTTCTTGTGGTGCCCATCATAAAACTTTTTGATCGGATATAACCTTCTTTGAAATCAGGAGGATTGCCTCCTGCGCACTGGGCGAAATCTTGACATCTGCGCAGAACATTTGAAAACTTTTGATTACAGTTGTCTGGACAACGGTTCGTGGAGACTTCACTCCGGTGAGTTACCAAGCGAATTTACTCCGCCATTTTGTGAATTTAATTTAAATTCTCCCTCGTAATTTTAATAATTACGTATGCATCATGATGCAGCCTCCTCAAAATACGAATGAACCATCATTATCCATAATAAAAATTAATCCTAAACGCAAGAAGGATACATACAGCATCAGCAGCGAAGATGATGGCAATGGTGAAAGTTCGCTTTCCAATCCTAAAGCATCATCATCGAAACATAAAAAAAAGACCAATAAAGGGGAAGGTATAGACTCTAGGTCCTTAACTTCAAATATCTCATACCAACAGTCTGTGGCCTCGACTACAAATTCCGTAAAATCTGCAAAGAAAAAAACAACTAATAAAAATGATCAATCAAATGTAAATAATGTAAATAATGATAATAAATCCGAATGCAGAAGTAATCTAAATCAAAGCACAAATGACATTTACTTAGAATGTGGAGACAACAATGATGATCTTAATATTGACCCTTCTAAAATAACTCAGTCGATATTAAAAGATTACTCAAAAATAAAGACCCACTTAGTTAAGATAATGTCAAATCAATCTATACTTATTACTCATAAAAATTCTCCTAGACACTTCGAATTAATGTCCGAAAATAACTCTTCCCTAATGACCACTGTAACTAAAATTTTGGATATCTCTGAACTAGAAGTCAGAGCCCTTCATGAAGCGTTTTCTATTAAACAGGAAACATTACTATCTAAAATTGACGAATTAGAAGCAAAAAATAAAGACTTGCAAGAAAAATTAGAAAAAAATATAGCATTGCGCCCAACAATTGATGAAAATGTTTACCCATCTATTGGTCAGGTCTCAAAAACGAAATTGTATAAAAATTCCTATGCCAATGTTGTTAAACCTAACGTTAATAATAATACAAATGCGACCGAAAAAATTGTAAATACTCCCTCTTCTAAAAAACAAAATAAGAATTCTTCCCAAAAATTGGAAAAAACTAAAAAACTGCCCAATTTACCAAATAAACTACTGAACAAAAATCCACACGATAAATTAGCCATAAAAATTAACAATATCCCTCCTACCAAAAATAATGATGGTAGAGAAATTAATCACATGAAGAATCTAATCACGTGTATCAAGGATAAAATAAATCCTAAAGATTTCTCTATTGTAGTTAATGCTATCAGAACTACTTCTAATGGAGACATAATTATCGAGATAGAAAAAACTACCTTTGAAGTAGTTAACAAATTTAAAGATGCGGTAGAACAAGTTATCAAGGACAAAACTTCCTGCAAAACCCTCTCTTCTACCACATTGATAGAATTATCTAATATCGATGCCACCTTCTCCGACGAAGACATAATATCTGAAATTAAAACAATTCTAACTAAATTTGATCATCATGGCTTTAAATTTATCTACTCCAAAAAAACCTATAATAACACAAAGTCAGCCCGATTTGCTATCGATAAAAATACTGCTGATAAACTACTCACCGAGGGTAAAATTAATCTTGACTGGTGCAGATGCAACATCAAAGAAGTCAATTCTCTAAAGAGATGTACCAAGTGTCATCAGCTTGGTCATCTGAAAAATAATTGCACAAATAAAAATGACAGATCTGATCTCTGTTATAAATGCGGCTGCGAAAAGCATGAAGGACGGGAATGTATGAATTCCCCATGCTGCTTACCTTGCAGAGACGATCTCAAATTGGACCAATTTTCACATTTTGTTGGTTCAAAAAACTGCCTTCACCTCAAAATACTGAAACAGACCAATTAACTTTACTTAAAGTTTTACAAATAAACCTGAATAATACCCCGGAAGCATTCAATTTTGCCATTGATTTTGCCATTGATTTTGCCATCAAAAATAAATTTGATGTTATTACTGCTTCAGAACACCCATATAAACGTTCTAGTATGATCTATAATTCGTCAACAGATTTAAAGTCTAGCATTGTCTTAATTAATAGGAAACTTACCTTTAAAAACATTGGTTCATTCGAGCATTTTTGCATATCAAAGATCAATGACGTATACATAATCTCGGCCTATATTCCGCCTAGCAAACTTGCTAATTTAAACAAATTTATGACCGAATTCACCGATATCCTAAACAAACACAAAAATCATAAAACTTTAATATGTGGAGATTTCAATGCTCACTCCATACAATGGAACAAAAAATTCACCAATAAAAGAGGTCGAACTCTAGAAAATCTATTTATAGCAAAATCACTTACCCTACTAAATATTGGAATCACCCCCACTTTCAATTCTGTTAGAGGTCAATCAATCATTGACTTATCCTTGGCAAATTATAAGCTTAATAAAAATTATGATATTATCTGGGCCACTATTGATGATATTGAAACACTATCCGATCATAATTTCATCACCGTAATTATTAAAGAGAAGCAAAAGGCAAATAATCATCATCATAATTCGCCACAGCCAAATATCAACGACATAAATTTTCCGGTGAATTCATGGCAAATCAAAAAGGATGATATCATTAATCTCTCCACACTTTTTAAATGGAAACTTAATTCCACTCCGATGGACCAATTAAACATAAATTACTTACACGATACTATCACTGAATCGTTTAATGTCACTTTTAAATCCAAAAATATCCTTGAGCCCCCACAAACCAGGAAAACATACTGGTGGAACGAAAATGTAAATCACCTAAAAAATCAAGTCAATATGCGTAAACGGATTCTATTAAAATTAAACAAGCGTTACAATGTCCCTAACAATATGGATAATCCTTGCTACGTCACTTACCTGGAAGCGAAGAACAATTTCAAAAAAGGCATCAATCAAAGCAAAAATGATTCATGGTCTTCATTAATGAACCAACTTAGAGACGATCCTTGGGGACTCCCCTATAAAATCATAATGAAAAAATTATCCTCTAAAACAACAATTTTGGAACCTGATGATTTAGACATAGTCTTAAATGAACTATTTCCTTCGAATATCAAACCCTGTCCTTTACCAGTACCAATCTGCAATGATTTTGAGACTAATGTTCCATCCATCACCATTCAAGAATTGACTTATGCCATTGATAAACTTAATTCAAATTCTTCACCTGGTCTCGATGGATTTTCGAATATTATCCTCAAATTTATACTAAAAGACAACTTACCTACTATTTTGTATATATTTAATAAGCTGATCCTAACATGTGAATTTCCTCGAATGTGGAAAGCACAAAAGCTAGTATTATTTCCTAAAAAAGACGCAAATAAATTTAGACCAATATGCTTGATATCCAACCTTTCAAAATTATACGAAAATATAATCAAAATCAGAATCTATACTCACGTTTCGAATACCAATATCATGGACAACAAACAATTTGGATTCAGGCGTGGCATATCTACAATTGATGCCATTAATTCGGTAATTAAACATTGTAGCAATACTGATATTGCTAGTAACAAAAAAATGGTCACAAATGTTGACACAATTACCTTCTTGGATATCTCCAATGCGTTCAATGCAATTGAACACGCTGATATAATTGATGCACTGGAACATTATAACTTTCCCACATACATAATATACATAATCAGAAACTACCTATTTAACAGAAAATTATTTATAATCAACCACTTATACATAAAATCCAGAAACACCAATAGAGGAGTTCCACAAGGCTCGGTTTTGGGTCCAATGCTTTGGAACATTACAATAAACAGGATTTTCGAGATAAATTTTTATCCTATTAGTAATGTCAAAATTGTAGCTTTTGCCGACGATATCATAATTTGTGTTAAAACCAGTGATTATACAGATTCCATTCCTATCAATGAATATGTTCTGAAAAAGATAAACATGTTTATAAAAGACCTAAACTTAAATATATCCTGGCCCAAATGCCAATGCTTAATGGTCACAGGTTATAATAATAACTATTTTAATAATAAAACTATTAAAATCGACAACCATAATATTTCAATTTCAAAATCTGCAACATACCTAGGAATAATTCTGGACAACAAATTTAACTTTAAAGACCACATATACCACACTGCAAATAAAATCAGAAAAATTAATTTCTCAATAATCAATTTGATGAAGAACACAAATATGTTAAAATTATATAATAACAAATTATACATACAAATTATTTTATCTATTGCATTATATGCGTGTCCTGTGTGGTATAAAACTCTGGAGATTCCAAAATACCTCAACATAATTAACAAAGCCATACGTCCTGCGCTATGCGCTGCCATCAACGCTCCACCAACAACTGCAAATGATACACTGTATTTACTAAACAAAACCTTCCCAATTGACTTACTAGTCACACGAAGAGTGAATGATTACTCTGTAATTAGGGAACGTATTCCATATGATCAATTGACTAAAACACAATTTAAACTCCCAAAAATTTTAATCACCTTTATCAACACTATCAAAAAGAATCACTATAATGATGCTTTACACTCTTGGAATGTCAGATTCAACCTTATGGTTAGAACCCCAATAATTAAACATTTTATTAAAGACGTCAAAAAATGGTTGGAACTCAAGAAACCTATTTATTTAAATACATACAACTCTATGGTCTTATCTGGGCATGGGCCTTTTTATTCCCACCAGTTCAAGATTGGACGTATAAATACAAACAGATGTCAGTTATGCAATGACAATGTAATCGGTGATTCCCTACATCTTATCTTCTATTGTAAATCCGACATGATTTCAAATATTAGAAATAACCATCTATTATATTTCATTGGGGAATTTACTCCCGACAATGTTCTAATTCCCAATTTTGAAACAATTAACTGGAATACATTTTCCACAATTTCAAAAGAAATAATTATCAAATTGTTTCAATTATTTAAGCAATAATTTTTTCAATTTATTCATATTTTCATATTTTCATATCATATTTACAAACATTCATCATACATCTATCCACATTTATTAACAATCCTTATTAATTCGTAATTCGTATTTAATAACAATTCATATTAATTATAATTATAATTAACTATCAATCATTCACTGTAACCTCACTTTTTCACTCACTTTATCACTCACCCATATTTCACTCATCCTTCATTCTCATTTTTCACTATCACCTGCACTAACATATTTTTCACTCACTATCTCACTATCCCATTAATCATCACTTTTCACAATTTTACACTGAATATTGATATATTTAAGGTTTTCACTCTTCATAATAATCCATAACCTACAGGAAGTATCTATTTCACTTTCAAAACTCATCTACATAACCTTCTTCACCTGAACACTATGAATACAAATATAACCTATATTCAAAACCACATAGAAGATATCCAAATTGCTAGTATTCATGTTGGCGACCGAAGTTCATTCTTCTTTTCACCTTCTATACTTTTCTCTTTTGGACAAATATCTTATAGCTTCACGCGGGTTATTCCTGAACACACTTCATGGTCCTCTCGGGGATCATGAAGGATAGTCTAGAGGGCAGAGACATTTCATGAAGTATACTCTCAGTGATTCCATGAAGTGCCTCACTAAGACGCCCTAGGTGAGGGGTTTAGTGGGTCGAACCCCACACTACCCCCGCCTCTTCGGCCGCGCGTATTCGGTGCTGGAAGGGTGGTCCAATGGTTGGTGCTTCGCGGTGGAGTGATGGTCTTCTGCTCTGGGGGCTCTCCACCGGGACGCTACTGGGGATTTGCTCCTTGGTTCGTCCTTGGTGGAGGGTTTCTCTGGGGTGGTTGGCTTCCCTCTGCCGGGTAGTTACTGACATTGGACTGCTATACCTGGTGCTAGAATGGGCGGGGAAGGAGATGCGGGGGTGTCTGGTTGTCAGATTCCCCTCACCTGCCAAAAAAAAAAAAAAAAAAAAAAAAAAAAGGGTGTAAGGGGGCTCATACTTTAAGCAAATGCAGACAATTTCAACAGAAAAGCGAAGAGCTGAACGTAAAGCGAAAATTCGACGTTTGAACCTTTGTTATAACTGTTTCGGGGCCCACCGGGTAGATACGTGTCCGGTAACTTTGCGTTGTGCAAAATGTAGTGGTAAGCATCATACCTTGATTCACGCAAACGTGGCGTCGAAGACAAGGGGCGTAGCGGATTCGTCAAATGCTGGTAATCCTGATGATCAACCAGCCGCTTCCGAAAAGGGACTTAATGTGCACACCACTTTAACGGGACGCCCGTGAAATTGCGTCATCTTTGCGACGGCACGAGCTCGTTTGCTGGGATTAAATGATGCACAAGCGGAAGTGCGTGTAATGTTGGATCAGGCCGCGGAAGCGTCATTTATTACGGAATCTACAGTACAATCATTTAGATTGGAAAAGAATCCTATGAATATTCCATTGACGGGACTTGGTGGAACTCCGACGGGAATCGCTAAATCGTCAGTAGAGGTGACTATACAATCGTTGGTGGAGCCAGACTTTGAATTAACGGTTGACTTGTTAGTTCGACCGCGATTAACGAATCGGTTACCGTCACGAAACATACCGGATTTGGATTTATCCCTGTTTGAAGGGCTTCAATTGGCCGACCCAACCTTTTATGAATCCGGGAAAATTGATATAGTGATCGGGCTGGATTTGTACAGTTATTTCGTACGTTGTAATTTCAAGCACCTACCGCCGACGGAGTTGATGGCTCAGGACAGTCCCTTGGGATGGGTCATTTTCGGATCGACAGTCGCAAACCCGCCACGGCGGGCGGCGTCGGGTTCGTTTGAGAGCGTCAATGTTATGCACTGTGCAGCCGTGGATTTACAGGCATCGTTAGAAAGGAAGGCATCGTAGGAAAACATTTGTGGCTAATAGGGTCTCTATTATACAAACCGAGTTATCGGATGCGCAATGGGGACATGTATCCACCAAAGAAAATCCAGCTGACCTGGCGACTAGAGGGGTAAAAGCGATCGAGTTGGTAGACAACGGCTTGTGGTGGCAAGGGCCGGCGTGGCTAAAGTTAGACCCGGAAAATTGGGAAATTTCGCGGGAAAAGATTACACTACTGCATATTCGAACTAGGAAAGAGACGAATGAGCCAGAGATCTTGCAAAGGTTTTCTTCTCTTACAATGTTGATTAGAGTTATAGCCTATTGTTTCAGATTTGTACATATTTTACGAAAAAGAATCACGGGTAAAGGGCAGGTTAAGGATTTCTTGGCCGATTCTGAGTTTTATGGAGAGATAGCTGCTAGGTTGGAGAACGACGGAAATAGTTGGATATTCATACTCCCGACCACCCCCCATTATGGAGGGATATGGGAGGCGGGTGTTAAGTCCGTCAAGCACCATCTCAGAAGAACCATGGGGAATCAAATGCTGACCCACGAAGAATATTCAACCTTGCTGGTCGAGATTGAAGTTTGCCTCAATTCAAGGCCCTTATGTTCGATGTCCAATTCAATCGAGGATTTGGATGCATTAACTCCTGCACACCTGCTATTAGGAGAAACACCTATCATAATCCCTGACGAGGAACGCAGCGGAGTTCCGGAAAATCGATTGAGTCAACATCAACTTCTTCAACGGCTGCGAAATCAATTCTGGCGGAAATGGTCAAATGATTATTTACATCACCTGCAGGAAATAAATAAATGGCGCACTCCTGCGGTGAATTTTCAAACAGGTCAAATGGTCTTGCTCCATGATGACAGGTTTCCGCCATCGAAAAGGCAATTGGGAAAAGTTCTCGAAACCTATCCAGGACTGGATAATCTGGTGTGAGTAGTAAAGGTGAAAACTGCCACTGGTGAATATAAACGCCATATCGCTAGATTAAGCCACATCTATTTGGACGAAGGTGCCAGTTAGATAATAGTTCATGGTCAATTGTTCGTCCATGCGGACGAAGGCGGGCGGAATGTTCGCGACCAGCGTCGCTCCCCACTATTGTATTTCGGGGTGCTCAGGGTGGGGAGAAAAGGTATAGAGTTGAACGGCATGTGTGAGAGAGGATAGAGTAAAAAGAACGACTGTAGTGATGTGTGCGGCTGGATGGTGTGACAGAAAAAAGGATTGGAGGTTCAAGGTTGTGTGCGCTTTTCGGAGATGTTAGGCAGGACCAGTACCACAGGGGTATTGAAAACCATCTCTGGTGAAAGATTTGGTGACCTTGTCTTGCGGGGGCTGGGGACGACGCCGTTGTTGCGTCGTTGGGGAGGTCCTTCGGCCGAAGACCTCTTCAGGGATGCGGCTGCTCAACCTTGGAGAAGCCTCGCTACCAAAAGATCGTGGGATCCTTGTAGGCTGGTTGAGAGCGTCTCTCCCCCTATTATCTGGGACCGTTAACGGGTGATCCCGGTCGGGTTGATTGAGCCGTCCCACGAACCAACCATTAGCTTCTTCCCTTACCGAGTGTCTCTGAAGGCCCAGTTTAATGTAAGATAATTGTAAAGTGCGTGTGTGAACGAATGCATTTGAATGTCCTACGAATCCTCCCTAGCTTGATTGTTTTGCGGCTTTTTTCCTCTGCATTTGGCAGAGGTTTTTTTATGCCTTCGAGTAGAAGCATAAGGGCTTTAACTCCACCTTGGTGGAGTTAGTAACGCCTATTCCCCCCAGTTAATAAATTGATGTTTTAATTGTTCAACCCCCCCATTAATTCTTGTGTTCTTCTTTATACGCATACCATGCCTTTCCTACGTTCTCCCGATTTTAGTTCTCCTTGAGGAGGTCGAAAACACACCGGTTATGACGCCATGGAGATAGCGAGCGCCAGACAGGCTCGTTGTTATAATCAGAGACGCCATGATGTGAAACATCGTGTCGGAGACTTAGTTTGGCAGCGAAATCACGTAATTTCGTTCGCTGCCAACTATTTCGCGATGAAACTAGCACCGGTGTACGAAGGACCGTACCCGATTGTTAAACAATTATGTCCGGTAGTCTATGAGTTGGGTAAAACTTCTGGACGAACAAATCCGAAGGTTCACCTTTCGAATTTAAAACAGTTCATTACTTTTTAGGAAGAGATTAATAAACAGGGGAGTACCCCTGTCGGAAATTCTGAAAATACACCCGCAGTATCTTCAGGGTCCGTTACCAGAGCGCAGGATAAGGTTAGAAAAGATGTGCGACTGGCATCGCCGCTCTTTCCAGCGTGGAAAAATCATTTGCATCCACGCAAATCCTAGCGCCTTCAATTGTACGCATTGGATATGTTAAGCGAGCGAGCGAGATAGCGTCTACAATTAGTAGTGTTGCCCTTGCTGCTGTTGCTGATAAAGATGGGGCGCGGCGTCGGCGGAGGCGCCTTATCGTCATAGACTTCTTCACAGAATTCTGTGAAGATATTTAGGATTTTGTAAATTATATTCGTAAACATCGACAGCAACGACTGCAGAGACAACAGCAGCAGATGTGGCAAGAGGAGAAGGATGAACTGGAGACGAACGTTGATGAATGAAAATGGTGATGAAGTGATTGTGTTGAAGGAATTGATTGTGGTGTCAGATACGGAGGAGGAGGATGTAAATATATACAGATAAATAAATTAAATATGTTTTATAAATGTGTTTTTTTTATTTTATGAAAGACGTCTGCATGTGTACATTCACTTATTACATGAAGAATGTATTAAATTTGGATGTCATATAATGTTGTTAACATGATAATAAGTAAAATTTAATATCTTGAGATTATTTAAAAAGTTAAGTTTAGTTAGTCTAATAATCTTGCTGCAACTCAGTATAAATAAAAAAACTATTTATATATAAAAAAATTATTTATATACATTCATTATATATATATTTGATATAATTTTTTCAATGATCAAGAAATATTTTATAATATAATTTAAGGTGACTGATGCCATGTACTTCATTCTGTTACAAAGAATCGAACAGAATTACAAGTAATTTTTCCTTTATCCAAGAAGTTTGTTATAGATTATTGACATCAAATATTTTTCCTCGTACTACAAAATTTCAATCCTGATGATAATTTTCGAACCGTTTAATTTTTTACGGTTTTAATCAAAATTTAGAAGTTTTTGATGGCGTTAATTTGGACCGTGAATGGGTTGTTGCTTCAAAACTTCTAAGTTATTGACAACGTTGGCGCTGTACATCTTTGACTCTCTGGACTTGCCTTTCTTATAGCGTTGACCTACGATTAAAAATAATATTAATTTAATCTGAAATAATATATACTAAAGAATTATTATTTTGTATACATACAAATCTTTTTTGAGGTTATATATTCCAAATTTTTTGGGAGGCGGAAAAATAATTGATGTTAATAGGGAAGACTTTGGAAGGGAGATTAATATGAAACAGGAGAAAGAAAAGTGAAAGTAGATGAGAATAAGAAGATAATAAAAATTAAATCGGAGGTAGAGGATATGGAATGGAAAAATTTGAAACAGAAGAAAAAAGAAAAATTTTTGATACCAATAATCTATGGCATCTTCCTCCTGCTCCTCCTCCTCCTCTTAGTTGTAGAAGGAGGAAAAATTTTAGATGTCAATAATCTCTGACATCTTCCTCCTCCTACTAGCTGCGCCCACTCTGCAAGCTGCACTACATTTGCCCTCACGATCCTCGTACATAAATATTCCGCCATGGACGTGACACGCCTCGAGACAGTGCGCCCTATTACCTACAATTTAAGATAGAAGAATTTTGCGAATGGATTGATTTGTGGGATTTACCACGATTATTTAGTGTATCGAGGAAAAGAAGATGGAAGATGAAGAAACTGTAATTGTGTTGGTGGTTGTGTTGGCAATAATGTTATAATATCAATAATAAGGATGATATTAATAATGTTAACGATAAAGATTTTATGGATCATGATGATCATACGGGGTGTCCGGAAATTGGCGCACTTCCTTTGAACTGTTACTTCCTTACTTAAATCTAAGACGAAAAGTCCTGTACAACTTTGCAATCCAAGGCTTAAGTTTTAAGTTATAAGGGTTTTTATGTAAGTAATTTTATTGGCTGTCAGTCGCAAAGTGGCATCATGCGTAACGCGAGACCGTTGTGACGTCAGCAGGACAGAGCCGTAACACGTTTAAACAAAATACTATCCATTCGAGACTCAATAATTTAAAATATTATTTACTAATTGTGTACTAAATATTATCATAATATGTACTAAGTAATTGTAATATTATTTATTTAATTACTTTTCTTCGTTTAGTGCACATTAGCATTTAAATAGTTTTCAACAATAATAAAATAACTTATTAGACACACCATAAATTAAAATAACCCGTATGAAATGTTTTCAAGACTCTGATTCTTCTTTTCTTGAATAAAAGTCACTTTTTAAATCATTTCAATAAAACTCACTTAGGATAAGCACAATTATTAATAAACACACTTGTCACTTCAAATCACCAGCATAAGTCATATATATACACAAGTAATATATATAATATATAGCTAATATATAAGTAATTAATAGCTCATATACTTTATAAATTAATATCTCTTACGCGAATCACGGATAATTGGTTACTTAACACTTAACGGACGGGCCCCGTAGATTTACGTTTTTCCATTCTGACTTCCTAGGACGGGCCACGTAGATCTACGTTTTTGCATGAAGTTTTAGTATGTTGCATTTGGGGTTTTCTTTTATGCACACTGTTATTTTTCTTGATACTATTGCTTATAGTACTATAAACTATAAAGGAAACTAGGGAGGACAGAGCAGATTCCTCCTGTATAAAATTCTCCTGATAATCTTATAAACTCAGACAATTAACCTTTTAAAGACGTAAGTGGTCGATATATCGACCACCTCCAAGGATGTCGATCCGACATAAGATATTAAGCACATATACATAAAAATATTTTATAAAAAAAATAGTCAATTTCAATGGAAAATTACCCGCCCTTAAAAGGTTAATATTATTGATTATCCAATGTACTAGTCATACCCAATATTTAATAATTTGTCAGAAAATCAATAATATTAATTGTTTGAACTTATAAGATTATCAAGAGAATTTTATACCGATAGATGATATTAGTTTTTACCTTCAGTTTGCTGTGTACGCATGTAATGGCATGGGCAATTTCGATTTATTAATTACAAGTATTTGTTATTAAGTGTATAAATTATAAAACATATAAGCTTTGATTCAAGAGAAGAAGAATCATAGTCTTGAAAGGATCTCATACAGATTATCTTAATTAACGGTGAGTCTAATAAATTATTTTATTATTGTTGAAAACTATATTTAAATGCTAATGTGTATTATATGAAGAAAAACAATTAAATAGTTAATTAATATTAAAAATACTTAGTGCATATTATGATAATATTTAGTACACAATTAGTAAATAATATTTTAAATTATAGAGACTCGGATGATTAGTATTTTGTTTAAACGTGTTACGGTGCTATCTCGCTGAAGTCACATATGATACCACTTTGCGAACGCTAGCCAATGAAATTATTTACATAAAAACCCTTATAACTTAAGAATTAAGCTTCGGATCGCAAAGTGGTAAAGAGCTTTTCGTCTTAGATTTGTGTAAAGAAGTTACAGTTTAAAGTAATTATTGATTCGAGAGAGAGTACTCATGTTCATTCATTTACTGACTAAAAATTTCATCCATACTATACACCCCCGAATCAATACTGGTTGTGTGATCATCCTGATCCATAAAATCATTATCGTCAACATTATAATTATTATCATCCTCATTATCGATATTCTCGAGCATCTCGAAATTACCATCACACTCACTAAAACGATCACTATCTTCTTCGTCCCACCTCTCTTTCTCTTCCGTCTCGTACGGAATTTCTCCAAATAATCGTGGTAAATCCTCATCGTCTATCCATTCGCAAAAATCTTCTATCCTTCTTTGCGAACGGTAGTATCGCACTGCCTCTCTGTAGCGGTCCCGGTTCTCCACAGTGTCTATTGGCGCATATATATCTTTCTACAAAAAGTAAAAGAGTAAATTAATAAAAAAAATAAAAAAAAAAAACAATAAAATAAATTTAAAAATATAAATAAAGAAATTTTAAAGTATAAAATATTATTTACTTACTAAAACTTCTATTAAAAATTTCATGTTTTTGTGCAAAGTTCTAACACTCACATGCACGCACTTTGAATGTTCAGTTATAAGTGTCTACCTCCAACTCTTAGGATGATCGAAGAATGTAAAATCTACTTATTTATATTTTTCAAAAATGGGTAGGGCTAAGATTTAACATCTTCAGACGTGTAATTCAAATCTAACATAAAAGGCCATCATATATGAAACTTATCCTGGTATAATGTATGAGAAAAACAATTTGAAATAAAATACTTGACACGTGCAAATGTGTTTATTACTTTTCGAAAAATTGATGGAACAAAGAGAAAGGGAGAGTAAACATCTAACTGTAATTCATATATGATATCATGGTATGTGTGTTACACAGATATACAAGTATGAATCTAACATGATATACTACTCGGGGGAAAGAATAAAACCATTCTTTATTTCTTTCTTATTAAGCTTCATTTTACGCATTTTTGATTACAAATTCTATTTTTCGGTATTGTATACCATCCTGAATCTTTATATATATACATCCTAAACGTATATTATCAATTAAATTATTATAATATTCGTTATTATCTAAAATTTTGTTAAATCTAGGCGGAAAAAAAATGAAAAATGATCAGTATCTATAATTAATTTTCGGCCATATTTGGTATTGGCCTCTCGCATTTTTATTACTCTAAATCCTATATTAACTTCAATTTTATTTTATTTTTTTAGTTGTAAAATTTGGCTGATATTACCGCATTTGTTAAGGAATGAAAGATCCATTTAAAAAGTATAATTTTTTATTTATAATCAGTATTTTATCAAATCTATGAAATTACTTACTGTTCAAATGTGTATATTTATTAACATTGTTATAATAATTATATTTTAATATTCTTCTTCCAAGTTCTGCAATAGAGTTTAATTATAATTAAAATTATGTTTTCATTCTTAGTAACCATAACATATATATTATAATATCGTCTATTAGAATCAGTATTGATAATATGAAATCTTCAAGGAAATTGAAAAGAATCTAAATAATAAAATTATATTATTATTACATTGTTTGTTACTAATAAAACTGATATTTTATTTTCTTACCATATATTAAAAAACTTCATATTGATTGAGATTTCATTTTATTATTTTTTTATACACTTTGATGTGAAACGAGATGTGGAGTTTATGCAAATGATTGAATATTCACAGAAAATCATCACTTAATATTGATCATTTTTATTGACATTTGCATTTTCAGCCATGAAATTTAGTGGTAAAAATGGGAATATTATGGAAGAATATGGACTTTGTCCATTGATGAAACAAAAAATGATACGTTCCTAT
Organism: Sclerodermus sp. 'alternatusi'; assembly: GCA_037305995.1. Taxonomy (NCBI): domain Eukaryota; kingdom Metazoa; phylum Arthropoda; class Insecta; order Hymenoptera; family Bethylidae; genus Sclerodermus; species Sclerodermus sp. 'alternatusi'. The sequence continues at coordinate 15,361,930 of CM074544.1, read as the reverse complement.
TGTCAAATTATATGCATGTATAGCTTACATATGTATACATTCTGTTAAAGTAGAATAGAAAAATCAGAATGTATAGGTGGTACACGGACTTTGTTGTAAAACGTTTAAATCTAATAGTAGAGTTGGGTGAGGGTACAGCTCAGTGACACATAATAAACGCTTAAATCTAATAATGCTTGGGTGAAGTTGGGTGTGGGGGTACACCCAACTCGATGATACATAGATTGTATACGTTAGCAGCCTCTAGATGCAGAGACCTTGATGAGTAGGTCATTGATATTAAGATAAGACAGACAGAGACAACAAATATATGATAGATAGAGATGCCATATGCGCTTTTGCAATATTATATGAGATAGAAAGAGACTTACCTTTTTCAAGGTTGTTGATGTTACACATGAGAATTTGATGATTTTTAAGGTTAGCCAGCATCCGATGCTTGATATGTGTCAAACACTTTCCTGTCCATGTAAAGCAATCTTACACTTTCGGTTGCCAATTGGGTGATTTTTCAAGATCCATCATTGTGCGAGATCACGCCTACTATGGCTAGACTCCGCTAAGAACGGATGGGCCGAGTACTTGTCTAGACCTAGGCTAGATCATTTTCGCTAGGACAGCGAACACCTATTAATTAGACGCGTAGTGGTTTATCACTGGCAGTCATATTCCAATTACCTAAAGAGTCAGAGGACACCTCTCTCTCTCTCTCCTTTTACTCCAATCAAACGAGGTGACCTCGTAACGATTAACCTCTACCCTCCTCGGCCTCCAGCAGTGCACCTCCTCCATGTCCACATCGGTTTCTTCGTGGTACCCTATACCTGGCGGTTTCCACTTCCTGGCGTTGATGTTCATTCGCTCTCGCGATCATTTCACGTAAATTATTTTCGCTGGTTCATTTTTATTTTCCTTTCTATCATTTTTCTTACAGGTTCATTAATGCATATTTTTGGTCTTTCGAACTAGATAACTGGCAAAATTAATGGTGCATACTAGATTTTGGTCAGAAGATCACCTGAAATTTACAATAAATTAATAATTTAATTCGAATCAATTATGTCTTGAGAAGTGAGTGAGTACGCAATTCACGTGGATGTCCTCCGCAATGACTTGACTCGTGCTTTGATTAATACCAAAAAATGAGGGGTCAACAATTTTAGCGCTTCCTTTCTTTGTAGGCAACTAGCAGCGGTGACAGAATTGATGTTTGAAGCCCGGACTATCTATATTAAAATATGAAGCTCAATGTAGCCAGCCGAGTTAGTTCAATCTTCTTATATGGTATCAAAAGCCTATGAGAAGATGGTGGAGGCTTATGAGGAAGTCAAAGCTTACCTTGTGAACCACTTGAGTCCATTGCGTCTACCTCTTCTATAGACAATCCACATGCTTCTTTTAGCAGTATTTGTCTACCTCGAATCGATTTGCCCAAATTCAGCGGCAAATATTTAGAATGGCCATCCTTTCATGACCTTTTCAGGTTGTGATGTCGGCATTGCATCCAAAAATGATTCACACGTATTCGCTCAATATCGTCACTTTTTGGACTGCATCTACTCCTTATTTTGCATCCTGCATGATCCAAAAGCTTGCTGCAGGCATGGATCGGAATTCCAAGATGCTCGATGAATTCTCCAGAATTCCATATATTTGTCGATATTCTTTTTGGGGCGGATGACTTGTCATGATTAATGGATATTAAGAAACAATTATCATTGCTTCTTAGCAAAGGAGAATTTGAACTTTCTAAGTGGGCTCTTAATACAGTCCCTTCTGAATCTTCTCAAAGAGATCTGCTTAAAGGCTCAGTCGAAGAGTCCCGAATATTTCATGAGGGAGTGCTCCGTTTCTACACAAGCCCGATTCTACACAGACCGTTTGCACCTTACCGACATATGCTTACCGACAAATTATATAATTCAATTTAATTTTCTATTAAATTAGAAAACGCGTTTATGTATTTTGAGTTAAATAATTCATTTACTATTGTTCTAAAGTAAAAATTAGGTAAATCATTATTTGAATTATAATTATAACGTGAGAATTAGGTTATAAGTAGTTATCTCCTGGTGGTGAGTGTTGTTACTCGTGTACATTTTTCAATGGGTAAGGTGGGAAATGTATAGATAAATTCTTCAAAATTGAGATATGGAAATACATTAATTTTGAATGTAGATAAAAGACTCATCATATAATTAGATGAATTATTAAATTCAAAATACATAAACGCGTTCTCTAATTTAATAGACAATTAAATTGAATTATATAATTTGTCGGTAAGGTACAAACGGTCTGTGTAGAATCGGGCTTGTGTAGAAACGGGGTACTCCCGTTCTGATAGAGCTTAAAATCCTAGATTCCTGGTGTTAAATGTGTCGATCTTTGGAATTTTTGCCGAGAGTCCGCAGCTCTCGTTCTTTATTGGTTTACAGAAGGAAACAGCTATCACTCCCCATAGTGGTGTCTCACTTTAACTATCGGAGCGTCTCTGTCTAACTAGTGATATCGTTATCGTTGAATATTTCAAAAATAAAGCTTTAAATAAAAAAAATGCTAAGAGAAAAAAATTCTGAGAATTGAATCAGGAACTACCCCTCAAAAAATGTCTCCTCTTTTTCGGACACCCTGTATATTTGCAATAAATTCAGGTACTATTGTTTAATACACATAAAAATTAATAAAAAAGTTCACTAACCGTTAAATTTGTTTTCTTTATTTATATCATCTTTTCAGAATAATGAATCACTTGTTGAATGACATGAACTAAATTTTAATTAAGCTCAGAAGATATTTCAACAGCAACCATTATTCTAGATTTCACTGTCTGTTACGTTTTGTTTATGATTGCGATTGGAATTCCACGAAATTTATACACGCTGGTACTCGTCACTCAGTTTTGTGGATAATTCTGCAATTAAACTGCAAGTCGGACTACTTTCTCATGACCTGCGCAAAACTATCTACATAAGACCGCCTATGGAAGTTTTTTGGATACTGCCAAAAGGTGTCTTAAGTGTTAGGAATGCAAGTGTTAGGAATCCAGAAAACTAGGGCTACTCAGTAACATCCACAGTCAAATAGACTAGTGAGAGATCGAATAGGACGAAATATATATATGTTCTTCAATATTTATCTTTTTATTTCAAATTAGAAGAAATGGGATTATCAAAATAGTAAAAGATGCTTTGTACTTGATAAACTAGAATTATAATAGTGAATTTATATTTTTGTAGTTTTCAATTGGAACTCACTTCAAATTACATAGCATCAACCGAATTATGCCAGGCCCTTCATTTTTAAAGATTTTCCCTACATGAAGCCGAGTTTCGAGAATGTTGTGAAATTTTTTATATGCATACATAGCCTTGAGAAAACTACTCCTAAGTAAACGGGCTAACCGCGCTGTCTCTTGGTTGAGGGAACTGCGAAAACCACCTAACAGTATCTTGCACTCTGGATTCAGACAAGAATCCAGAGGAAAAAATTTCAGATGTCTGGGTTGCTGGCTATCCAGATTTAATCAGCTGGCGTTCTATATTATGTAAAGGTTATCGCACAGGAAGACTTCCATGAATTCAGGCAAAAGTGCAAGTAAAATGTTACAATGCAAATAATAAAATGAGCGATACAAACGGGTGCAAACGAAGGAAAAGCAGTATCAACTTACAGATTTCGAGAATCTCAAGAAATTGCCAAGTTACCTCTTGTGTCAATTTTCAAAATGCGGTATAAAGAACCTCTTGACGTATAAATAATTCTTTTTCGAATAGCGTTGGAAGAATTAATAATATGAAAGTAGGTTGCTGACATTTTTTACCTCCTTATAATTTTTTACCCTAAAGGAGTACGAATTAAATTGAAAGTGGTGCAAACAGGTTAAAACATAGTAGAATCAGATAAGCCAAAAAAAGTTATTTTAAAAGTTTAGTACCAAGTTTACATTTAGGTCACAGAAACATCCTATATCCTGTGTAGCATGCAAAATGTCACATATAAAGATATAAACAATCACATAGTTACAGATCATAAGCAAGCAAGCGCAGCTGCACGAGAAATCATATTTTCTTTTGCTACTATACCCATATTTAAATTATTTGCCCACTCTTTAGCATTATCTTCTATAATAATATTATTTGGATGAGTTTCAAAAATATATTTTGCAAGTGATATAGGATGTTCTACTTTTGAAATAGCTACTACTGAACCAAATTGAAATAATCTTCCATCAGTTATACATGTATCCCTTTGGATATTACCTATATGCCCAAATATTATTTAATTGAATTTATTATTCCTCTTTTTCTACTAAAGATATAATTTTACCATTTGCATTTAAAGCAGAACCATAATCACAATTAAAAAAATCAACGTATTCTAACCACCATAAAGCTGCTTCTACAGCTTCAACAGCATATTGGTTTTTTATTAGAGTTTTGTTACCATTACACGCAGCTTGTTTACAAGCAGATAATTTCTCAATCACAATATAATCACTATAAAAATTAGCACCACCTTGAATAATTATACAAGGTGAAAGAATAAATTTACTTATTTATGTCTATTTATCTTTAACCAAGTTTATTAGTCAGTTTTATGTATACAGGGTGTAACAAAACAACTGCACTTCCTTAAAGAGGGTGATTCCTGATGCTATTCAAAGAACTTTTTCTTTTTGCCATTTTTTAATCTAAAGCTTAGTTTTCCAAATATTCAATGGTAAAGATGCCATTAATTAGACAGACTATTAGTTAGAAAAAGACAGATATGATTGAAGTGAGATAGCATTTCTCTGCCTCACTTCAACTATCTGTCTGTCTTTTTCTAACTAATAGTACTAATATTATTGAATATCTCGAAAATTAAGCTTTAGATAAAAAAATCGCAAGATAAAAAAATTCTTAGAATAATGTTAGGAATCACTCCTTTTAAGGAAGCAAGATTGTTTTGTTATACCCTGTATTTCAGTACCTCACTGTATTTCAGTATTGTTTTAACACTTCTGTCTTTAAATTAGGTAACAAAACATCAATTATGGATATAGTATAATTTTAAATATACACAAGGTGTAACAATGGCATGTTCCATAAATTTAAAGAATTGTAAAAAGAATAACTCTAAAATTAATTAATTTTTAAGATATTCAATGATAAAAGAATTATTAGTTAGACAGAGACAGTCAATTAGTTGAAATGAAAAAACACTATTATGTCTGACTTCATCTATCTATGTATGCCAAATTAATAGTACCTTTATCATTGAATATTTGGAAAATTAAGTTTAAAATAAAAATGTGGATGTCCGGAAAAAAAGGAGACATTGTTGGAGGGGTGGCTCTTGACGCAATTATAAGTGTTTTTTATCGCATTGGCATTTTTTAATTTAAAGCCTCAATTTTAAATTATTAATATTTTTCTATATGCAATATGATTGCCCCTTGTTCGCGAGCTAGTGTCAACTACCATGGTCGCGCGTGGTGACGTAAAGCATAGTCCTGCGTCGCCCCGAGGCACGCACACACTTCAGAAATGTTTAAAAATTTGTACAGTCACATTCGCACAGTTATTAATAATTCATTTAATTCATTAATAATTTAATTGATTAATTGACATAATCTCTTGATACTTTTTATTTTTTCATTAAAACAACGATTACTTCTGTTATTTCATCAAAAATATAGTTGAATAACAGTTTTCTAATCAATAACAAGTATCATTAATTACAGACTGTTAAAATATTAATTTTAACAATCTAACAAATGCAAAACATTGTTATTCAATAATTTAATACTTTTAAAGACTTATCATTGACTTGGTACTTTCTGGATATCCTCATTCTATCATGGAATCGTTTTCCTTTCGGTAAAAAATTGTTAATTATCCTCGAATCCATGAAAATTTATTGCGAAAGTAACATCACATAACTACAATCACTGGACGATCAATTTTCACTTTTTACACAGCTTAAATTAACACTACAAACAACCGTAATCTTTAACAATATTAATAACTTTATTAATTATCACTTTAAACATTAATCGCAGAAATAACTAAATAATTAATGCATGAAATTGTGAGATTACTGGACTAGCTTTGTTCTTAGCTCTCACACACGCGATGCACCAAGTATGCTTATTCTTTACAGTCACCTGTAATAGGTAAACATGACACAAGGGCAAAATTTAGTTCATCAGTAATTACTATTCTTGTGTCGAACGCGTCGATAATCTGGTTATTATGAAGTAGTAACGGATGTTGGTAATGCGACAACAGCGCAACATAATGCCCATCGGAGCTTGACCAACATTGAGTGCTTTCCATTCACTTGAACTTGTGTTAACTCTTGGTAACTTTAGTTGACATAAGATTGTAACTATTCTCAACTCATCATAACTCTACTAAAAGCTGTAGTTCGTTTGAGTCGACTTGTATCATTCAGTCGAGTAACTCTAAAACAAATAGAAAGCATAATTCACGACTAAAGTTAACTTGAGTCGACTTTAGTCCGCAAATGGAAAGCAATCGTTTATATTCCTAATTAGCGTTTGGTCCTAGAGTTGTCAACTGGACTCATCAGTAAGGCTTGTGTTGACAACTCCTGCCTTGGACGCTTGGAAGTATATTGAAGAAGAAGAAAGTTTATCCGAGCACTTGCGAGAGACTAAGGGTGTTTACGTGAGCAATCGTATTGCAATCCTGATCGCAATGATGCAACCAATGGTAACAAATTCCTTAGAGTAATCGGATTTGGTAAAAGCTGTCTTATAAAAATCATTATGATTACTTAATAGGTTAGTAAATGTCGATATACTAAAATATATTTTTCTATAATTTTTTTTAGTAAAATGAATGTTTCGAAACCTCATCGAAGTAATAATGAATTTGGTATGTAGAATATTATATATATTAACAAAATTCCTTTATAAACAATTTATTTATATAGCTGAAATGATTAAAATTTTTCATACAGATAATAGCAGATTTTTTTGGACAGACAGAACCACAAAATTACTTATTGAAGAAGTACGCAAAAATAAATCTTTATTAATTAGAAAAAATATTGAAAAAAAAGAATGGAGAGAAATTAGAAAAGAATTAATTAAAAATGGGTATAACATAACTGAGGAACAATGTGCTGTAAAATGGAAAAATTTGAAACAAAAATATAGAAATATTTCTGATGCTAGAAAACAGTCAGGTGGGCCCAGAATTGATTGGGAATATTTTGATAAAATGCAGGAACTAATGAAACCTTTACCAGAAGTTAATCCTTTATCTATTGCTTCGAGCTCATATGGATTTAGAACTCAAAACATACAAAATATGACTACTTCACAAACTGATTTTTGTAGTGATGAAGAAAACAAAGAACCAATTAATTCTAATAGTTATATTATTCGCAATGTAAGAAAAAGAAGTGTTAAGGGAAACGTAAAATTTTATGAAAAATTGTTTCATCAACGAGAAAGGCACCACAAAGAAACAATAGAAATGCAAAATAAAATATTAAAATTATTTGAAGGATGTTTAAAGGATAATGATGATGATAATAAAACTTAATAAATATAATTATATTTATTATTTATAATTTATCACTATAAAATATTATCTATTAATATAAGAAAAGATTATTTTTTGAAGAAAATTTGTTGAAGTAGCTCAAATGATTTAAAAATAAGAAGATAGTTTTTGTTTAAAAAAAATGCATTTCATTTGAGAATTTCACTAAAGAAAACCTATGACACTTGTTTATGTTTGTTTATCATTTAAAGAAATATTTATTTATGTTACATAAAATAATTTTTAATTCAGTATTATATAAATAATATATGTTTAACAAATATATATAAAATAAACTTTACGCAATTAATTAATTAAATGAGCAATTATTTCTCGTTTATCTTCGCCATTTTCAAATGCATCACCATCATCGTTTTCAACAAAAAATTCATCTAATAGATCTAATGGTTCATCTTCCAAATCTATACAAATGTTGTGCAAAATGCAACATGCCAATATTACTAGAGGTATCATATCAGTGTTATATATGTAAATAAATTTTAATTTACGAAATCTACCTTTCAAGGTAGCAAACGCTCTTTCTATTATCATACGCGTAGCCGATAATTTTTTATTATAATTTTGCTCAATTGCATTTAGGTGACCATTGTCACGATAAGGAATTAGCAAATAATTTAATAAAGGATAGGCTGAATCACCTATTATATGCATATTTTCTGGGAAGTATTTGTTCATGTCATTTTCAATTAACTGTTTAATATCACTTAAACGCCATATGCAGGAATCATGAACACTTCCGCATATTCCAGTAAATACGTCTATAAATTTCATTTTATAGTTACAAATAGCTTGTAACGTAATTGAGTGATAACCTTTCCTATTAACATAGCTGTTTGGATATTCGATTGGAGCACTAATTGGTATATGAGTACCATCTATAGCACCTACTACACCTGGAAAACCACTTGTTGTTGCAAATTCTTGTGCATTATTTAATAGTTCCCTATGCTGAGGCCACTTAATATAATGTTCTACATGATTTTGTAAAACAAATGCTACGTTAAATACACACCTCCAAATAGTGTCTTTACTAACACCAAATCTATCTGCTATAGATCTGAAGAAAAATTTTAATATTAAATGAACATATATGAAATAAAATTATGATTATTTTTAGGCTTTGTACAATAGTTCTGTTTTTACATATAATCTACTTAACTTACCTGTATACTTCTTGATTACCGAAATACCATAATGCTATAGCAATTTGTTTATCTAGTTGTATTTTCATAGGATAACCATGTGTTTGCAATAAAGGTAATCCAATTCTCTGCATTAATATTTCAAATGTCTCAATTGAGACTCTGAAGTGTGATTTGAAATCTTTAGGCAAAATAAATAAATATAACATACCATTAAATAATAATAACACATACATACATATATATAAATTGCATTGCATTCAATACTAAATATGCATTCTTTACCTGTTAAACTATAATTTAAAGCAATATGTTCATAAAAATGATTTATTTTAATATGTTGCTCTCTAATTAATGGAATTGGTAAATCATTTTCTTCTTCTTCTTCGTTATTCATAAGGAAATTACCTAATAATAAAAACTCCATTTTATTTTTCCAACACTACCTGCAAGCACACATTTATTAACCTATTAAGTAATCATAATGATTTTTATAAGACAGCTTTTACTAAATCCGATTACTCTAGGGAATTTGTTACCATTGGTTGCATCATTGCGATCAGGATTACAATACGATTGCTCACGTAAACACCCTAAGTAGACATCATGTTGAAATGAGACATCTAGCGTAGGTCTCGAAACCCCCACATTATAATACATTAGCCACCATCTAATAGTAAGTGTCGGTAATTCATGAATTGTTATGGGGGTTTCGAGAAAAACACTAGATGTCTCATTTGAACATAACGTCTACTTAATTTTTCGCAAGTGCTCAGATAAACTCACTCCTCTATATACAGGGTGTCCGGAAAAAAAGGAGATATATTTTGAGGGGTGGTTCCGGATGCTATTTCAAGAACTTTTTTCTGTCGATATTATTTGATTTAAAGCTTTATTTTCGAGATATTCAACGATAAAGCTGACATTAGTTTGAGAGAGACTCTTCGATAGCTGAAGCAAGACAGAATAGCGTCACCTCATTTCTACTATCGGAGTGTCACTGTCTTACTAATAATATTTTTATCATTGTATATATTGAAAATAAAGCTTCAAATCAAAAAATGCCAAGAGAAGATAGTTCTTAGAGTTGAGTCAGGAATCACATCTGAAAAAAGCGTTCATTATTTTTCAAACACCCTGTAGAAACACATTTTATTTGACTATTTCATATCAATAATATTCGTTAGATTTTTTTTAATACACATTATTAAGCGATCTTTATTAGAAAAAAAATAATGGGAGTCTAATACATGTTAAATGTATACAAAACAATGACTCTTTTGTACTAGTGGTAAAGAATCAGATTGACTTATTCATCTTCACCTATTTTTATACCTTTGCGTTTACAGAGTACCATAATGAGCCTAGGACAAATTTCAGAAGGTTGTAAGGGAGCATGAATGAAACGTTTTTTATTAACATACCTGTGATCCACGACCTTTTTATTTGGAGATATACATCAGCGAAATTTTACCTATTTTTGATGTGATTGTATAGTTGACCCAGTACCATTAACGTTTGACACGAGGCCGCTTTGATGTTGAAGCTTCGCTTCAATTTTCTATGGTAAGTTTTCGGTATAATTTTCTTTTTAACGAGGAAAAATCTATTATTTTAATGCTCCTTTTAAATCCTTAAAAAAATATATTCCATAAATCTGCCATAGAAGACTGAACTGAGGCGAATGGAGTACACTGACCGGCAATGATGCAGTACAAACCATAGTCTATGGCTGACTTCGAGTATAGCTAAAAAAGAAGAAGGTATATCTTCCTTCTCACTCGCACATGATGTCATATATCCCAAATCGGGGGAAGGCGGGTAAGTTTCAGGGGTACAGAGAGAGGCGGAGAGTATCGCGAGAACACAGGCGATACCTCCCCTTATCAGACTATCTCTCTTAGATCAGCGCTGACATTTCTTTGCTTTTTTCCTCCAATACCCCTCTATTAAAAGACGGGGCTAAAGGGGAAAATTGGTGGGAGCTGTATTGGATTCTATCCTTGGTTTTTGCTATTAAAAAGGCAAGGATGCTTTTGAAGGGAAATTATAATTTTCAACAAAATTGGCGTCACTATCGTTGTCCTTGTCTGACAACAGCTCAGGCATGCTTTCATCTCTATCCTTTCTGGCTAGAGGGGAATGCGGAGGAGAAGTATTGCGGGAACATAGGCAATATCTCGATTCTATTTCTTATCGACTGATATTCTTAGATCACTGTTGATTTTATAAATTATTTATTTTTATATTAAGAAAAATTATAATTAAAATGAATTAATGTAATAAATGATAATAATTTTTATTTTTAAAAATTGTAATAAATTATATTTAATTTAATGTATATTTAAATGTAATATTTAATTCCATTAAATATTATTAGATCATCCAATTTATTGTCTATTATTTAATTCTTAATTTCTATATATATTTATTTAATTTAGTTTTTGTATATAATGGAACAATAATATTTAATAAATGATTTAATTAATTATAAAAGTAGTTCTGTTTACTTGTAACACAACCGAACATATCTGAAAACTAACGAAGAGAGTCGAACATTAACGAAGATAGGCGTAAACTAACGAAAAGAGCCGCTTCGGAATAAGAGAAAATTTCAAAATTGGATTATAAGTGATCAGAACTACTTTTGTAATTAATTAACTTATTTACTAAATATTATTGTTCCATTATGTACAAAAACTACATTAAATAAATATATATAGAAATTAAGAATTAAATAATAGACAATACATTGGATAATCTAATATTTAACGGAATTAAATATGACGCTTAAATATATATTAAATTATAATTTATTACAATTTTTAAAAATAAAATTAATTCATTTTAATTATAATTTTCTTTAATATAAAAATAAATAATTAAATAAATCAACAGTGATCTAAGAATATCAGTCGATAAGAAATAGAATCGAGATATTGCCTATGTTCCCGCAATACTTATCCGCATTCCCTTCTAGCCAGAAAGGATAGAGATGAAAGCATGCCTGAGGGGTTGTCAGACAAGGACGACAATAGTGACGCCAATTTTGTCCGAAAATCAAAATTTCCCCTCAAAAGCATCCTTGTCTTTTTAATAGCAAAAAACAAGGATAGAATCCAAAACACCTCCCACCAATTTTCCCCTTTAGCCCCGTCTTTCAATCCAGGGGTATTGGAAGAAAAAGGCAAAGAGATATTAGCGCATATCTAAGAGAGATAGTCTGATAAGGGGAGGTATCGCCTATTGTGACGCGGTTGTCCCGTTAGACTGGGTCAGCGTCACCATGGCCCTGTGATTCTCTCTCTCCCCCCCCCCCCCCGTCTCGAGGAGCGAGATGAGAATTTGGCGAGAGGTACTGACTGTGCCATCTATGAGATGCATGGTAAGTGGCCTAATATGAAGAATCCGATTCCGAGCCAGTAACTGGTCGAGTCCTGCTGCATTTGCTAATTCTCATCTATTGGCGGAATTGGGAAAGTGGGCGGGCCTGAAGCGCCGGATCCTTGATTCGGCCGGAGCGATCGAGGATTGATCGATGTACTGTGGAACCTTCAGCACGGGTGATTAACGACGTGGACAACAAAAGACATAAGTTTGGACCAGATATAGTGGTTGTTTTGTGCTATCGAGGCCCCGTGTGAGTACCATCCGAAGATACACCGGGACCCACCTGATACACGCACCCTCTCCCAAGGACTCGAGCAACCTTGGAGAGGCGCCGGAGGACAAAGACCCTACGCCCACGAACGACGAGGAAGGACCTCAGGGTACAGAGACGGTAGCTGCGAGGGTGGTAAGCTCCCTTCAGTGAGGACCTAGTTCTCCCAGCTTAGTTTGTACAATCGAATTTGACCTCCACGGCTACGCGGGCACGATAGGGCGCGGACAGTCGTAGCAGGGACCAGGGTGGGTTTGGGCCAGCGACCCGGGGCAGCGTCAAATCAAGAGACCACCCGCGGGGAATAGCTTTCGCGAGGCAAGAAACCGAGGGGCCCTGCCGACGGGTCAAAACGTCCTAGATACGGTGGAGGTGAAGTAGCGACCAAATTTGCAACGTCACACTATGTTCTCGCGATACTCTTCGCCTCTCTCTATACCCCTGAAACTTACTTTTTAGCTATACTCGAAGTCAGCCATAGACTATGGTTTGTACTGCATCATTGCCGTTAAGTGTACATCTCTTGTATTTGTGTGAATTGTTAGAAAATATATAATATATCTGTAAATAACATTCTGTTTACCGTATATTTTAGAGATATTTTTATGAAGAACAATATAAACTGTAATATTTAGTTATTTGACTTTTACATTAAAAATTTATTGTTCTTATAAAAACAAAAGTCTGTATTCGTAATTCTGCTATACATTCATTAAAATGGGTAACTTAATATTTTATTAATGTTTTAATGTATCCCACTTGTGCTAATAAATTTTTAATTTTTCAGATAGTGGGGATTCTGATAGTGAAAATGAAGGTTTCCTAGATGAATATATATAAAAGAAATGTTGAAGGATCATCGAAAGTCATAGAATATAAAGGGAAAATTTATACTATGCAATCATACAAATTATTGAAACAGGAACAATTAAATAAGATTAAAGAACAAGAAAAAAATAAATTAATAGTGAAACATGAACAAAGAAATTTCACAAAGCGACCTCCTGTAACAAAATCTGAATTCAAATTTTTCAACAATAGGTGTTTCAATTGCTATCATATGGGACATACCAGAACGCAATGTTCGTTTCCTCAAATAGAAATGTACTGTTTTGTTTGTGGAAGACGAAATTTCACACGAAAAAATTGCCCTGATTGTTCTAAATATTATGTGTATATACAGGGTGTAACATTGATGTTAGGAGAAATTTTAAGGGGTTGTAGAGGGGTTGATTCTAAGACATATTTTCCTTAGCCATTTTTTAATTTAGGGCTTAAATTTTGAATTATTAAGGTTTTTCTGTACATTATATGATTGGCTGACGCGAGCGCGCTGTGACGTCAGTCAGCTGTAGCACCGCCGGCGCAACACCGTAGCTAGCGGGGAAAAATATCGTGTCGCCCCAAGAAACAAAAATCCATTAAATTTTATGAGAATGTACAAATAACCATTAATAATTCAATTTTTTCTAAATATTCAATTAATACCTACCACAAATAGGAATTAATTGAATATTTATAATAAGCCCATGAAACTTTTTATTTTTTACTGTAAGCAATAGCTATTAAAGTTATTTTAAGAAAAAATCCTAACTTAAATAACAATTACTTAATAAATAATAAAAAGTTTCTTCAATTACACGCGCGAACCTATTAATTTATCACTAATTTTTAAGTAAATAGCATGCAAATTAGAATTAAAGTAAATAAAATATTTATTCGACTCACTAATTATTGAAGATTATCCAGACATCCTTCACGTAGTTTAGAATCTTCATTAATTTATAAAAGTTCACCTAATTTATTATTTTCACAAAAATAACAACACATAACCACACTTACTTCCACACACAATTTCCAGGTACTTTACTTAATTTCACTGTTCACAAGAATCACCTCACATGTCTTACCGTGTCCGTAATTAAATTGATATTTTTAAAGCTATACGCGAAAATAATTATTAATTTAATAATAAAAATTAAGGCACTATTATCCCTACACCGGCATCGTTCGCGCACTAACACTCACACTGTGAAGTTGCACACTGTCCACCTGCTGGGCCTTATTCTAATTATAGGCCACTGACCTACTTTCCTACTGGATCAGCTGATCAACTGAAGTCCTGAGAAAAAGGAAGAAGCCGAGGCTTCCTTGATTAGACTAAGTATAACATAGTAAATAATTATTGAAGTGACTACTTTTCTTACCTTGAAACTTTTTTTATTTTTTTTTTTTTTAGTAAGAGGAAAACCCTCATGGGCACCTAGTCACCCACGCATTGAACAATGGGGACTAGGTAGTGTGAGACTCTTACTCACTAAAAACCTCTCTAGAAGATGCGCTTTCTTCCCGTCCTTCCTTCCCGTCCTTCTTTCCCGTCCTTCCTTCCCGTCCTTCCTTCCTGTCCTTCCTTCCTGTCAAAAGAATTGATGGAAGCATCTTCTTGATCCTATTGCACTTCACAACACTTCACAACACTTCACAAGTTTATGCACCACATTTGTCAGTTTTTAATACGCGCGTACTTGACTGTTTATAATAAATGTTCGAATTGTCTTCCGCGAACAGTCAAGCACGTTTCTGCTCTTCGCAGAATAGAGTTCCGAACTCTATCGAATATCGCGTCATTGTCTTGGATCTCATTGCACGCGGCGAGTATTCTTGCAATGAGATCTTCTTCACTGTCGACTGGTGTCTCGTACACCAGTGACCTTACATGCCCCCATAAATAAAAATCCAGAGGTGTAAGGTCGGGCGAACGCGGACCTTCGGACGCGATTTCCGGATAGAAGACTTCCCGGTCGCGGATATTTTGTTGCACTCGCGCAAAGACTTCGAGATACGGGTTCGTTAAACCCCGGAGTGGCTCCTGGTGCGGACAGGACAACGCGAACTATTAATTTCGAAGAAGAAGTAATAGAACGTTTCCGCGAAAATCCGTCCACCAGTACGAGAGCTGTCGCGCGCGAGCTCCGTACTGACCATATGAGTGTGTGGAGAACTTTACACGAGGACGGCTTGCATCCTTTTCACTTGCAAAAGGTGCAAGGATTAAAGCCGCAGGATTTTGAGCCGCGAGTGCAATATTGCGAGTGGATTATAGACAAGTGCCGCGAAAATAATAACTTTCTCCGTCGCGTTCTTTTTACGGACGAAGCGTGTTTTACGCGTAACGGCTTCTTTAATAGTCGCAACAGCCATGTGTGGGACGTCGAAAATCCCCATGCAATGGTTGTTGCATCAAACCAAAATCGGTTTTCGGTAAATATCTGGGCCGGGATCGTCGACAACCAGATAGTCGGGCCATATCTCCTGCCGCCGCGTTTAAATGGGCAAGTGTACGCGAACTTTTTAAGACACACTTTGCCCATTTTACTGGAGAATGTGCCACTGGCGATTCGGGAAGAAATGTGGCTGCAAAGCGACGGCGCACCAGCCCATTTCACGCGTGAATCCAACGAGTATTTAATTCGCAAATTTAATAATCGTTGGATCGGAAGAGGCAGTGCTACACCTTGGCCTCCGCGTTCGCCCGACCTTACACCTCTGGATTTTTATTTATGGGGGCATGTAAGGTCACTGGTGTACGAGACACCAGTCGACAGTGAAGAAGATCTCATTGCAAGAATACTCGCCGCGTGCAATGAGATCCAAGACAATGACGCGATATTCGATAGAGTTCGGAACTCTATTCTGCGAAGAGCAGAAACGTGCTTGACTGTTCGCGGAAGACAATTCGAACATTTATTATAAACAGTCAAGTACGCGCGTATTAAAAACTGACAAATGTGGTGCATAAACTTGTGAAGTGTTGTGAAGTGCAATAGGATCAAGAAGATGCTTCCATCAATTCTTTTGACAGGAAGGAAGGACAGGAAGGAAGGACGGGAAGGAAGGACGGGAAGGAAGGACGGGAAGGAAGGACGGGAAGAAAGCGCATCTTCTAGAGAGGTTTTTAGTGAGTAAGAGTCTCACACTACCTAGTCCCCATTGTTCAATGCGTGGGTGACTAGGTGCCCATGAGGGTTTTCCTCTTACTAAAAAAAAAAAAAAATAAAAAAAGTTTCAAGGTAAGAAAAGTAGTCACTTCAATAATTATTTACTATGTTATACTTAGTCTAATCAAGGAAGCCTCGGCTTCTTCCTTTTTCTCAGGACTTCAGTTGATCAGCTGATCCAGTAGGAAAGTAGGTCAGTGGCCTATAATTAGAATAAGGCCCAGCAGGTGGACAGTGTGCAACTTCACAGTGTGAGTGTTAGTGCGCGAACGATGCCGGTGTAGGGATAATAGTGCCTTAATTTTTATTATTAAATTAATAATTATTTTCGCGTATAGCTTTAAAAATATCAATTTAATTACGGACACGGTAAGACATGTGAGGTGATTCTTGTGAACAGTGAAATTAAGTAAAGTACCTGGAAATTGTGTGTGGAAGTAAGTGTGGTTATGTGTTGTTATTTTTGTGAAAATAATAAATTAGGTGAACTTTTATAAATTAATGAAGATTCTAAACTACGTGAAGGATGTCTGGATAATCTTCAATAATTAGTGAGTCGAATAAATATTTTATTTACTTTAATTCTAATTTGCATGCTATTTACTTAAAAATTAGTGATAAATTAATAGGTTCGCGCGTGTAATTGAAGAAACTTTTTATTATTTATTAAGTAATTGTTATTTAAGTTAGGATTTTTTCTTAAAATAACTTTAATAGCTATTGCTTACAGTAAAAAATAAAAAGTTTCATGGGCTTATTATAAATATTCAATTAATTCCTATTTGTGGTAGGTATTAATTGAATATTTAGAAAAAATTGAATTATTAATGGTTATTTGTACATTCTCATAAAATTTAATGGATTTTTGTTTCTTGGGGCGACACGATATTTTTCCCCGCTAGCTACGGTGTTGCGCCGGCGGTGCTACAGCTGACTGACGTCACAGCGCGCTCGCGTCAGCCAATCATATAATGTACAGAAAAACCTTAATAATTCAAAATTTAAGCCCTAAATTAAAAAATGGCTAAGGAAAATATGTCTTAGAATCAACCCCTCTACAACCCCTTAAAATTTCTCCTAACATCAATGTTACACCCTGTACATGAGTAGTGTAAGTGTTGAAAATTTGATGTGATTATACAGGGTGTCCGGAAAAAAAGGAGACATTTTTTGAGGGGTGGTTCCTGAGGCTATTCTAAGAACATTTTTCTGTTGGCATTTTTTGATTTAAAGCTTTATTTCTGAGATATTCAATGATAATGTTCAGGATTGACATTATTTTTAAATAAATAAATAATAACAATCATGAAGTTATTATATAATTCTTCATAATAATCGAGATTGCGCAGAAGAACGATTATATAAAAAATAAATAAAAGAAAAAGAGTAGGAGAAGGAGGATGTGAGAAAAAAGAATTGAATGAGCAGTTGAATTCAAGCTAGGAAAGAGAAAAGTCGTATTTTTTCAACAAAGTGAGAAAATTAGAAAAGAAGAGAAATTTGTGAGCTTGGTGTTCAGTCATCCGGGGATCACGATTGTCAGGAACCTAAAATTTTAGTATAATACAATTATATTTAGTTTACTTCGAATATTTAAACGTTAAGAAAATAATTGTTGGTTGTAAAAGGGTTTTCCACCATGTTCGTGGTTTTTTCTCCCTTCAAAATTTTAGTGTTGGTTTTGCGGCTCAGTTTTGCCATTTCATTAAATATCTTTTGAACAATTACGAAGGTTTTCTTCCCTTAGTTCGGAAGTTTTTATCCTTCAATATTACAAATATAGAAATTATATAATACAAGTCTCTAATCACTTATTTCAAATATATTATTATTAATATTATTCGTCAAATGAACCATGAACTATCATTTGGTCCTTCGAGCCGGATATTTGAAAAAAGGTTGATTATGTGATAAAATTGAATTATATAAATTATCACTAAATCTGATATCTGTTTGTGTATAATATTTAATATGAACAAATTAATATTATAATTATTTATCAGTTTACTTGATAATCATAATTAAATAAGGCAATTGTTTAATAAGATATAAGTTAAGTGATAAAGTCAAGTGAAGTCAGCCTTTGTTCGCTGTTCTTTTTCCCTAAAAAATTGAATACAAGAATTTTGATTGTTATTGCCATGGCACCCATATCAACAAAAAGACTCATTGCTCAGCAACGCGAGAGAGCAAATCACATTGCACGCATTCTTCCGACTTTTAAATCGTTACCTGGAAATCGGATAAATAGAGCACTAGTTAAAGACAGGTTGTCAAAATTGCAAATTTATTGGAATGAATTTTGTAGGATACACGAGGAGATTATCGTTCGGGAAGATTTTGGAGATGATAATTATATTACCGACTCTTTTTTCGCAACAACTGAGGATAGTCGTGATGAGTGTCATGATGAGCTTGAACGCGTACTGTTGGAATTACCTGATCAGATGCCTTCAACGTCCACTTCGCAACGAGTTAGTTCTGACAGCATCTCAAGTCAGGTTTCTATCACTGATGTTCATTTACCCAAATTAGACTTACCATATTTTTATGGCAAATACGAGGATTGGGATACATTCGAAAATAGATTTATCTCTCTTATACATTCCAAACAGCAATTATCTAACGTATCAAAATTACAATTTCTACTTAGTTGTCTTCGTGGTTCAGCTGCTGAGTTTGTTAAAGATGTAACTGTAACGGAAGCTAATTATTTATCAACATGGAATTCTTTAAAGGATCGGTTTTCTAATCTTAGGAAGCAGGTTTATAATTTAACTTCTGCTTTAACCAAGACTCAATTACTTAAAAAAGAATCAGCATCAGGATTACGAATTTTATTAGACGAGATTAATCATAACGTTAGAATGTTAAGAAATTTAGGCAGACCGGTTGACTCATGGGATGATTTGCTTGTAGCTATTTTGACAGATCGTATAGACCCTTCCACTCGTAAGGCATGGGAATTATATTTAAATACGAACAGACAAAAGGGGGAAGATTCTACATCGACCTCGCTTGAATTACGAAAACGTCCACCTACATTTAAAGAAATGAACGAATTTCTTCAAGGAGTCGTCGAGGCATTATCAACAGTTGAATTGGAAAATAATAATAGACAAATTTCTTTCAGTAAACACGGTCCATTTAATAATTTTAAAGGTCCAGTAAAAACTCACAATTTAAGAAGTTTTAATAAAATTTCGAATCAGAAAAATATATTAGGGTCGAGTGCTGCTCCTTTTAGATGTCCTCTTTGTTCGGGTGAACATTATATCGGAAAATGTGATAAATTTAGGATGTTAAAAGGTGAAGAAAGGCATAGTGAAATTAGACGTTTGAGTTTGTGTTTTAACTGTTTAGGTCGTCATCAAGCTAGAAATTGTATGTCTAAACGTATGTGTCGTAAATGTCAAGGTTTGCATCATACGCTATTACATTTTGATTCAGCACCTGGATCAGTCGATTCCAAAACGTCCTCCGTTCAGACATCAAAATCATTAGATACATCTGCATCACAATGACTAGAGACGACTTCATCAGCAGAAATTCAAGTTTCTTCATTTCTTCCTAAATTACCAGTATTACCAACAGCACAAATGTTGATTTCAGGTTCTGGTGGACCATTAACAAGAGCAAGAGCTCTTATAGATCAAGGTTCTGAAGTTAATTTTATTTCCGAATCTTTAGTTCAGGCATCAAATCTGATTCGTCAAAGAGTTCACATTCCTATTTTAGGAGTCGGTGGATCGAGTTCGATTATAGCACACTCGATTGTTACGATTCGTGTGACATCGTTACAGGGAGGTTCTTTTGACGAAGAATTCCATGCTTTAGTGTTATCCAAACCAGCTACTGGAATGCCTTCACAGAGATTAAATATAAAAAATTTGGATTTACCTAGTTTTAATGAACGAGCCGATCCAATTTTTCATATTCCGGGAAAAGTGGATTTGATCTTAGGTGTTGAGGTCTATGCAATCATTATAAGACAAGGTCTTATCCAAATTCCGGGTTGTAATTTAATTGCTCAGAGCACTGCTTTTGGTTGGATGATTTCTGGAGCCATTGCCGTCAAACGAATAAATCATTGTACAAGAAAGAAAGGTTTTCCAAGAATTTCTCATCATTGCTCAACTGTTGATGATCTTTATGATTTGATAAAATAGTTTTGGACAATTGAAGAGGTCCCAATGTTATCAAGTTTTTTATCTGAAGAAGAAGAACAATGTGAGCTATTTTTCGTCAAATCACATTTTCGAGATTCAAATGGTCGGTATGTCGTCAGGCTTCCACTTCGATCAGAAATACCTGTTTTTAAATATCAATCTAGAAATATGGCACTTCATTCATATAATTCATTGTTGCGAAAGTTAAATAAAGACTCTGCTTTGGCAAAGGAGTATTATCAATTTATGTTTGATTATGAACGGTTAGGGCACATGGAGTTAGTACCGGAACAGGATCTTTCTAGGAGTAGGGTATGTTATCTACCACATCATGCAGTGGTTCATCAGAATTTAAAAAAGCGAAAGGTTAGAGTTGTCTTCGATGCTTCTCGCAGAACTGCAGATCAGCATAGTCTTAATCGATATCTTCTTCCTGGGCCGTCTCTTCAAAGTGATTTAACACTTATTTTGACTAATTGGCGTCAATATAAGTTTGCCTTCACAGCGGATATAGTCAAAATGTTTCGACAGATTTTAGTGAATAAAGAAGATATAGATCTTCAACGAATTTTATGGTCACATGAACCAGAGATACCACCAAGGGAGTATCGTTTGAGAACTGTGACTTACGGAACTGTTTCGGCACCTTATTTAGCAATCCGTGTTTTGCAACAATTAGCTAAAGATGAAGAAAACACCTATCCTTTAGGTGCACATTGTATTTTAAATCAAACATATGTCGATGACATTTTCTCAGGTGCAAATACTCTTGATCAAGCTCGACTTGTTAAAAAACAATTAATTGATATTCTTGCAAGTACGGGGGCTGATTTGGATAAATGGGCTTCGAACTCTCCGATATTGTTAACAAATTCTATTGATATGTTTCAATCAGAATCAGTAAAGGTAATTCCAACAGATGATATCGTTAAGACACTAGGCGTATTGTGGCAACCTGTCGAGGATTTATTTGGATTCAATTATTCAAATATTTCAACCTCTGAATCTACTTTAACTAAAAGAGTTGTTTTGTCAAGTTTGGCCCGTTTATTTGATCCAATTGGTTGGATATCTCCTATTGTAATTCGAGCAAAGATTTTGCTTCAAGATTTGTGGATCCAGAAGGTTGAATGGGATACTCCTCTTTCTACTGAGATCCAGCAACGCTGGATTCTTTATTGCGATAGTCTTTCGCAAGTTAATAAAATCCAATTGCCACGTTGGTTGGGACCAATAGAATCTGCAAGATGTGAACTTCATGGATTTGCAGATGCATCCATGCGAGCTTATGCAGCAGTCATATACTTGAGAGCTGTAAATGAGAATGGTGTTTGTTGGACCTCGATATTAACGGCAAAATCAAAAGTAACCCCTGTCAAAGTTATAACAATACCGAATCTAGAATTGTGTGCAGCAGTTCTTATGATTAAATTAATTAAACATTTAAAAAGATCGGAGTTATTCAAAGATTTGCCTGTTACTGCTTGGTCTGATAGTAGAGATGTCTTAGCTTGGATACGCAAACATCCATCAAATTGGAAGGTTTTTGTGGCAAACAGAGTATCTTATATTCAGAATGAATTACCAGGGGCTATTTGGAAGTACGTATCCACGCGAGATAATCCTGCAGATCTAGCAACTAGGGGTGTTGACCCTATTAATTTGAAATTATCAAACTTATGGTGGAAAGGACCTAATTGGATGATATTTTCTGAGGATCAATGGCCTCAACAGCCCGTCATGTCAAAATCAGCAAATGAGCCAGTTAAGATTTTCATGTCAATATCCAAACCAAAAGAACCTGATTTATTAGAAAAATTTTCTAAATTATCAGTCCTATTAAGAGTGGTTGGTTATTGTTATAGATTTATAGAACTATGTAAACGAAAACGAGATGGTCTACCACCAATTACTGGATTTCTTTCAAGCAAAGAATTGAAACAAGCATATATCGGAATTATCAAAAAGGCTCAAGGAACAGATTTTAAAGATGAACTACATTGTTTGAAAAATAAACGTCATTTAAATAGGAAAAGTACCATATGTAAACTGCGTCCATTTTTAGATGAGCAGGGAATCATCCGAGTTGGAGGTAGACTCACTCATTCAGCATTATCATTTCCGGCAAAACACCCACCTATTTTGGCTAAACGATCACCTCTAAGTTTACGTTTTGTGGAACAAGCACATCTTCTGGCTTTGCATGGTGGTCCAACTTTAACATTGGGTTATCTTTTACAACAAGTATGGATTTTAGGAGCTATTGGAATTGTAAAAAATTATGTTCGTAATTGTAATCGTTGTTTTAAAGCACGACCTTGTTCAAGCACACAATTAATGGGTGATTTACCAGCTGTTAGAGTAACTCCCTCGCGACCATTTAGTTTCGTCGGTCTAGATTATGCTGGACCATTTAATATGAAAGCTTCATCAAATCGTGGGCAACGTTTGACCAAAGGTTATATCGCATTATTTGTGTGCTTATCAACAAAAGCTGTTCATCTTGAGGCTGTCAGCGATTTGTCAACGGACAAATCTTTGGCAGCATTACGTAGATTTATAAGTCGTCGAGGTCGTTGTAAGAAAATATACAGTGACAATGGGACAAACTTCCATGGTGCTGACCGAGTACTTCGAGAAATGTTTAAGGAATCATCAACATTTTATGCGGAAATTGCTACAGATTTGGCAAGTCGACAGATTGAATGGTCATTTATACCTCCTCATTCACCCCATTTTGGAGGATTATGGGAAGCCGGAGTCAAATCCACTAAACATCATTTGCTGCGAACAATGGGTGATCGTCATCTCACCTACGAAGAATTTTCAACCGTACTTGCTGAGATTGAGTCATGTCTGAACTCAAGACCATTATGCCCTTTAACTGGAGATATGGATGATCTTCATGCATTGACTCCAGCACATTTCTTAATTGGAGAAGAGGCAGATTTAATACTGGAAGGACCATCACCAATTGTACCTGAAAATCGATTGACTCGATTTCAACTTTTGACTCGTATTCGTCAAAATTTCTGGAAACGATGGAAGAAGGAATACCTTCACCATCTTCAAGAAAGAAATAAATGGAGAGGAGACTCCGAAAATTTTAAAATTGGCCAATTATTAATCGTTCATGATGATCGATACCCTCCTTCAAAGTGGCCACTAGGACGTATAACAGAAGTACATCCGGGACCAGACAATTTGATTAGAGTAGTTACAGTTCGAACAGCTTCTAATGAGCTAAAAAGACCTATTGTTCGTCTAAGTCCCTTACCTATTTCCAATATGGAAAAAATTGATTCCGTTACGGCGGGCGGATCTATTGAAAATTAATTCGTTTGTTCAACGAAGGCGGGCGGTATGTTCAGGATTGACATTATTTTTAAATAAATAAATAATAACAATCATGAAGTTATTATATAATTCTTCATAATAATCGAGATTGCGCAGAAGAACGATTATATAAAAAATAAATAAAAGAAAAAGAGTAGGAGAAGGAGGATGTGAGAAAAAAGAATTGAATGAGCAGTTGAATTCAAGCTAGGAAAGAGAAAAGTCGTATTTTTTCAACAAAGTGAGAAAATTAGAAAAGAAGAGAAATTTGTGAGCTTGGTGTTCAGTCATCCGGGGATCACGATTGTCAGGAACCTAAAATTTTAGTATAATACAATTATATTTAGTTTACTTCGAATATTTAAACGTTAAGAAAATAATTGTTGGTTGTAAAAGGGTTTTCCACCATGTTCGTGGTTTTTTCTCCCTTCAAAATTTTAGTGTTGGTTTTGCGGCTCAGTTTTGCCATTTCATTAAATATCTTTTGAACAATTACGAAGGTTTTCTTCCCTTAGTTCGGAAGTTTTTATCCTTCAATATTACAAATATAGAAATTATATAATACAAGTCTCTAATCACTTATTTCAAATATATTATTATTAATATTATTCGTCAAATGAACCATGAACTATCAATATCTGACAGCTTCCCTTTGCCTGTCTCTATTCTCCAATGTTCAAATTGGTCTGTTATAAATCTTTTTAAAATATAACAAAATAAAGTGTTAATTAAAGAGAAAGAAAGAACAGAAAAAAGCAAGAAGCAAGAAATAGTTATAAATCACCATAGATTGTGACTTCAGACTGACTAAAAATTCATTGAAGATATTTGTCTTCCCTCTAAATTTTTCTGTATATAATGAACTGGAGTGAATCTTGTATAGTAACTTTACCCCACTCACAACTCACAAATAATAAAATCGTGTACAAATGTGTGTTAAATAAGCATTTTTTACAAATTTAATTCAAATCTAATGCTTAAAGATACTGAAAGTATAATTCTAACCGCATGAGAAACATGTAAGAAGAAGAAACGTATGAAAAAATACTTATTGATCTGTCTGACTGATATAGCAAAGGGTGCTGAGAACGGGCAAATGGAGAAATGTAATTTAAAACGAATGTAGAAGAACATCTAACTTAAATTTATTCATACTATTTTCTAAGAATATGTGATATATTGTTTTTATTTAGTTGTTTTTATTACACATTTTCTTGTTTTGATATAAGTTCAATTTGTCAGTTTTATACACTTCCTTGTATTCTTACATCAGGAGACTCGGTAGAGTCTCGCGCCAAGTAGTATAGCCTTACAGTGACATCATGTGCTACTGTGCTCGAGACACTGAGTATACTTTTCCCGAAACATCCAAAATTTGAAGTTGATTTTTTAAAGAAATTTGAACGCAAAAACACGTTCTAAGACCTTCTGAAGCTAAATAACGAAAAAAAAAAAAAAAAAAAAAAAATTTTTTTTCGTTTAAATGCACCAAAATGCATAAAAAGTGCATCTGCATAAATTTCATCATTTTTCAATTTTTGAAAAGTGCATGTTCAGTTCCGTCGTCTTCGTCGTCGTCTGCATTTCCATCTCCATCTTTTTCGCACCGCTAGAAACCGTGCCTTTAGTGACGTCACGGCGTGACGTCATTTACGCCGATATACCGAAATGCCCTGTTCTCCACCTAAGTTGCCCATTTAGCGTTGAAAATGACATAAATTTTTAAGGAAAATATATTTTTTCATTAATTATTATATTATTTTAATAAATAAACAAAATATTATTAAAAATATTAATAATAATTAATGAATTATATATTTATATTATCACATTTAATTGTTGTAACAATTTTCCCCGCACTCCTGTCAAAGTGCAGGGAGGGGTTTTGTCACCTTCGGCCTATCCCTCTCGAGAGTCATCCTTCAGGGCGCCAGTTGGTTCTCTAGGGCAACCAACAACCCACCTGAGCCTGAAACAGTCCTTCCTTCAGGGAACGCTGTCTCGTTCCCCTGAATTCCGGACATCCATCTCTTCCTCCTCTCGGGCTCGCCAGAGGGACAGGGCGGCATATCCCGGCCGCTCAGTCTCACCTCAGGGCTGGCTTCGCCGGTCCTAGGAGTTCGGGAACCCCGTTCCGCCATCCAGGCCAGGGACGGGGGTTCTCCCCTTTCCCCAACACTCCCACAGGATGTTGGGTAAGGAGCGAGAACGATCGCTATCCAGGGGGACTCCAGATCCCGTTCAGGGTGTCTCCGCCTATGGAACAGGACGCCCCGCGATGGCCCTACGGCTCCTCCGGGCTGCGCGCCACTGCTCCACAGCTCGGCTCTTCCCCTCACGGCCTGAGTGCCTCCCCTCGCTACCTCGGCTAGGATCCAGGGTACCCACGTACTCTCCTGGACTCCTACCGTTCCATTCGGGGTTCGGACTATCCCTGCAGGACTCTTCCTACTCCCCTCCAGGACGTCGGCGGCTTCGTCCCCGTCGACCACCGCAGGCCCACGCCTCACGATGTGGTCGGTCCGACGGCTCACGCACGACTCTCTGACTATCCAGTCTTTCCCCATGATTCCTTTCCTGAGGAGCATCCCTGTGGGCTGTCTCTCCCGTCTCGGAGTATCCCGGAGGGTACTCCACGACTTCCTGGGAGCGCCGGAACTTACATCCGGTCTTCCACCAGTCCCACCGGAACTCTCTTAAGCTCCGTTTTCCCCGGGGATACACAGCCCTGACAGTAGGCTCCTGTATCCCGGTTCCCACTTCGCCGCACGATCCAGGAATCTTGGGTCGAAACCTCTTTCCTGCATTTCTCCTCGAAATGCAGTTCCTTTCGTGATCTATATCTATCGTGATTCCTACGAATCCCGATAGATGTCGCCACGTAGTCCATCCGTGATCGATAACATTTTTATATTTCTCTGACGAGAATCAAGGGAACAGGGAATCCTGTTACATACCTTCCCCCGTGAGGGAGATCTCGTCCCGGGATCTCTCTTCTACCCCTCGCCTTCCCCCGTAAGGGAGGTTTCGACCCGGAACCCTTCTTCCACGGGATCCTGGGGTAGAGAGTCAAATGAGGGTCTATATCGTTTCATGTCTTGAATCGACATTTTCCCGATATTTTTCCCCGCGAGATCTTGTAGCTCGTACACTGTCTTAGACAATTTCTTTGCTATCGTGAACGGGCCTCTGATCGGTTTGTTCAAGGATGCGGACTTATTCTTCAACGCTGACGATAACTCTCTATTCTTAATGAGTACCAGATCATGCACCTCATATTCCACATCTCTTCGTCTTAGATTATAAGGATGAGATTGTCTTATGTGTGCTTCTTCTAGAGCATGTCTAAATACTGTTCGGAGAGTATCTAAACGTTTCATTCTTTCTATCCACTTTTCAGAGGATTGAGGAATGATTTCGAGATCGCCTTCCAGTTTTCTCCGCATTGATATTGCTGCTTCCGGTTCTCGGCCGAAATTAGCGAATGCAGGGGTCGCCTGTATGGAGCTGTGGATTGCAGTATTGAAAGCGAACCTAAATTCACTCAAATGCTGGTCCCAGTCTCTGTGATCGGCTTCGAGAAATGCTCGTATCATCATTTTTAAGCTGCGGTTCACCCTTTCTGTAGGGTTCGCTTGCGGATGATACGGTGGAACGGTCGTTTGACGCATTCCCGTTAACTGTAACAAGGCGGTCACGTCTTTATTGACGAATTCCGTGCCATTATCGGTAACGAGATATCTTGGTGTTCCCCATCGGTTAATCACCATCTCTGTAAGAGATTCTACGATCTTCTTACCGGTAGCTTTACGAAGTGGGCATAGTTCGATCCACTTCGTGTACAAGTCCTGTATTACTAGTACATACGAGAACCCGAGTTTACTTCTAGTCATGGGCCCCATAATATCGGCTGATATTACGGTCCATGGTTGTTCAATAACTCGTCGGCCCATGTGTCCTGCGGGAGATTGTTGTTCGACTTTACATTTCTGACAGTCGTCACAACGGCTGACAAATGCCACAACGTCTTTGAACATACTTGGCCAATAATATTTCAGGCCCAGTTTTCTGTATGTTCTTTCGACGCCCTGGTGTCCAGCTTGCGGTATCGAATGTGATTCTTGAATCGCCAAATGCCTGGATTCTCGCGGAACCACGAGTTTCCACGCATCTAGATCTTCGAATTCCAAATCTGCTAGATCGGTTCGGCGATGGAAATACATCAAGCCGTTCTCGATACGCCAATCCATGAATTTCTCTGGATTCTTTTCGATATCTTTTAACCGTCTCAGGTACCATTTATCGGTAATCTCTGTAAGACTGGCTAATTGCGTTACCACTCCTTCCGGTGCTCTAGATAGTGCGTCCGGGACGTGATTTAACGCTCCCTTACGATAAACTATTGTGAAATCATATTCCATCAATGCGAGAGCCCATCTCGCCAGTCTGCTTGTTGGATCTTTCAAATTATGAAGCCAACGAAGACTGTTGTGGTCCGTGATCACCGTGAATTTGTAACCTTCCAAGTAGCATCGGAACTTTTTAATGGACCAAACTACTGCAAGGCACTCTTGCTCGGTTACGGTATATTTCTTCTCTGGGTCCGTCAAGGATCTGCTCGCGTATGCGATGACCCTCTCTTGACCTTCGACAAGTTGCGTTAACACTGCGCCCAACCCGACGTTACTAGCGTCTGTTTGTAGCGTGAACGGAAGCTTGAAATTAGGACCAGCCAATGTTGGAGCACGGGTCAGATGACCTTTCAAGGTCTCGACCGCTTCATCCTGAGCTACACCCCATGACCAAGTCCTATCTTTCTTTAACAGAGACGAGAGCGGTTCAGCAATGGTCGCGAACTCCGGAATGAATCTTCTATACCAAGAAGTCATTCCCAGAAATCGGCGCAACTGTTTGATGTTTTTCGGGATCGGAAAATTCACAACTGCTTGTGTTTTCTCTGGATCCGCTCGGAATCCTTGGCTATCGACTATAAATCCGAGGTATTTCACTTCTGATCTACAGAAATGACTTTTCCCCTGATTAATAGTTAATTCTGCCTCTCCGAGTTTTTCTAGAACTCTTCTAAGCCACACCATGTGTTCTTCGAAGCTCTTGCTGATAATTATAATATCGTCAAGGTATACGAAGACATGGGGATAGAATTCTGGTCCAAACAATTTATCCAGAGCTCTCTGAAAAATTGCTGGAGCATTCGTGAATCCATAAGGCATCCTTTTAAATTGGAATAAGCCTCTGCCGGGAACGATGAACGCCGTGACTTCACGTGACGATTCTTCCAAGAGCACTTGCCAATAAGCCTGACTTAAGTCTATAGTACTTAAGTAGACTGCTTGTCGCAATTCGTCTAAAATACTTGCCATATTTGGCAAGGGATAAGCATCCTTTTTGACGACTCCGTTAACGATGCGAAGGTCCACGCAAAATCGGTGATCTCCACTCGGTTTCTTAGGCATCACCACAGGGCTAGCCCAATCACTCTCCGAGGGCTCGATTACGTCCTCTTCCAGCATCCTATCGACCTCGAGCCACATAATATCCCGGATTTTCTCCGCATATCTATATGCTCTTTGGCGAATAGGTTCGTGACCTTGAGTGTTTATACACGCCGGGGCCAGCTTTGACACTCCCGGTTTTCCGGTAACGGCAGGAAGAAGTTCGGCTAGAATTGTTTCGAGCAACTTCGCTTCTGCGTTTTCTACCGTTCGCAACCCGCAGCACAAGGCTGTTAGGTTGTTTCTTTCGGCTATCGAGAACTTGTATGTTTTACGAGGTCTTTCCTTGTAATACCACGCCTCGTCAGGAAAATCAATGACGATTTGTGCCACTTTCAGGAAATCCAGTCCTAAAACAAATGAGCACGACAATGTCGCTAAACATAAGGCGTACATTGTCGTCTCCTTTCCTTCTAGTACGATTGGGATACACACATCTTGTGTGACGGTTCTTATATGACCGTCCCCAACCTGTACGTCGACGGTAGCAATGGTTTCAGGCGCTATCCCGAGGGATTTTAACACCTCTAGCGCAACTGTTCCCACGAACGTCCTGGTGGCTCCACAATCCACCATCGCTCTTATTTCTTGTCCCAGGACCTGGATAACAACGAAAAATGCCTGACCTCCTGCGACTCTCGCCTTGAGGAAGTCGACCTCTTCTCGGTCACTCAGGGGTAACCCCCGGGATGGTGCGGGATCTGTAACTAATAAATGTGAATCATTAATTACAGCGATATCTTTCTGTTCTACAGATTCTGGAATGTTTCCTTTTTCCTTCTCAACGCATGTTTGAGAAGGTTTCAAGTAACGATTCTTCGGAAGCGTCTGAGGTTCAAGGTTATCCTCATTATTCGAGATCATTTGTGGATTCGTTATATGTTTCGATAACTCATCCGGCAGTTGGAGCTGCGTATCATCATTTTGAGACTTTACGAGCTCCGCTTCCCGTTTTTTGGTCGGCAACCGCAGTCGATCGTCCAAACGTCCTTTTTGCCACAATTGTAGCAGAACCGGGTAGGGGGTTTCTTGCAATATTTCCAGGGATGCCCTGGTTCACTGCAATTGAAGCAGGCCCTTGCGGGTCGCCTCTGATCCCCTCGTCCTGACGTTCCTTGGACTGGCTCGATCCGAGATTTATGCTGAAATCTCTGCGTCCTGGCGGGTTCAGGTGCTAATGCTAGCATCTGTTCCCCCTCGGTAACTTGCTCTTCCTCATAGAGTTCAAGCTCCTCCTGTTCTTGATCGGCTAAATAATGCAATTGTTGCCGATCCTTATTCTCATGTGAATAAGTCAGAGGTCGATATCGTGACTTCGCATAAGTCGGTCCCGCCTGGGACGCGGTAGCTGCCAACTTATTCTTCCGCCTGTAGTTTTCCAGACGTAAAGCTTTTCGCTGAAGCTCATCGAGATCTTGGACATTGTCGATATCTATGTCGCACTGATAACATGGGAGCATGTTATGGTGTGCGACTTCCACCTGTTTTCCCATAGGTACTGGCGGTCTCACTCTACGAGCCCTCATCCGTAATTCCTTGAAATATTCGGCAACTGTCGTCCCTGGTTTTTGGGAGCAGTATACGAAATCGATTTCTGCCGAACTTCCTGGATACGGGCCTTGGAAACGTTCCTGCATCGCTCGTGCGGCTTCGGGTCACGAGCGGAAATTCCGTTCCCTGTACCAGTCGATAGCTTCTCCGGATAACACTCCTCTTATTACCATTAAGAGGGATTTATCCCGGATTCCCATCATCTCTTTCACGTCGCTTACTCTACGAAGGAAGTCAACGACGTCTTCTTCGTAAGTACCAGCGAACGTGGCACCGTACTTCTTCAGAATCTCGAAGACTCTCGCGTTCTGAGGGCCCACATGCGGGGACTCCTCCTCAGTTAACGATTCTTCTGAGGACCTTCTGGGTTTACGGTTTCGAGAGCTGGAAAAAGCGCGTTCTTCAAGGAGTCTCTCGATCCTTTCCAGTCGTGCTGCCGTTTCGTCCGCCATTGAAGGGGACGCCGGGGTGACCTGGACCGCCGGTGGCACGTTAGCTGCCGACAAGGCTTTCGCTTTTGTACGCGTGCCGCGTTTTGTTTTCGGCTCGGGAAGCTGTAGCTGCAGCTTCTGCAAACCGCTAGCTATTTGCTGGACCACCGTGAACATTGTTCGGGTCACGGCATCGGGAGCTTGGTCTATTAAACCTGTAAGTGCACTGGGATTTGGGAATAAATTATCCCCCACAGTGTCATCGATATCGTGCGGGTCGTCGCCTTGCGTTCGACCTGATTCCGCGCTCCGCATACTCATGTATGGGCTGTCGGTATCGGTGTCGGTAATCGTGTCGATAATTATCGATAACGAGATCGTCTCTTTTTTTTTTTTTTTTCTTTGGTTTTGTGCGGCTGATCAGTCAGACTGTCGAACTCGCACTAACGCTCCGATCTACGGTGCTCCGCTCGATCGCTCCCCGCCGTTGTTCTACGGTGGTGGGGATGCTCCGATCTACGGCGCTCCGCTCGATAACTCTCCGCCTTAGGTGGTGGGGAATGCTTCTCCTCCTCCGCTCCTCTACTCCGCTGCTACCTATTCCTGTGAAGGGGAAAACATCCATCGGTATTTCCTGAATTTTCTGATTTAGCATTCTAAATCAGAAAATCTTCTACTAATAAGTAGGTTATTCGGAATTGGGCGAGAACGGAATATTTGATATTCCTCGATAACATGCGTTAGCGCGGTTTCGATGATTGAAATATTTTCAATCATTTACTCCCGGACAAGGACGAGCCTCACCTCACTTTTAACAACTCATTTCTGAGCTGCTGTCAGTTCGGCTGCTTCTTTCCTCGCCTTAGCCCTTTTCCTTCGGGATAGGGCAGGCCGGATCGGTCCCGCTTGGGACTCCTCCTTTCCCCCGTCACCCTCGGGAACTGGTTGCGGTGTGGGCGTCCCCGCACCGGGTTGTTGCTGTTTCAGCTTACGCTGATACAGCTCCTTCCGCGGCACGTTTCTGCCCGCTGCTGCCAGGTAGGGCCCGCGATCTCGCCACGCAGCAGAGCAACTGCTGCAACTGCGGAGAGTTTTCCCCTGCCTCCCGCAACCCTTGCAAAATGTGTTGCTCGGGCTGGGGCATGCAGAGAAGAGGTGTCCCTCCCCTCGGCAGTTCCAACATGCTCTCTTTAGCTGCAGTGGTTTCGGCCGGCCTTCCTTTTTCACCGCCGCCGGTTGGACGGGCGACGGTGCCGGCTTAACCGGAGCCTCCTTCGAAGGCGCGAGAGTCTTCCGGGGAATTTTCCCCTTGAACTCTCGCGGCTCCTTCTGCCCCTCCGTCCGCAAGACTTGCGCAAAAGAGCGCTTGCCCTCCGGCTTCGGGACATCCGCAGCCTTTACCTCCTTGGGAGCCTCAGTACGGGTTTTCTCCTTGGACACCCTTTTGGGTGTCTTCCGGATCTTACCCGCACCCTGCGGTTTCGCCAAGGCGATCCTTTTTCCCACCTCCTCTGCCGCTCGGCGGAGGAGCGTGGGGTCCCGCATAGCCGCAGCCACCACCATAGAAAATAAATCTACGGTGGGTGGTCGCGGCGCCGGAACTGGCCCGAGATCGCGCGGTGGTGGCTGCACGCGGCACTTCTCCATCAAAGCTTCCAACGACGGATCAGAGGAACTCTGGTCCACCGCTGGAGTGACGGGGTCCGACACCGGCACTGTCACCACCTCTTGAAGTTTTGGAACCTGGAGGTCCTCTTCAGGTTCCAGGTCCATCACCTCAATCACTTTTGGAGTCGTCCTGATAAGGACGTCCTCCGCGACCTTCACTCTCGAGCGCGGGTTTGCACCCGCCCTCGGAGGGACAGTCACCACTGCGGGAGAGGACTTAGTCCTTCCCGCACACACTTTAGCCCATGAGAGGAGCCCTTCGACTCCCCCCATGGGTATCTCCGTAAAGGTCGGAGTGACCTGTTCTAGTGGGCACCCGCCCACCGTCGATATCTCGGCGAAATCCTCTGCCTCTGGTTTCACCGTTCGTGCGGATTCATCCGCTCTCGCGGGTTCCTCCGCTCTCACGGGTTCTTCCGCTCTCGCGGTTGCTTCTACTCCCGCGCGGATCTGGTTCTCCGTAGAACTCATTTTGCGAAAACTTAGTATCTAGTACTACTCAGTACGACGGTACAATTAGGTGTGACCCGCCGCACCGAATTTTCCGTGACCTGTAATTACGGTGTTGCCAATTTTCTGTCCCTTCTCCTGGCACACCTAGTACCTCAGGGTAATCAGATCCTTTATTTGGCAACATCTCATAATTATGACAGTTCCTTTAAACGTCAATTTCTATCTTCCAGTAATTATCTAATTACTTTCGAACTTGAAATTGTCGTTCTCTTTCTGTCTCACTGTATCTAGGCGGTTTTCTCGCCTCTCGCTATCTTTGTCTATCACGTACATGAGACAGTGTTTGTGTTTCATATTCTATACACAACGATAGCTGACTGTGTTGTGTTGGAACCAGAGGTTCCCAACTATTTCGAATTCTCTCCCGAAAATTCCTAGTCCACCGATAACGTTGGGCGCCATTTGTAACAATTTTCCCCGCACTCCTGTCAAAGTGCAGGGAGGGGTTTTGTCACCTTCGGCCTATCCCTCTCGAGAGTCATCCTTCAGGGCGCCAGTTGGTTCTCTAGGGCAACCAACAACCCACCTGAGCCTGAAACAGTCCTTCCTTCAGGGAACGCTGTCTCGTTCCCCTGAATTCCGGACATCCATCTCTTCCTCCTCTCGGGCTCGCCAGAGGGACAGGGCGGCATATCCCGGCCGCTCAGTCTCACCTCAGGGCTGGCTTCGCCGGTCCTAGGAGTTCGGGAACCCCGTTCCGCCATCCAGGCCAGGGACGGGGGTTCTCCCCTTTCCCCAACACTCCCACAGGATGTTGGGTAAGGAGCGAGAACGATCGCTATCCAGGGGGACTCCAGATCCCGTTCAGGGTGTCTCCGCCTATGGAACAGGACGCCCCGCGATGGCCCTACGGCTCCTCCGGGCTGCGCGCCACTGCTCCACAGCTCGGCTCTTCCCCTCACGGCCTGAGTGCCTCCCCTCGCTACCTCGGCTAGGATCCAGGGTACCCACGTACTCTCCTGGACTCCTACCGTTCCATTCGGGGTTCGGACTATCCCTGCAGGACTCTTCCTACTCCCCTCCAGGACGTCGGCGGCTTCGTCCCCGTCGACCACCGCAGGCCCACGCCTCACGATGTGGTCGGTCCGACGGCTCACGCACGACTCTCTGACTATCCAGTCTTTCCCCATGATTCCTTTCCTGAGGAGCATCCCTGTGGGCTGTCTCTCCCGTCTCGGAGTATCCCGGAGGGTACTCCACGACTTCCTGGGAGCGCCGGAACTTACATCCGGTCTTCCACCAGTCCCACCGGAACTCTCTTAAGCTCCGTTTTCCCCGGGGATACACAGCCCTGACAGTAGGCTCCTGTATCCCGGTTCCCACTTCGCCGCACGATCCAGGAATCTTGGGTCGAAACCTCTTTCCT
Source organism: Sclerodermus sp. 'alternatusi' (assembly GCA_037305995.1). Lineage (NCBI taxonomy): Eukaryota > Metazoa > Arthropoda > Insecta > Hymenoptera > Bethylidae > Sclerodermus > Sclerodermus sp. 'alternatusi'. Next base: position 15,327,002 of record CM074544.1, on the reverse strand, counting down.
GCATTTCTCCTCGAAATGCAGTTCCTTTCGTGATCTATATCTATCGTGATTCCTACGAATCCCGATAGATGTCGCCACGTAGTCCATCCGTGATCGATAACATTTTTATATTTCTCTGACGAGAATCAAGGGAACAGGGAATCCTGTTACATTGTAAATTAACTATTACAAATTAAGAGTAATTGTAATAATAAATGAATAATATTTGTTAATTATATATTATATTTTTTATTTTTTTCTACTTTTCGCCACCCTTGAAAATCTGCCATGGCTGACGTCAGAGCGTGACGTCATATAGCATTATATGGCGGAATATCGTCTACCGAACCTAAATACATGGAAATAACTTGAAAAATATATTATAAATATCTATTATTTATTACTTTCTACACCTTTTGAAAATCTGTCACTAGTGACGTCAGAGCATGACGTCATAGACCATGAAATAGCGAAATACGTGTTCCGAACCTAATTACATGAAAATAATTAGAAAAAAATATTATAAATATTTACTTTTCGCCACCCTTGAAAATCTGCAATTAGTGACATCAGAGTATGACGTTATAGGGCATGAAAAAGCGAAATACGTGTTCCGAACCTAAATAGATGGAAATAATTTGATAAAAATATTTATTATAAATTTTTACTTTTCGCCACCCTTGAAAATCTGCAATTAGTGGCGTCAGATCGTGACGTCATATAAGCTGATATAGCTAAATATTTGTTCTGAACCTAAATAGTTGGAAATAATGTTAAAAAATATTATAAATTTTGAACTCTGATGCATTTTTTCAATTTTATTTATATTCTTAATACAAATAAACTAAATATAAATAATTGATTATTAATAATAAATTACAATTTGTTTTAAAGGCATCCACACACACATCTGCCATATCTCACCTCCCGTGTAGCCACCTCCCATCTCTCACCATCCGTGTAACCACCTCCCACTTCCCGTGTAACCACCTCCCTCCTCCCGTTTAACCACCTCCCATCCTTACCTCCCGTGTAACGACCTCACACCTCCCACATCCCACCCCCCTTGTAACCACCTTCTACCACCCGTGTAACCACCTACCATCTCTCACCTCCCGTTGTAACCATCTCCCATCGCACCTATCCCGCGTACACACCTTCCACCTGCCCGTGTAACCACCTCTCCCGTAAAACTGCATTCCACCTTCCACCTCCCGCGTAACTACTTCCCAAATCCCACTTTGACGCACAATTTTTAAAATATTCAATAATAAAGATTATATAAACTATTATTAGAAAGAAACTGATACATAATGTATAGATAGTTGAAGTGAAACGATTATGTATCTATTTCACTTTAACAAACGGATTGTCTCTGTCTGACTATAGTATCTTTGTCAATGAATATCTTTAAATTTAAGTTTCTAATAAAAAGGCAGTAGGTAAAAGAAATATATTCTTAGAATCATTTCCTCTACAACCTTTTAAAATTTCGAAGAAAAAATTGTTACTTCATATTAAAAAAAAATATCTTCTTAGAGGAAGAAGAATTATCCCTATGATATATAAGTAATACATTCGTTGGGTAATTATTCATAGTAAAACATTCATAAGCAGGGTGTAACATTAACATCTTCCATAAATTTAAGAGGTGGTAGAAGGGATGATTCTGAAACGATTTCTCATTTACCACTTTTTGATCCAAGGTTTAATTTTTAAGATACTCAATTATAAAGGTAACAATTAGTTAGACAGAGACAATCAATTGGTAGAAGTAAGGTAATGACACTTTCGCTTCAACTATCTATCTGTCTCTGTATAACTAATAGTATCTTTATCATCATAGAATACCTTTAAACAAAAATTAAGCCTCCGATAAAAAAGTGGTAAATGAAATATTG